>JAQFWZ010000047.1:3461940-3896940 GCA_027789725.1 Dendropsophus ebraccatus | reverse complement strand
CGAGGTGCTGGACTTTTGTCTGTCAGGCTATGTTCACACACACTTTTTTAAGCCATACAGTTGCTGCTCAAAAAGTCCTAAATGGTCCTTTGCAGTTTATTGCATTCAATTAAACTTGATATTAAAATGGCTGCCTATGCAGACATGTAGTGACTTTAAGGTGATAATTAGAGATGAGTGAGCCTGGCCGAGGTTTGGCTTCATACAAACCTGAACCATTGGCCCTTGAATCACGCTGTCTTCCCGCTCCATAGAGATAGCACAAGTTGCATTTTTAAGCAGGAATACAGCCTAGATCATAGTCTGTATCTCTGTTTTCCAGGCGGGACTTGAGCCATCTCCACCTGCCGCAAGGAACGAGAAGACAGCGGGATTCAAAGGCCGATGGCTCAGGTTTGTATGAAGCCAAACCTCGGCCAGGCTCACTCATCTCTAATTATAACCATTACTGTAAAATTAAAAGGATTATCCAGGATTAGAAAAACATCACCACCCCTGTCCTCAGGTTGTGTGTGGTATTACAATTCAGCTCCATTCACTTCCCTGGATCTAAGCTGCAGTAACGCACCCAAACTGAGGACAAATGTGGTGCTGTTTTTGGGAGAAAGCGGACATGTTTATCTAATTCTGGATAACCTCTCCTCAAGGAGCGTCATCAAATTACATAAGCGTCATCGGGAGGAGGGGGGGCAAATGGCATAAGCGTCATCAGGAGGAAGGGGGGCGAATGAGATAAGCGTCATCAGGAGGAAGGGGGGCGAATGAGATAAGCGTCATCAGGAGGAAGGGGGGCAAATGAAATAAGTGTAATCAGGAGCAGGGGGCAAATGAAATAAGTGTCATCAGGAGCAGGGGGCAAATGAAATAAGTGTCATCAGGAGCAGGGGGCAAATGAAATAAGTGTCATCAGGAGCAGGGGGGCAAATGAAATAAGTGTCATCAGAAGCAGGGGAGCAAATGAAATAAGTGTAATCAGGAGCAGGGGGGCAAATGAAATAAGTGTCATCAGGAGCAGGGGGGCAAATTAAATAAGTGTCATCAGAAGCAGGGGGGCAAATGAAATAAGTGTCATCAGAAGCAGGGGGGCAAATGAAATAAGTGTCATCAGAAGCAGGGGGGCAAATGAAATAAGTGTCATCAGGAGCAGGGGGGCAAATTAAATAAGTGTCATCAGGAGCAGGGGGGCAAATGAAATAAGTGTCATCAGAAGCAGGGGGCAAATGAAATAAGTGTCATCAGAAGCAGGGGGGCAAATTAAATAAGTGTCATCAGAAGCAGGGGGGCAAATGAAATAAGTGTCATCAGAAGCAGGGGGGCAAATGAAATAAGTGTCATCAGAAGCAGGGGGGCAAATGAAATAAGTGTCATCAGAAGCAGGGGAGCAAATGAAATAAGTGTCATCAGAAGCAGGGGAGCAAATGAAATAAGTGTAATCAGGAGCAGGGGGGCAAATTAAATAAGTGTAATCAGGAGCAGGGGGGCAAATTAAATAAGTGTCATCAGGAGCAGGGGGGCAAATGAAATAAGTGTCATCAGGAGCAGGGGGGCAAATTAAATAAGTGTCATCAGGAGCAGGGGGGCAAATGAAATAAGTGTCATCAGGAGCAGGGGGGCAAATTAAATAAGTGTCATCAGGAGCAGGGGGGCAAATTAAATAAGTGTCATCAGGAGCAGGGGGGCAAATTAAATAAGTGTCATCAGGAGCAGGGGAGCAAATGAAATAAGCCTTCTTCCTGATGACGCTCTTTGCAAAATGAAATTAGTTGAAGGGCTATGCAGCTTTTAATATATCATTAAAAGCCTTGTCTATACTATACGGAGGCCCAGAGAGGTCCAATACAGTGGGGCCTATGCTTCATGCAGAGAGTGGTCCAATACTATGTGGGGATAGAGAGGAGGCCTGTAATCTATTGGAGCACAGAGAGGGCATATGGGGCACAGAAGGGGCCTTACTACTATAGGGGAAAATGTTTTATTACTATATGGAGACACAGCACAGAAGACTCCTATTACTATATGGGGTACAGAGGGGACCTAATACTATAATACTATATAGGGGTGCAGAAGGGCGGGACTACTATTTAGATGTAGTGACTTTAAGGTGATAATTAGAGATGAGTGAGCCTGGCCGAGGTTTGGCTTCATACAAACCTGAACCATTGGCCCTTGAATCACGCTGTCTTCCCGCTCCATAGAGATAGCACAAGTTGCATTTTTAAGCAGGAATACAGCCTAGATCATAGTCTGTATCTCTGTTTTCCAGGCGGGACTTGAGCCATCTCCACCTGCCGCAAGGAACGAGAAGACAGCGGGATTCAAAGGCCGATGGCTCAGGTTTGTATGAAGCCAAACCTCGGCCAGGCTCACTCATCTCTAATTATAACCATTACTGTAAAATTAAAAGGATTATCCAGGATTAGAAAAACATCACCACCCCTGTCCTCAGGTTGTGTGTGGTATTACAATTCAGCTCCATTCACTTCCCTGGATCTAAGCTGCAGTAACGCACCCAAACTGAGGACAAATGTGGTGCTGTTTTTGGGAGAAAGCGGACATGTTTATCTAATTCTGGATAACCTCTCCTCAAGGAGCGTCATCAAATTACATAAGCGTCATCGGGAGGAGGGGGGGCAAATGGCATAAGCGTCATCAGGAGGAAGGGGGGCGAATGAGATAAGCGTCATCAGGAGGAAGGGGGGCGAATGAGATAAGCGTCATCAGGAGGAAGGGGGGCAAATGAAATAAGTGTAATCAGGAGCAGGGGGGCAAATTAAATAAGTGTCATCAGGAGCAGGGGGGCAAATTAAATAAGTGTCATCAGGAGCAGGGGAGCAAATGAAATAAGCCTTCTTCCTGATGACGCTCTTTGCAAAATGAAATTAGTTGAAGGGCTATGCAGCTTTTAATATATCATTAAAAGCCTTGTCTATACTATACGGAGGCCCAGAGAGGTCCAATACAGTGGGGCCTATGCTTCATGCAGAGAGTGGTCCAATACTATGTGGGGATAGAGAGGAGGCCTGTAATCTATTGGAGCACAGACAGGGTATATGGGGCACAGAAGGGGCCTTACTACTATAGGGGAAAATGTTTTATTACTATATGGAGACACAGCACAGAAGACTCCTATTACTATATGGGGTACAGAGGGGACCTAATACTATAATACTATATAGGGGTGCAGAAGGGCGGGACTACTATTTAGAGACACAGACTGGGCCTAACTGTTTATAAGGGGGTCAAAAGGGAGCAAGGTTACTGTGTGAAGAAATACACTTGGGGATGATGCTGGAGCACGGATCTTAAATTGTTTGTCTGGTAGATCTTGCAGAGAGGAGTCACGGCCGGAGAAGTCTTCATGATAGCCGAGCAAGAAAAAGAGAACAAATCCAGCAAAAACGTCACTTGCAATTCATGCAGAGAAGACACCTCCTGTAAGTCACTGGACGTAATTGCACTATACACAGCTCAAGTGTCACAGCGACATCCGCAGCATCGCCGTGTATGTAAATCAGTCAGAGCAGGAAGGCACGGGGGGAGGTACAGCTGTGGCTTGTCTCCGCCTCTGTGACACTTTAGCTGGTAATGAAAAGGATGATTATAAAAGTATATACTAGACTAAAGGTCCTGTCCCCGCATTTGTATTCTGGGATCTACACCTTTGTACCTGGTATGGACCACACAGATACATTGTGGATTTGGTGCAGCTGAAATACATAAATATGCAACAACAAATCCACAGCAGATTATGTTGTTTTTTATGTGTTGATGGTAGGGTTCATATATTTAATGAAGTAGTGAGTAAGTAAGTGAGTAAGGAGCAGAATTTGCTACAGCATGTACACTGCTATCTATCATATATTGGGGAGGATATATTATATGGGCTGCTGAGGTTTGAGTGCCAGGGCTGATTTTAAGTCCCAGTCCGGCCCTGGTAGGGAGAGGTAACTACTGGGGTAGGGAGAGAGGTAACTACTGGGGTAGGGAGAGGTAACTACTGGGGTAGGGATAGGTAATAACTGGGGTAGGGATAGGTAACCACTAGGGTAGAGATAGGTAACTACTGTGGTAGAGATAGGTAACACCTGGAGTAGGGATAGGTAACTACTGGGCTAGGGAGAGGTACGTACTGGGGTACGGAGAGGTACCTATTGGGGTAGACATAGGGAACAACTGGGATAGAGATCACATAACCACCAGTATGGGAGCAGTAAGCCTGGGCCGGGACGTTATATCTGCCTGATTGTCCTCTGGGTTACCATTAGTGGCCGAGCTTGTTGATGCACATCCCTTGCCTGGCTCATGTGCACAGCCCAGGGAACAACTGACTTGACAACACTGCTGCATTAAGTGCCTGCCGTGTGCGCATTTTAGTCATTTTGACCCGGCCGCTCTTCTCCTGTCTGCGCCGCTGTTCTCCTGTCTGCGCCGCTGTTCTCCTGTCTGCGCCGATGTTCTCCTGTCTGCGCCGCTGTTCTCCTGTCTGCGCCGCTGTTCTCCTGTCTGCGCCGCTCTTCTCCTGTCTGCGCCGCTGTTCTCCTGTCTGCGCCGCTCTTCTCCTGTCTGCGCCGCTGTTCTCCTGTCTGCGCCGCTGTTCTCCTGTCTGCGCCGCTGTTCTCCTGTCCGTGCCGATGTTCCTGTCCGCGCCGATGTTCTCCTGTCTGCGCCGATGTTCTCCTGTCTGCGCCGCTGCTCTCCTGTCTGCGCCGCTGTTCTCCTGTCTGCGCCGCTCTTCTCCTGTCTGCGCCGCTGTTCTCCTGTCTGCGCCGCTCTTCTCCTGTCTGCGCCGCTGTTCTCCTGTCTGCGCCGCTGTTCTCCTGTCTGCGCCGCTGTTCTCCTGTCTGCGCCGATGTTCTCCTGTCTGCGCCGCTGTTCTCCTGTCTGCGCCGCTGTTCTCCTGTCTGAGCCGCTGCTCTCCTGTCTGCGCCGCTGCTCTCCTGTCTGCGCCGCTGTTTTCCTGTCTGCGCCGCTGCTCTCCTGTCTGCGCCGCTGTTCTCCTGTCTGCGCCGCTGCTCTCCTGTCTGCGCCGCTGTTCTCCTGTCTGCGCCGCTGTTCTCCTGTCTGCGCCGCTGCTCTCCTGTCTGCGCCGCTGCTCTCCTGTCTGCGCCGCTGTTTTCCTGTCTGCGCCGCTGCTCTCCTGTCTGCGCCGATGTTCTCCTGTCTGCGCCGCTGTTCTCCTGTCTGAGCCGCTGTTCTCCTGTCTGAGCCGCTGTTCTCCTGTCTGCGCCGCTGTTCTCCTGTCTGCGCCGTTGTTCTCCTGTCTGCGCCGATGTTCTCCTGTCTGCGCCGCTGCTCTCCTGTCTGCGCCGCTGTTCTCCTGTCTGCGCCGCTGTTCTCCTGTCTGCGCCGCTGTTCTCCTGTCTGCGCCGCTGTTCTCCTGTCTGCGCCGCTGTTCTCCTGTCTGCGCCGCTGTTCTCCTGCTGCGCCGCTGTTCTCCTGTCTGCGCCGATGTTCTCCTGTCTGCGCCGCTGCTCTCCTGTCTGCGCCGCTGCTCTCCTGTCTGCGCCGCTGTTTTCCTGTCTGCGCCGCTGCTCTCCTGTCCGCGCCGCTGTTCTCCTGTCTGCGGCCCTGTTTTCCTGTCTGAGCCGCTGTTCTCCTGTCCGTGCCGATGTTCTCCTGTCTGCGCCGCTGTTCTCCTGTCTGCGCCGCTGTTCTCCTGTCTGCGCCGCTGTTCTCCTGTCTGCGCAGCTGTTTTCCTGTCTGAGCCGCTGCTCTCCTGTCCGCGCCGATGTTCCTGTCCGCGCCGATGTTCTCCTGTCTGCGCCGATGTTCTCCTGTCTGCGCCGCTGCTCTCCTGTCTGCGCCGCTGCTCTCCTGTCTGCGCCGCTGTTCTCCTGTCTGCGCCGCTGTTCTCCTGTCTGCGCCGCTGTTCTCCTGTCTGCGCCGATGTTCTCCTGTCTGCGCCGATGTTCTCCTGTCTGCGCCGATGTTCTCCTGTCTGCGCAGCTGTTTTCCTGTCTGAGCCGCTGCTCTCCTGTCCGCGCCGATGTTCCTGTCCGCGCCGATGTTCTCCTGTCTGCGCCGATGTTCTCCTGTCTGCGCCGCTGCTCTCCTGTCTGCGCCGCTGCTCTCCTGTCTGCGCCGCTGTTCTCCTGTCTGCGCCGATGTTCTCCTGTCTGCGCCGCTGCTCTCCTGTCTGCGCCGCTGCTCTCCTGTCTGCGCCGCTGCTCTCCTGTCTGCGCCGCTGTTCTCCTGTCTGAGCCGCTGTTCTCCTGTCTGCGCCGATGTTCTCCTGTCTGCGCCGCTGTTCTCTTGTCTGCGCCGCACTGTTCCTTGCGCCGATGCTCTCCTGTCTGGCCGCTGTTCTCCTGTCTGAGCCGCTGTTCTCGTCTGTCTGCGCCGATGTTCCTGTCTGCGCCGCTGCTCGCCATGTCTGCGCCGCTGTTCCTCCCTGTCATGCGCCGCGTTCTCCTGTTGCCGGCCCTGTTCCTGTCTGCCAAAGCACGCTGTTCTCTCTGGTCTGCGCCGTCTGTTCTCACTGTCTGCGCCGATGTTCTCCTGTCTGCGCCGCTGTTCTCCTGTCTGCGCCGCTGTTCTCCTGTCTGCGCCGCTGTTTTCCTGTCTGCGCCGCTGCTCTCCTGTCTGCGCCGCTGGTTCTCCTGTCTGAGCCGCTGCTCTCCCTGTCTGCGCCGCTGTTCTCCTGTCTGCGCCGCTGTTCTCCTGTCTGCGCCGCTGTTCTCCTGTCTGCGCCGCTGATCTCCTGTCTGCGCCGCTGTTCTCCTGTCTGAGCCGATGTTCTCCTGTCCTCGCCGATGTTCTCCTGTCCTGCGCCGATGTTCTCTGTCTGCGCCGCTGTTCTCCTGTCTGCGCCGCTGTTCTCCTGTCTGCGCGCCTGTTCTCCTGTCTTGCGCCGCTGTTCTCCTGTCTGCGCCGCTGTTCTCCTGTCTGCTGCGCCGCTGTTCTCCTGTCTGCGCCGCTGTTCTCCTGTCTGCGCCGTGTTCTCCTGTCTGCGCCGCTGTTCTCCTGTCTGCGCCGCTGTCTCCTGTCTGCGCCGCTGTTTCCTGTCTAGCGCCGCTGTCTCTCCTGTCTGCGCCGATGTCTCCTGTCCGCGCCGATGTTCTCCTGTCTGCGCCGATGTTTCTCCTGTCTGCGCCGCTGTTCTCCGTCTGCGCCCGCTGCTCTCCTGTCTGCGCCGCTGTTTCTCCTGTCTGCGCCGATGTTCTCCTGTCTGCGCCGCTGCTCTCCGTCTGCGCCGCTGCTCTCTGTCTGCGCCGAGTTCTCCTGTCGCGCCGATGTTCTCCTGTCTGAGCCGCTGTTCTCCTGTCTGCGCCGCTGCTCTCCTGTCTGCGCCGCTGTTCTCCTGTCTGAGCCGCTGTTCTCCTGTCTGCGCCGATGTTCTCCTGTCTGCGCCGCTGTTCTCTTGTCTGCGCCGCTGTTCTCCTGTCCGCGCCGCTGTTTTCCTGTCTGAGCCGCTGTTCTCCTGTCCGCGCCGATGTTCTCCTGTCTGCGCCGCTGTTCTCCTGTCTGCGCCGCTGTTCTCCTGTCTGCGCCGTTGTTCTCCTGTCTGCGCCGATGTTCTCCTGTCTGCGCCGCTGCTCTCCTGTCTGCGCCGCTGTTCTCCTGTCTGCGCCGCTGTTCTCCTGTCTGCGCCGCTGTTCTCCTGTCTGCGCCGCTGTTCTCCTGTCTGCGCCGATGTTCTCCTGTCTGCGCCGCTGCTCTCCTGTCTGCGCCGCTGCTCTCCTGTCTGCGCCGCTGTTTTCCTGTCTGCGCCGCTGCTCTCCTGTCTGCGCCGCTGTTCTCCTGTCTGAGCCGCTGTTCTCCTGTCTGCGCCGATGTTCTCCTGTCTGCGCCGCTGTTCTCTTGTCTGAGCCGCTGTTCTCCTGTCTGCGCCGCTGTTCTCCTGTCCGCGCCGCTGTTCTCCTGTCTGCGGCCCTGTTTTCCTGTCTGAGCCGCTGTTCTCCTGTCCGTGCCGCTGTTCTCCTGTCTGCGCCGCTGTTCTCCTGTCTGCGCCGCTGTTCTCCTGTCTGCGCCGCTGTTCTCCTGTCTGCGCAGCTGTTTTCCTGTCTGAGCCGCTGCTCTCCTGTCCGTGCCGATGTTCCTGTCCGCGCCGATGTTCTCCTGTCTGCGCCGATGTTCTCCTGTCTGCGCCGCTGCTCTCCTGTCTGCGCCGCTGTTCTCCTGTCTGCGCCGCTGTTCTCCTGTCTGCGCCGCTGCTCTCCTGTCTGCGCCGCTGTTCTCCTGTCTGCGCCGATGTTCTCCTGTCTGCGCCGATGTTCTCCTGTCTGCGCCGCTGCTCTCCTGTCTGCGCCGCTGCTCTCCTGTCTGCGCCGCTGCTCTCCTGTCTGCGCCGCTGTTCTCCTGTCTGAGCCGCTGTTCTCCTGTCTGCGCCGCTGCTCTCCTGTCTGCGCCGCTGTTCTCCTGTCTGCGCCGCTGTTCTCCTGTCTGCGCCGATGTTCTCCTGTCTGCGCCGCTGTTCTCTTGTCTGCGCCGCTGTTCTCCTGTCCGCGCCGCTGTTCTCCTGTCTGCGGCCCTGTTTTCCTGTCTGAGCCGCTGTTCTCCTGTCCGCGCCGCTGTTCTCCTGTCTGCGCCGCTGTTCTCCTGTCTGCGCCGCTGTTCTCCTGTCTGCGCCGCTGTTCTCCTGTCTGCGCAGCTGTTTTCCTGTCTGAGCCGCTGCTCTCCTGTCCGCGCCGATGTTCCTGTCCGCGCCGATGTTCTCCTGTCTGAGCCGCTGCTCTCCTGTCTGCGCCGCTGCTCTCCTGTCTGCGCCGCTGTTCTCCTGTCTGCGCCGCTGTTCTCCTGTCTGCGCCGCTGCTCTCCTGTCTGCGCCGCTGTTCTCCTGTCTGAGCCGCTGTTCTCCTGTCTGCGCCGATGTTCTCCTGTCTGCGCCGCTGTTCTCTTGTCTGAGCCGCTGTTCTCCTGTCTGCGCCGCTGTTCTCCTGTCTGCGCCGCTGTTCTCCTGTCTGCGGCCCTGTTTTCCTGTCTGAGCCGCTGTTCTCCTGTCCGCGCCGCTGTTCTCCTGTCTGCGCCGCTGTTCTCCTGTCTGCGCCGCTGTTCTCCTGTCTGCGCCGCTGTTCTCCTGTCTGCGCAGCTGTTTTCCTGTCTGAGCCGCTGCTCTCCTGTCCGCGCCGATGTTCCTGTCCGCGCCGATGTTCTCCTGTCTGCGCCGATGTTCTCCTGTCTGCGCCGCTGCTCTCCTGTCTGCGCCGCTGCTCTCCTGTCTGCGCCGCTGTTCTCCTGTCTGCGCCGATGTTCTCCTGTCTGCGCCGCTGTTCTCCTGTCTGCGCCGCTGTTCTCCTGTCTGCGCAGCTGTTTTCCTGTCTGAGCCGCTGCTCTCCTGTCCGCGCCGATGTTCCTGTCCGCGCCGATGTTCTCCTGTCTGCGCCGATGTTCTCCTGTCTGCGCCGCTGCTCTCCTGTCTGCGCCGCTGCTCTCCTGTCTGCGCCGCTGTTCTCCTGTCTGCGCCGATGTTCTCCTGTCTGCGCCGCTGTTCTCCTGTCTGCGCCGCTGTTCTCCTGTCTGCGCCGCTGTTCTCCTGTCTGCGCAGCTGTTTTCCTGTCTGAGCCGCTGCTCTCCTGTCCGCGCCGATGTTCCTGTCCGCGCCGATGTTCTCCTGTCTGCGCCGATGTTCTCCTGTCTGCGCCGCTGCTCTCCTGTCTGCGCCGCTGCTCTCCTGTCTGCGCCGCTGTTCTCCTGTCTGCGCCGATGTTCTCCTGTCTGCGCCGCTGTTCTCCTGTCTGCGCCGCTGTTCTCCTGTCTGCGCCGATGTTCTCCTGTCTGCGCCGCTGTTCTCCTGTCTGCGCCCCTGTTCTCCTGTCTGCGCCGTTGTTCTCCTGTCTGCGCCGCTGTTCTCCTGTCTGCGCCGCTGTTCTCCTGTCTGCGCCGATGTTCTCCTGTCTGCGCCGTTGTTCTCCTGTCTGCGCCGATGTTCTCCTGTCTGCGCCGTTGTTCTCCTGTCTGCGCCGCTGCTCTCCTGTCTGCGCCGCTGTTCTCCTGTCTGCGCCGATGTTCTCCTGTCTGCGCCGTTGTTCTCCTGTCTGCGCCGATGTTCTCCTGTCTGCGCCGCTGTTCTCCTGTCTGCGCCGTTGTTCTCCTGTCTGCGCCGCTGTTCTCCTGTCTGCGCCGCTGTTCTCCTGTCTGCGCCGCTGTTCTCCTGTCTGCGCCGATGTTCTCCTGTCTGCGCCGATGTTCTCCTGTCTGGGTGCCGCAGTGCTGATTACTGGGTGCCGCAGTGCTGATAACTGGGTGCCGCAGTGCTGATTACTGGGTGCCGCAGTGCTGATTACTGGGTGCCGCAGTTCTGATTACTGGGGGCCGCAGTGCTGATTACTGGGTGCCGCAGTGCTGATTACTGGGTGCCGCAGTGCTGATTACTGGGTGCCGCAGTGCTGATGACTGGGGGCCGCAGTGCTGATGACTGGGTGCCGCAGTGCTGATTACTGGGGGCCACAGTGCTGATTACTGGGTTCCGCAGTGCTGATTACTGGGGGCCACAGTGCTGATTACTGGGTGCCGCAGTGCTGATTACTGGGTGCCGCAGTGCTGATTACTGGGTGCCGCAGTGCTGATTACTGGGTGCCCAACCTGCTGTATGGCCCATTGGCTTTGAGAGCAGGGACACTGGGGAATACAAGGTCCATGTGGAGAAAGTGGCAAAGGGAGGGTTAGCATGGGCACAAAGTTTCCCACCCTGATGAGCCCTCCACTACTTCTACGTACTGCAGGAGGCTGAATAGGAACCTCTAAGATTGTGGACGCTGCACGCACACCTCTCCACGCTCAACCTCTGGCTGGCCACATTGGACAGATGGTATGTTTTATACTTTAAGGCTATGTTCACACGCTATATTAAAAATGGCCGTTATTTTACAAAAAAAGTTTTAAATTTACCAATTTTAACTTGAAATTTAATTTTGACAAATTTTGTGTAAATTACAATTTCAGTTTTTTGTTAAGTTATAGTCGTAGCAGTTCCTCAAATTTCGGTAGCCGGCATAGGCAGGGGGGAATTTTGATAATAAGTAGGAACTTACCTCTCCCTGTGCCCGTAGTAAGCAGTAGTACCAGTCTCAGGACCCCCACCAGTCACTGATTGGCTGAGCTGGGGGTCCATCAGCTGGGACAGGCCTTTTCCTGAGTCCTGACGTCATCACAACTCTAGGTAGAATGCCTTCTGGTGGGGGTCTCAGGGCCGGTCCTGCCACTCAGCGTGGGCACGGGGAGAGGTAAGTTAGTACTTGTTATCATATTCTCCCTGCCGGCTGATGGATTTTAAAAATTGCCGGACTTCTCCTTTAATTAAGGAAAAAAACAAGGCGCCTACAAGGAAGTTGTAAGTCTGAATGGCATCAGGCGTAAGCACCCTGACACAGGTGTGGCCGGATCCTGGTGAGACCCTCTTATTAATTCTTGGTGGTAGTGACGATAACAATACAGTCCTAAGAGGCCCGGGACCTTGCAGAACGCACTCTCAATCCTTTTTTGACTCTCTATGAGAAGGTGAGTGTCACAATGACGTCAAAGACAGTATCCATGCCAGGCATGATGGACAATAGTGAAGCATCCAAAGTGGGCGAGAGCCTGGTGTGACCCTTGGAATAAAATTTTAAATTTGATGGCATATAATGTAATTTTTATTCAAAATGTGTTTGTTTTTTTGTAAGTTGAGTTGGACAAATTTTATTTCAAATTCTATTTCATTTTAAAAATGTAAATACTTAGGCACCTGGTCACAGTCCTCTCCCCACCCGTTCTCCCAATTGGTACAGGTCTGAACAAAACTGATCCCCGACTGATCAAAACTTTTTGCATGTCTCTGTGTCAGAAGTTTTTTCTATAACGACAGGTACACTTTAAGGTGCTGGTGTAGTTACATGCCCAACAGCTCTGGACTCCACACTGGACCCTGACTTCTAGGCCTCATGGCTGGTGAGCTGCAGTGTCCTGTAGCAGGATGCAGGTCTGTGCAGAGATGAGAGGTGATATCCCTGGAGCTCTGGTCCCAGGCGGATTCCTTTACAAGATACCGCTAAGGCAACGCCGTTCTTGTGAAATTTCTTTTCTCTGACTTGAAATTCACCCCCTCTCAGAGAAAGAGAAGATCACTCCTTCCTGGAGGAGGCAAATCATTTGATACCCCCTCAACAAGGTAAGATTTCGGGGAGTTTGTGTTCTTTATGTCCATGTGCTCCCAGGCAGAATGTTGAATGATTGCTCCAATGAACTATAGGTCATTTTCATGGAGTTTTAGCGATGTGTTGTTTGTAGAGTGTAGGGGACCTGTGCCAAAGCTGGAGCCCCTGTCCTCAAAGACCCCACATCAGATGCATAGATCCTGTACCCATGGGTGGATGAAATTCTCTGCTGACTCCCCAGCTATTTGTCCACCATTGGTTTGAGATGATCTATGATCAGATGACTCAGGAGGCATGAAGTCCAGCCATTAAAGGCAATGGATCAACCTTGGGCCCTTTTAATCCCCAGGAGACACAAAGTCATAAATGTAACTGATAGCTGAGCCCACACTGGCCAAGAGATGAGGGTCTTAAACAAGACTCCCTCCAATAACTCACAAACACTTAAAGGGGTTTTCTGGATAGTTGAAGATGCCCTCAGCCTTCTGCTCCGTGGCGCTCACTTCCTGTGATTCCACATCTCGAAAGTAGGCATATCACAGGGGCATAACCCTTGCGGGCAAAACCACAATGATTTGGGCATGCATCCGCTCCCTTCACATCTCACAAGGCTTAGTGAGCACCAGGGAGCAAGAGGCTTCAGCTGTCTTCTCCTTCCCAGACAACCTCTTATTTGCAAAAGTTTTCAAAACCGTAAAATCTTTAGGATTTTCCAGATCACCTGACGGATCAGATTAGTCTTTATCCCATAGATGAGTGGATTGAGCATGGGTGGAACCAAGAGGTAGATATCGGAGAAGATAATGTGGATATAAGGAGGAATCTTTTTGCCGTATCGGTGGGATAAGAAAGAGAACAGGGCCATGGTGTAAAAGCTCAGAAACACACAGATATGGGGGGTGCAGGTGTTAAACACTTTCAGACGAGCCTCTTTAGATGGAAGACGGAAAACGGCACTGAAAATCATGATATATGATAAGAAGATGGAGAGCAAATCCCCGCCAACAATGATGAAAGCAGATGATAGACCAAATATACTGTTGGCCTGGATATCAGCATCAGCGAGCTTCACCACCACCATGTGCTCACAGTAGGAATGGGCAATGATGTTGGTCTTGAAGGCGCGAAACCTCTTTATCAAAATCAGACAAGGACCAACCAGAACAACCGCCCTGACCAGTAAGATGATGACCAGCCTGAGTATCAGTCTACTAGTTATTATGGAGGTATACCGGAGAGGCTTATATATGGCCACATAGCGGTCATAAGCCATGGAGAGCAAGAACCCTGACTCAATGGTGGTGAAGGCGTGAATGAAGAACATCTGGAGAAGACATCCATTAAAGCTGATGGCTCTGTCACTAAACCAGAAGATGGACAATATTTTGGGGGCAAAGCTTGTACACAGGAGTCCATCATTTAAGGCCAACATGGAGAGGAATATAAACATAGGCTGGTGGAGTCTGGGAGACATGAAGATGACAACCACCACCATGAGGTTCCCCAGCAAAGCCAATATATAGGTGATACAGAAAGGGATTGAGATCCAGATCTGTTCATGCTCTAATCCCGGAATACCAACCAGTAGGAAGTAGGAGGGATAGTAGGAGGAGTTTATCATCTTCTCCTGCAGGGTGTGGACTCCATGCATCACTTTTTGCTCTTGTGTTCTTCATAGATTTTACATTATTATAGAGATGAGAAATATGTGAAAGGTAGATGCACTATATGGGCAAAGTATTGGGCCTTAACAACTCCTGAGCCAGTCCCATCACCATGGGTGTATAGCAGGGATAGGGAACCTTCAGCTCTCCAGCTGTTGCAAAACTACAATTCCCATCATGCCTGGGCAGCCAAAGCTACAGATTTGACTGCCCAGGCATGATGGGAATTGTAGTTTTGCAACAGCTGAAGGGCCGAAAGTTCCCCATCCCTGGTGTATAACAGAACTACAGCAATTCAGCCATGAAGTGGAGACCATGTAAAGTTTACATGAGTTCAAAAACTGTACCCATCAGGAGCTTCATGGCTAAGGAGCTGCATGTAAACCTTACACCACCAAGCACAATGCCAAACATCAGATGGAGGGGTGTAAAGCCACTGGACTCTGGATTCTTCAGTACCATTGTGGACAATTGTCGCCTCCATCTTTGTGAGAACAGTTTTGTTTTGGCCCTTTCTGCTCCATCATAAGTGCACACAGCAAGGCCAACAAAGACATGGAGGGGAAGTCTACTCACCGTCAGGAGCAGAGGATCAGGTTATAAATCATCTTTATTCACAGATGTTCCAGATTCATAGATTATCTGGTCTTCGCTCATTGTGTATGCAGAACCGGAGCCCAAACACAACGCCTCTACACAGGACCCCTGACTATGTGTTATAACGCTAACAAGGAGGAGAGGGACCTTCTGGTCCCCCCCAATAGAAGCTAGAGCCTGCGTGTACCCCCAACTAGCTGATGAAACAGAAAGTCCCCCATAAATACATCCATATGATGATGCAAATTACAGAGGGACAATAGTATTGAGGCCCTTATGTAAGGACAATGTTCCTCAAAGTGAATCCAATATGCATGACTATCGAAGAGACCTGAACCCACCATATGTGACTATTGAAGAGATCTGAACCCAACAAACATGACTATCGAAGAGATCTGAACCCAAAAACATGACTAATGAAGAGATCGGAACCCAAAAAACATGACTATCGAAGAGACCTGAATCCAACAAACATGACTAATGAAGAGATCTGAACCCAACAAACATGACTAATGAAGAGATCTGAACCCAACAAACATGACTATCGAAGAGATCTGAACCCAACAAACATGACTATCGATGAGATCTGAACCCAACAAACATGACTAATGAAGAGATTGGAACCCAACAAACATGACTAATGAAGATATCTGAACCCAACAAACATGACTAATGAAGACATCGGAACCCAACAAACATGACTATCGAAGAGATCTGAACTCAACAAACATGACTATTAAAGAGATCTGAACCCAACAAACATGACTATCGAAGAGATCTGAACCCAACAAACATGACTATTGAAGAGACCTGAACCCAACAAACATGACTAATGATGAGATCTGAACCCAACAAACATGACTAATGAAGAGATCGGAACCCAACAAACATGACTATCGAAGAGACCTGAACCCAACAAACATGACTAATGATGAGATCTGAACCCAACAAACATGACTAATGAAGAGATCGGAACCCAACAAACACGACTATCGAAGAGATCGGAACCCAACAAACATGACTATCGAAGAGACCTGAACCCAACAAACATGACTATCGAAGAGACCTGAACCCAACAAACATGACTATCGAAGAGACCTGAACCCAACAAACATGACTATCGAAGAGACCTGAACTCAACAAACATGACTATTGAAGAGATCTGAATCCAACATATGTGACCATCGAAGACATTTGAACCACCAACTGTGACTATCAAAGAGACCTGAAGCCAAAACACATGACTGTCTAAGAGACCTGAACCCACCGTACATGACTACATTCTGTCTGCAGCATCCATATACTCACCTGTACTCTGTGCAGATCTGACGGCCGCTCTGACTACAAGACTTTATACCTGAGAGACGTCCCGACAGGTTTCTCTGTAAAGCTCCAACGTGATGATCCTCCCGGACTGCACGGAGCAGAGGACAAGAATCTGGAGATTTTCTTTTCTAGGTATACTGCAGGGTATTGTGTCTGCATGTGTACCGCTATATGGTTACCTGGGGAGGGCATCCCTTACCGTAAGAGCTTACAATCTACTATCACTAAGACTGGTTTTTGGAGGTGGAAAGCTGGAACCTGTTTTCTAGGAATGTACCAAGGATGAGTGACCTGAGAGTGAAAGAATAGCACTCTGCTCTACCGAGACTCACAGTAATGCCTCAATCATTTAGGCCGGGGCACTGCTGTAGTATCTCACTCGTATGGCCAGGGAAGTCTTATGGGCTTCTAGAAAATATTTGGCCCCTCCACCAACATTGGTTATTCAGGTGTACATAAAAGCTCACTATGATGCTGGGGCTGTAGGGAGGCAATGCTTACCTGCTCTGCTCCCAGGGGGTAAGTATTATAGGAGGTAGGTATAACAGGGGGTAAGTATCACAGGGGGTGGGTATTATAGGAGGTGGGTATCACAGGGGGTGAATATCACAGGGGGTGGGTATTATAGGAGGTGGGTATCACAGGGGGTGAATATCACAGGGGGGGGTATTATAGGAGGTGGGTATCATAGGAGCGAGTATCACAAGGAGTGAGCATTACAGGAGGTGGGTATAAAAGAGGCCAGTATTACAGGGGGTGGGTATCATATGAGGTGGGTATAACAGGGTGGGTTTTATAGGAGGTGGGTATAACAGGGGGTGGGTATTACAGATAGTAAGTATGACAGGGGGTGAGTATTACAGGAGGTGGGTATAACAAGAGGTGGGTATCAGGAGGTGGGTATCAAAGGTAGTGAGTATCACAAGGGGTGGGTATCACAGGTAGTGGGTATAACAGGAGGTGGATATCACAGGTAGTGGGTATCACAGGAGGTGGATATCACAGGAGGTGGGTATTACAGGGGGTGGGTTTTATAGGAGGTGAGTATTAAAGAGGTCAGTATTACAGGGGGTGGGTATCACAAGAGGTGGGTATCAGGAGGTTGGTATCACAGGTAGTGGGTTTTACAGGTAGTGGGTATCAAAGGGGGTGGGTATCACATGGGGTGGGTATGCAGGTAGTGAGTAGCACAGGGGGTGGGTATTACAGGAGGTGGGTATCACAGGAGGTGGGTATCACAGGTAGTGGGTATCACAGGGGGTGGGTATCACAGGAGGTGGGTATCACAGGAGGTGGATATCACAGGAGGTGGGTATCACAGGTAGTGGGTATCACAGGGGGTGGGTATCACAGGAGGTGGGTATCACAGGAGGTGGATATCACAGGAGGTGGGTATCACAGGTAGTGGGTATCACAGGGGGTGGGTATCACAGGTAGTGGGTATCACAGGAGGTGGGTATCACAGGTAGTGGTTATCACAGGAGGTGGGTATCACAGGTAGTGGGCATCACAGGGGGTGGGTATCACAGGAGGTGGGTAATACAGGAGGTGGGTTTTATAGGGGGTGGGTATTACAGGTAGTGAGTATCACAGGGGGTGAGTTTTACAGGAGGTGGGTATTAAAGAGGTGGGTATCACAGGTAGTGGGTATCACAGGTAGTGGGTATCACAGGAGGTGGGTATCACAGGAGGTGGGTATCACAGGTGGTGGGTATCACAGGAGGTGGGTATCACAGGAGGTGGGTTTCACAGGAGGTGGGTATCACAGGTGGTGGGTATCACAGGAGGTGGGTATCACGGGGGGTATCACAGGAGGTGGGTATCACAGGAGGTGGGTATCACAGGTGGTGGGTATCACAGGAGGTGGGTATCACGGGGGGGGGTTGTATCACAGGAGGTGGGTATCACAGGTGGTGGGTATCACGGGGGGGTATCACAGGAGGTGGGTATCACAGGAGGTGGGTATCACAGGAGGTGGGTATCACGGGGGGGTATCACAGGAGGTGGGTATCACAGGAGGTGGGTATCACGGGGGGGTATCACAGGAGGTGGGTATCACGGGGGGGTATCACGGGGGGGTATCACAGGAGGTGGGTATCACAGGAGGTGGGTATCACAGGAGGTGGGTATCACAGGGGGGGTTGTATCACAGGATGTGGGTATCACAGGTGGTGGGTATCACAGGAGGTGGGTATCACGGGGGGTATCACAGGAGGTGGGTATCACGGGGGGGTATCACAGGAGGTGGGTATCACGGGGGGGTATCACAGGAGGTGGGTATCACAGGAGGTGGATAGAACAACACTGGAGTCTGGACAGGTGAATAACAGGAGACCTTATCACTCCCCTTGGCCACCAGGGAGATTACCAGTGGAATCTGCGCTGCGGATGCCGCTTGAAGTTCCACTTGTCTCATTGATTTCATGTGATTTCTCAAGCACAATCTGCCCTCCGCCCAATGAATTTAGAATTGAGACAAGTGGAACTTTAGGCGGCATCCGCAGTGCAGATTCCACTTGCAATTCCTCACTGATTCCTTAGTGTGAACACACCCTAACAATAGAGCTGTATTCCAGAGTAACAGTCCAGGAACTGTCCAGAGCAGCGGCAAATCCCCATAGAAAACCTCTCCTGCTCTGGACAGTTCCTGACATGGACAGAGGTGGCAGCAGAGAGCCCTGTGTTACACTGGAGAGAATACACCACTTCCTGCAGGACATACAGCAGCTGTAAAGTACTGGAAGACTGAAGACTATTTTTATATAGAAGTAAACTACAAATCTGTATAACTTTCTGAAACCAGTTTGTTTGGAAACTATTTTTTTCTCCGGAGTACCCCTTTAATACTTCTTTATGTCTGCTTTACTGACTATACCAAAGATGGGCAGCAGGGGGCAGTGCCACCAGTGTGGGCTGACATGTGGAGCCAGTCAGTAAGTAGATCACATGGCAGCAGTTGTGAGCTGTGACGAGGCTGCACCACTGGCACAACCATAAGGCTATAACAATGGTGCTAATAGGCCGGCTGTGTCCCAGTATAGGAAACTGTATAACCATCACATGGTGCAAGATGGTGGAAAGCAGAGCCAGGTCCACCATCAGAGGCTGGAGAACAGCTGGGAAGGTAGCCAGTCCAGCACCAGTATAAGGGGTTGTATAACACCAGTATGGGGGGCCCTATAGCACCAGTATGGAGGGTCCTATAGCACCAGTATGGGGGGGTCCTATAGCACCAGTATGGAGGGTCCTATAGCACCAGTAGGGGGGTCCTATAGCACCAGTATAAGGGGTTCTATAACACCAGTATGGGGGGTCCTATAGCACCAGTATGGAGGGTCCTATAGCACCAGTATGGAGGGTCCTATAGCACCAGTATGGGGGTCCTATAGCACCAGTATGGAGGGTCCTATAGCACCAGTATGGGGAGTCCTATAGCACCAGTATGGAGGGTCCTATAGAACCAGTATGGAGGGTCCTATAGCACCAGTATGGAGGGTCCTATAGAACCAGTATGGGGGGTCCTATAGCACCAGTATGGAGGGTCCTATAGCACCAGTATGGGGGGGGGGGGTTTCTATAGCACCAGTATTAGGGGTTCTTTATCACCAGTATGGGGGCTTCTATACCACCAGTATGGGGGGGTTCTATAGCACCAGTATGGGGGGTTCTATAGCACCAGTATGGAGGGTTATATCTCACCAGTATGGAGGGTTCTATAGCACCAGCATGGGGGGTGCAATAACACCAGTAAGAGGGGGGGGTTCTATAGCACCAGTATGGAGGGGGGGGTTCTATAACAGCAGTATGGAGGGTTCTATAACACCAGTAAGAGGGGGGGTTCTATAGCACCAGTATGGGGGGTTCTATAGCACCAGTATGGGGGGTTCTATAGCACCAGTATGGGGGGCTCTATAGCACCAGTATGGAGGGTTCTATAGCACCAGTATGGGGGGTTCTATAGCACCAGTATGGGGAATTCTATAGCACCAGTATGAGGGGGGGGGGTCTATAGCACCAGTATGGGGGGTTCTATAGCACCAGTATGAGGGGGGGGGTCTATAGCACCAGTATGGGGGGTTCTATAGCACCAGTATGAGGGGGGGGGTCTATAGCACCAGTATGGGGGGTTCTATAGCACCAGTATGAGGGGGGGGGTCTATAGCACCAGTATGGGGGGTTCTATAGCACCAGTATGGGGGGTTCTATAGCACCAGCATTAGGGGGTTTTATAACACCAGTATGGGGGTTCTATAGTACCAGTATGAGGGTTCTATAGCACCAGTATGGGGGGGCTATAGCAGCAGTATGGGGAATTCTATAACACCAGTATGGAGGGTCCTATAGCACCAGTATGGAGGGGGGGGTTCTATAACACCAGTATGGAGGGGGGGTTCTATAACACCAGTATGGAGGGGGGGGGTTCTATAACACCAGTATGGGGAATTCTATAACACCAGTAAGAGGGGGGGGGTTCTATAGCACCAGTATGGGGGGTTCTATAGCACCAGTATGGGGGGTTCTATAGCACCAGTATGGGGGGCTCTATAGCACCAGTATGGAGGGTTCTATAGCACCAGTATGGGGGGTTCTATAGCACCAGTATGGGGAATTCTGTAGCACCAGTATGAGGGGGGGGGGTCTATAGCACCAGTATGGGGGGTTCTATAGCACCAGTATGAGGGGGGGGGTCTATAGCACCAGTATAGGGGGTTCTATAGCACCAGCATTAGGGTGTTTTATAACACCAGTATGGGGGTTCTATAGTACCAGTATGAGGGTTCTATAGCACCAGTATGGGGGGGCTATAGCAGCAGTATGGGGAATTCTATAACACCAGTATGGGGGGTCCTATAGCACCAGTATGGTGGGTTCAATAACACCAGTATGGAGGGCTCTATAGCACCAGTATGGGGGGGGGTGTTTCTATAGCACCAGTATAAGGAGGGTTCTATAGCACCAGTATGGGGGGGTTCTATAGCACCAGTATGGGGGGGTTCTATAGCACCAGTATGGAGGGTTCTATAGCACCAGTATGGGGGGGGGGGGGGGGGGGGGGGGCTATAGCACCAGTATGGGGAATTCTATAACACCAGTATGGAGGGTCCTATAGCACCAGTATGGGGGGTCCTATAGCACCAGTATTGAGGGTCCTATAGCACCAGTATGGAGGGTCCTATAGCACCAGTATGGAGGGTCCTATAGCACCAGTATGGGGGGTCCTATAGCACCAGTATGGAGGGTCCTATAGCACCAGTATGGGGGGCCCTATAGCACCAGTATGGAGGGTCCTATAGCACCAGTATGGGGGGTCCTATAGCACCAGTATAAGGGGTTCTATAACACCAGTATGGGGGGTCCTATAGCACCAGTATGGAGGGTCCTATAGCACCAGTATGGAGGGTCTTATAGCACCAGTATGGGGGGTCCTATAGCACCAGTATGGAGGGTCCTATAGCACCAGTATGGGGGGTCCTATAGCACCAGTATGGAGGGTCCTATAGCACCAGTATGGGGGGGGGGGTTTCTATAGCACCAGTATTAGGGGTTCTTTATCACCAGTATGGGGGGTTCTATACCACCAGTATGGGGGGTTCAATAACACCAGTATGGGGGGGTTCTATAGCACCAGTATGTGGGGTTCTATAGCACCAGTATGGAGGGTTCTATCTCACCAGTATGGAGGGTTCTATAGCACCAGTATGGGGGGGGGGGGGTTTCTATAGCACCAGTATTAGGGGTTCTTTATCACCAGTATGGGGGGTTCTATACCACCAGTATGGGGGGTTCAATAACACCAGTATGGAGGGGGTTCTATAACACCAGTATGGAGGGGGGGGGGTTCTATAGCACCAGTATGGAGGGGGGGGGGGTTCTATAGCACCAGTATGGGGGGTTCTATAACACCAGTAAGAGGGGGGGGTTCTATAGCACCAGTATGGGGGGTTCTATAGCACCAGTATGGGGGGTTCTATAGCACCAGTATGGGGAATTCTATAGCACCAGTATGAGGGGGGGGGGGGGTCTATAGCACCAGTATGGGGGGTTCTATAGCACCAGCATTAGGGGGTTTTATAACACCAGTATGGGGGTTCTATAGTACCAGTATGAGGGTTCTATAGCACCAGTATGGGGGGGGGGGCTATAGCAGCAGTATGGGGAATTCTATAGCACCAGTATGGGGGGTTCTATAGCACCAGTATGGGGAATTCTATAGCACCAGTATGGGGGGTTCTATAGCACCAGTATGGTGGGTTCAATAACACCAGTATGGAGGGTTCTATAGCACCAGTATGGGGGGGGGGTTCTATAGCACCAGTATGGAGGGGGGTATTTCTATAGCACCAGTATGAGGAGGGTTCTATAGCACCAGTATGGGGGGTTCTATAGCACCAGTATGGAGGGTTCTATAGCACCAGTATGGGGGGTTCTATAGCACCAGTATGGAGGATTCTATAGCACCAGTATAAGGGGTTCTATAACACCAGTATGGAGGGTCCTATAGCACCAGTATGGAGGGTCCTATAGCACCAGTATGGGGGGTTCTATAGCACCAGTATGGGGAATTCTATAACACCAGTATGGAGGGTCCTATAGCACCAGTATGGGGGGTTCTATAGCACCAGTATGGGGGGTTCTATAGCACCAGTATGGGGGGCTCTATAGCACCAGTATGGGGGGTCCTATAACACCAGTATGGGGAATTCTATAACACTAGTAAGAGGGGGGGGTTCTATAGCACCAGTATGGGGGGTTCTATAGCACCAGTATGGGGGGTTCTATAGCACCAGTATGGGGGGGGGTTCTATAGCACCAGTATGGGGGGTTCTATAGCACCAGTATGGGGGGTTCTATAGCACCAGTATGGGGGGTTCTATAGCACCAGTATGGGGAATTCTATAGCACCAGTATGAGGGGGGGGTCTATAGCACCAGTATGGGGGGTTCTATAGCACCAGCATTAGGGGTTTTTATAACACCAGTATGGGGGTTCTATAGTAGCAGTATGAGGGTTCTATAGCACCAGTATGGGGGGTTCTATAGCACCAGTATGGTGGGTTCAATAACACCAGTATGGAGGGTTCTATAGCACCAGTATGGGGGGGGGGGGTTCTATAGCACCAGTATGGAGGGGGGGGGGTTCTATAGCACCAGTATGGAGGGGGGGGGGGTTCTATAGCACCAGTATGGGGGGAGGGGGGTTCTATAGCACCAGTATGGGGGGAGGGGGGTTCTATAGCACCAGTATGGAGGGGGGGGGGGGGGTTCTATAGCACCAGTATGGGGGCGGGGGGGTTCTATAGCACCAGTATAAGGGTTCTATAGCACCAGTATGGAGGGAAGGGGGGGGTTCTATAGCACTAGTATGAGGGTTCTATAGCACCAGTATGGGGGTTCTATAGCACCAGTATGGGGGGTCCTATAGCACCAGTATGAGGGTTCTATAGCACCAGTATGGGGGTTCTATAGCACTAGTATGAGGGTTCTATAGCACCAGTATGGGGGGGTTCTATAGCACCAGTATGGGGGGTTCTATAGCACCAGTATGGAGGGTTCTATAGCACTAGTATGAGGGTTCTATAGCACCAGTATGGGGGGGGGTTCTATAGAACCAGTATGGGGAATTCTATAACACCAGTATGGAGGGTCCTATAGCACCAGTATGGAGGGGGGGGGGGGTGTTTCTATAGCACCAGTATGGAGGGGGGGGGGGGGTTCTATAGCACCAGACAGCCGGAGACACAGTGCTGCACAGTGTGTGACCAGGATGGAAGGTGACGGGGCCTCCCCGCAGCTGGTGTACAGAGTCACGGCTATGGTTAGACTGGAGACCATACTGGTTTACACCTGTTCAGCACCATGGAATCCCGAGTATCACTGAGCTGCTAAAAACTTGTTAATGCTGGTGTCACACACGACAGCTCTTGTGGCAAAACCAGAAGTGGATCCAACAGGAAAGAGAAGCCCATTCCTCCCTGCCGGGTGATTCTAGCCAAAAACTCACAATCACGGAGCAGAACGGGATCTATTGTCTCTATTGCTGAGATGTTTAGAGTTAACTCTCATCCGGCCCTGAAGACGTCTCCGCAGGGGCCGCACTACACGGTCTCCAGATTCTCATCTTCTGCTCCAGGCAGTCCGGGAGGATCATCACTTTGGAGCTTTACAGAAAATCCTGTCGGGACGTCTCTCAGGTATAAAGTCTTATAGTCAGACAGGACGTCAATCTGTACAGAGTACAGGTGAGTCTATGGATGCTGCAGCCAGAAGATGGTGTGCGTGGGGTCCTCAGGTCAGGGAGGTGTAGGGTCACCATGGTGGGAGCAGAGTCCTCAGGTCAGGGCAGGTGTAGGGTCACCATGGTGGGAGCAGAGTCCTCAGGTCAGGGCAGGTGTAGGGTCACCATGGTGGGAGCAGAGTCCTCAGGTCAGGGCAGGTGTAGGGTCACCATGGTGGGAGCAGATTCTTCAGGTCAGGACAGGTGTAGGGTCACCATGGTGGGAGTGGGGTTCTCAGGTCAGGGCAGGTGTAGGGTCACCATGGTGGGAGTGGGGTTCTCAGGTCAGGACAGGTGTAGGGTCTCCATGGTGGGAGTGGGGTTCTCAGGTCAGGACAGGTGTAGGGTCCCCATAATGGGAGTGGGGTCCTCAGGTCAGGGAAGGTGTAGGGTCACCATGGTGAGGGTGGGATTCTTAGGTCAGGGAAGGTGTAGGGTCACTATGGTGGGAGCAGAGTTCTCGGGTCAGGGCAGGTTTAGGTTCCCCATGGTGGGAGTGGGGTCCTCAGGTAAGGGAAGGTGTAGGGTCACCATTGTGGGAGCAGAGTCCTCGGGTCAAGGCAGGTTTAGGGTCACCATAATGGGAGCAGAGTCCTCGGGTCAGGGAAGATGTAGGGTCACCATGGTGGGAGTGAGGTTCTTAGGTCAGGGAAGGTGTAGGGTCACCATGGTGGGAGTGGGGTCCTCAGGTCAGGAAAGGTGTAGGGTCACCATGGTGGGAGCAGAGTCCTCAGGTCAGGGCAGGTGTAGGGTCACCATGGTGGGAGTGGGGTCCTCAGGTCAGGGAGGTGTAGGGTCACCATGGTGGGTGTGGGGTTTCCTCACACTTGATGATACTTGGTATACCAAAGCGTTATTATAATCGGCACAGATTGATAGACATTACAGCTATGGCAGGCCTGGGGCCCCGGCTGTATTTATATGCAGGGATTATAGCAGACTGAGCTCCCTCATATCCCTTACAGGCCACAAAACGATGTCGCAACTTTTGATGGATTTCTGTGGGGTTTCTCCTGTCTCTCCTGTTATACAATGGTGTGATTGCAGATCTATTACTCTGGATCAGTGGTCATGCTGCTCATCTCAGGGTTGCTTTGAAGTGTGAGACTCTGAGTTGTGCGGTGCAGATTATATCTTATATGTGTATATTATATATGTGTTATAGCCAGCATTCCTTCTTTATCTACTTCCTACCTTTCTTCCTAACCAGTCCGGTTGGCTCCTGGCTCACTCTCATGTGGTCTCTATCATGTAGGTTCTGTTGTTCCTCCCAATTGCTGTGTTTGCTCTGTAGTTTATCATCTGCTCTTCCGTGGTTTCCTCATCTTGGTCTTCGTGTCCACACGTTTTTACAGATTTGGGTTTTCCTCGGGATATTTTCATGAACACTGAGGGTCAGGGGTGTCTGGTGTTAGGGTCAGTGTTCAGGGACAGATGTAGGGAAAGGTTCAAGAAAAGCTAGTTAGGGTCGGATTTTGTTGTCTGTTACCTGCTTGCATTGATACGTGCTATTATACATTTATTCTGGTGACTGTTTGGTATACTGTTCTTCCTACTGTCACCATTCTCAAGGTTGAGATGGCGGATCCATAGGCTGCAACTGGTTTGTCTCTGGTGGGGTCTAGGGAAGCCCAAGTCTTCACTTCTAACCCCTTTGAGGAGGTTTGGAGTTTGCTGCAGGATATCGCCAAATTATAGTTTCAGAATTCACAATCTGGCAGTCAGACGCTAAGGCTCGGAACGTGGAAGAGATGGCAGGACCAGAACAAGACCCGACCAGACAGGAGCACTGTCAGAGATAGCCAGATGGGTCAAAACTGTAGACAGACAGGAGGCCAGGATCCTAGTATATAATTATAGGTACTAGGCAACATGCAAAATCCAAGAAGAGAGCTACAGCAATAGGCAGGTAAATAATATCAGCGTATAGCAGGCTGGAGACGAGGCAACTGACCCG
This sequence comes from Dendropsophus ebraccatus, assembly GCA_027789725.1. NCBI lineage: Eukaryota > Metazoa > Chordata > Amphibia > Anura > Hylidae > Dendropsophus > Dendropsophus ebraccatus. The sequence goes on along the minus strand of JAQFWZ010000047.1, from coordinate 3,871,051 downwards.
ACACCTGAGCACCAACTGAGAGGACATGAAGCCACCAATGGGAGGAAGGCTGCAAGACAATGGCACTGCAAGAGTTAAAGCCATTGTACCCACCACAGGTGTTGCTAGTCTTTACATCCCTTGCAAAAACCTGTACTCCAAGTTAACGTGGTAATGAAGTGATGCTTAAGTTTTACCACTAGATGTCGCTATTATCTGTATATGCACTTGTATATTGCACAGCTGTAGTGAACAAGGGGTTATTGTTTGTTTATGATCTGTGCACCAATAAGAGCTCTCTTCTCTTCTTCACCTATCTCTATTCTCCTTTATCTCTTTGCACTTTCTTCTCCACCACTCACAGGGGACATTACATCTCCAGCAGGAAGTTGTCACATGTGGAGAGGAAGTACATGCCCACACTTAGTGAGTCTTACCCAAGTCTTGGTAGAGAGAGGACGCAAGACAAGACGGTCCCTGCTGTAGTCCAGCTGGGCCCTGGTTTGGCCAGGTCCCCCCTCCAGTAGTCTAGTCTAATGTGTGGTAGTGGACAGATGTATGGACAGGGCAGAGACTCTTTTCTTCTTCAAAGCTACTCCTACTACTAGTATGCAGTGCTAAGCCACTAAGGAGATGACAAGTCAGAGAACACCCCTAAAAGTGCAGGACAGTATCCTGAAACAAGAGGGACTGATCCGGATAGAACAAAGTTGCTACAAGCCTACGTACTCGCAGCGCATGTGTAACCCGGTAATTTAGCCACCCTGCTCAACTCAGGTAACAAGATCTGGGGCTTGTGTCACCCTAATAGGACGGGTCAATCGACACTGTAGGGCAACAGGTAGTATCACAACAACAAAAGTCGAAACACGGGCACAAGTATTCCTCTATTTCAAGTGTTCTTCAGTATTCTACTTCTTCTTCCTCTTTTAAAGTTCCGGCAGAGAACACTTCTACCCTGGGTTAGGACACACAAACGCACAAACTCATCTCCACTACTCTGAACTTGCAGGACAAACTCCTCTTTACTGTTCTCAGCTCACTCTACTTCTCAGCACACAACCGAGTCCGCTCAGCTCTTCTACTTTAAGCTCTTAGCGCAGATCCTGTTCTGTCACGTCTACAGTCTATGATCAGCTACTGTACAAAGTATTCTCACAGTAAAGAAGATTTATTTATGGTAACGGGACTCAGTGATTATTGTTCCGGCACCTACACAGCCACTACACCATTCTTGGGTCATCTCCTCTTTCTGTGGGTGGCCATACCGATAGTCCGGGTGGGTCACGAATCCACTCCAGACCACCGTGATAAGTACCCAAGGGACCCCCAAACAGCTCGACAGGTCACTGACTACAGTGGAAAGGGTATAGCTGGCCACCATAAAATAAAAGCAGGTGTCCCTCCATACCTGTGTGCCCAACCGGCACTGGCGTCACAACATTATACCATCTGGCTGAGCTATATTTCGACCCACCACCTGTAACGCCTGGAGTAGTGGATCCACTGGACCGTCACTAGCGATAGCACTAACCTCACCAGGGAGCGGAGTCTAAGGGGCCGCTGGTTTTCACCAGAGCCCGCCGCAAGGCGGGATGGACTTGCTGCGGCAGGCGACCCCCAGGTCGCTACCCCTGGCTTGGTTGCTAGTGACGGCAGGCGAGGCGTGGCAGGAGCAGTAGGCAGGAGATCGTACAGGCAGAGGTCTGTAGGCGTGCTCGCAGGTGGCGGACAGGACTCAGGAACAATGGGAAGGCAGCGGGCAAGGACTAGGGACAAGGACTGACGACAGGAACAAGGGACAGGGACTAAGGTCAGGAACAACAGGGAGCTGGGCCAAACGCTATGGGTAGCATGTAGAAGCTCCAACACGAGGGACAGGGCATGCTGGGATTTATAGGGAGTGATTGGGTGCAACTACCAATTAGGGACGGACTGGCCCTTTAAATCTGAGACAGCCGGCGCGCGCGCGCCCTAGGAGGCGGGGACGCGCGCGCCGGCCGGCACAGACGGAGAGCGGAGCGGGACGAGGTGAGGCGCCCCCCGGGGCCGAACAGACCGCAGCGCCGGGTCCCTGCACCGGGACCCCGGCAGCTGCGTGGGAAAGAGGGCGGTCGCGGCGGCGGCCCGGAGCACGGGACGCCACCGCGGCCATGACACCACCACAGTAGTGGTGTCATGCAATACCATCTGACAAGTGACTGGTCGGTCGTAGTGCACCACATTGCCCATGTATAGAACAGCACTGGTGCCACGGTTCTTTTTTTAAACCGCAGCGTGGTTCCCGTGTATGGCGCCCCCAGTGGGAGGAAACCCCTGCCCCTCTATGACGCAAATCCGTTGATTCTAATAGATGGGCGGGGGTTTCCTCCCACTGGGGACACCCGCCTCCAGTGCTTCACTCCCGACCTGGTACCCGTGAATTGAATGGTGCAGTACACGGGAACAGGGCCACAGTTCAAAAAAATGACTACGGCACCGGCTTCCCTGCACCTATACATGGGTAATACTTAAAGCGAATGTACCTAATGGTCACTAGCCTCAAGGCAGGAGGTTGTGGTAACAGATCCTTGGAACACAAGGTTGCATAGTGTTAAGAGGGTTGCTAGGTTTATTTTTAACTGGCACACACAGATTCCCTGGCGGCAAGGTATGACCGACACAAAGGGCGAGAAGGGCGCTGAGGTTTGGAGCAGTGAGTATGAGCACCATCCATGACACCTATGATAAGTCCTGGGTACATCTGAGGGATGGAGTCTACAGATAGGTCCCAGGAAAGGTCACTGCTGTCGATAGTCCTGCTCTACCATTGTTACAGTCTTCATGATGGACATCTCCTAAATATTGCCCTTTCGTGTACTCTCTCCATCACTGTGATTTCTTCTGTATTGGCTGGTCTGTGTACTCTAGATGACTCAGGTATGACGCAGCAGACTGGCATTGAGTGCTATAAAGCCCAATAATCACGTCTAGATCTTATCTTCTCCACTGAAGATTCACCCAACAGAGGTCTATCAAGGGTATATATATATAAATAATAATGATGATCTATAGCGCTGTGGTTGGTACAGGGATATTAGGTTGTAAAGCAATGATTGTAAAGTGATAGAAAATAATTGTAAGGCGATAGTAAAATGTATCTTATAAAGGAAGGAACAGTTATGAAGAGTTAACTATAATGAATGCAAAATCACAATCAGGTGGATGCTTGGTGTGTAGCTTAGTTGTGATCTCAAATAGCGGTATGCTGTAATCACACGTAGTTAAACTTAAGTATTCTAATGAACTTAGTGGCGATGTCCTACCTGTGTTTCACAATACGCTCCTTCTACGTTGGTCATACTGTAAAGTTCATCTTGCAAAGTGTAGTAAGGAAGAGTCCTTGCTGTCGGGGTTGGGAGCGAGCCCCGGCCGGCGGCTCTGCTGCTACCAAAACACCCGGCACGGTAGAGTAAGTTCAAAGGAGTCCACGTTTGGGTGACGTCACTCTAGTGGATACGGAGGCCGATGTATGGCAAAAAGACATCTAACGCGTTTCAGCGAACCGCAAGTTCGCTGAAACGCGTTAGATGCCTTTTTGCCATACATCGGCCTCCGTATCCACTAGAGTGACGTCACCCAAACGTGGACTCCTTTGAACTTACTCTACCGTGCCGGGTGTTTTGGTAGCAGCAGAGCCGCCGGCCGGGGCTCGCTCCCAACCCCGACAGCAAGGATTATTCCTTATTTACACCTTGCAAGATGAACTTTACAGTATGACCAACGTAGAAGGAGCGTATTGTGAAACACAGGTAGGACATCGCCACTAAGTTCATTAGAATCCTTCCTTTATAAGATACATTTTACTATCGCCTTACAATTATTTTCTATCACTTTACAATCATTGCTTTACAACCTAATATCCCTGTACCAACCACAGCGCTATAGATCATCATTATTATTTGTTTTATTTGCCATATATTAATATAGAGGATTCGGAACCCTCTAGATCTATATAGCGGCATATTGGCTAGGTACCTGCAGTGCAGCGCCGCACAGTGTGAACCAGTAGGGAACACATATTTACTGTTTTGGTATATATATATAACCCAACTATATAACCTTTTACTTGTCACTGTAGTAAATCCCTCTTTTTCCTGCTCATTCGATCAGGTCACCCTTTGGGTATAAGAAAGTATATCTACAACACGACAAGCTTTGTATTATTTGTATTATCGATTATGTTCTTTAGCCAATTTTGTATGAAAACACCACTAATACAGATCCAGAGCCATGGAGCTGATCCCTACTGGCTACACAAGGGTTGACCTTTACCCGATGACCTTTTGCTCCTAATTGGATTTTGTTAAGACAATGTCCCCCTGATCAGGATCATTGGAGAGAAGCCTTGGAGAAGAGGAGGAAGGTGTCTGTTATTAGAATGCACCTAGGTCTATAAGGAGATCATGTAGCTGGATTGATTCCACGTTATCATAGTCGATACTGATTTATTCTCCTGTATCTTACCTACAGGATCATCCACAGTCTGTAGAGGGGAGACCACAGCAGGAAGTGATGTATGAAGTCCACACACTGCTGGATAAGAGGGTAAACTCCTCCTTCTATCCCTCCTACTTCCTACTGGTTGGTATTCCAGGATTAGAGCATGAACAGATCTGGATCTCAATCCCTTTCTGTATCACCTATATATTGGCTTTGCTGGGGAACCTCATGGTGGTGGTTGTCATCTTCATGTCTCCCAGACTCCACCAGCCTATGTTTATATTCCTCTCCATGTTGGCCTTCAATGATGGCCTCCTCTGTACGAGCTTTGCCCCCAAAATATTGTCCATTCTCTGGTTCAATGACAGAGCCATCAGCTTTAATGGATGTCTTCTCCAGATGTTCTTCATTCACTCCTTCACCAGCATTGAATCAGGGTTCTTGCTCTCCATGGCTTATGACCGCTATGTGGCCATATATAAGCCTCTCCGGTATACCTCCATAATAACTAGTAGACTGATACTCAGGCTGGTCATCATCTTACTGGTCAGGGCGGTTGTTCTGGTTGGTCCTTGTCTGATTTTGATAAAGAGATTTCCCGGCTTCAAGACCAACATCATTGCCCATTCCTACTGTGAGCACATGGCGGTGGTGAAGCTCGCAGACGCCGATATCCGGGTGAACAGCATATATGGCCTATTTGTGGCCTTCACCATTCTTGGAGTTGATTTGCTCTTCATCTTCTTATCATATATCCTGATTTTCAGTGCCGTTTTCCGTCTTCCTTCTAAAGAGGCTCGTCTGAAAGCGTTCAACACCTGCACCCCCCATATCTGTGTGTTTCTGAGCTTTTACAACATGGCCCTGTTCTCTTTCTTATCCCACCGATACGGCAAGAAGATTCCTCCTTATATCCACATTATCTTCTCCGATATCTACCTCTTGGTTCCCCCCATGCTCAATCCACTGGTCTATGGCCTGAAGACTAATCTGATCCGTGAGGAGATCTGGAAAATCCTAAGAAACAATAAGATGAATTATAGGATGAGTTATTCACGACAATAAAACCTGCAGTGACCTGCTATACAACCTGATGAACTCAAAATGGAGTCATGCATCAGATACTCCTCATATCAAGGACAGGAATAACTAAATCACTGTAGAAGTATAAAGTGATGAATGGATGGTTCCGGTAACTTTGGCCTTGTTGCATGGGAGAATGGATGGGGCAAAACTTCCAAACTTTGCTTCAAGATGATTCACTTGAATTTATCATCAGATTCAATAAAGGTTTTACAACCGCATTAGATTGGTGCTCCTGTGATAAGATAAGGCGTCCTTGCTCCTGTACACTGAGCAGAGAGGCAGGGCTGAGAGGCGGAGAGGCAGGGCTGAGAGGCGGAGAGGCACGGCTGAGAGGCGGAGAGGCACGGCTGAGAGGCACCGCTGAGAGGCGGAGAGGCACGGCTGAGAGGCGGAGAGGCACGGCTGAGAGGCGGAGAGGCACGGCTGAGAGGCGGAGAGGCACGGCGGAGAGGCACGGCTGAGAGGCGGAGAGGCAGGGTTGAGAGGCAGAGAGGCACGGCTGAGAGGCAAGGCTGAGAGGCGGAGAGGCAGGGTTGAGAGGCGGAGAGGCACGGCTGAGAGACAAAGCTGAGAGGCGGAGAGGCAGGGCTGAGAGGCGGAGAGGCAGGGTTGAGAGGCGGAGAGGCACGGCTGAGAGGCGGAGAGGCACGGCTGAGAGGCACGGCTGAGAGGCGGAGAGGCACGGGTGAGAGGCGGAGAGGCACGGCTGAGAGGCGGAGAGGCAAGGCTGAGAGGCGGAGAGGCACGGCTGAGAGGCGGAGAGGCACGGCTGAGAGGCGGAGAGGCACGGCGGAGAGGCACGGCTGAGAGGCACGGCTGAGAGGCGGAGAGGCAAGGCTGAGAGGCGGAGAGGCACGGCTGAGAGGCGGAGAGGCACGGCTGAGAGGCGGAGAGGCAGGGCTGAGAGGCGGAGAGGCACGGCGGAGAGGCACGGCTGAGAGGCGGAGAGGCATATATACTGGGTGACCTCCATCATACTGAGTATAAGATGCTGGGAAAGCTGGGTGACCACATCATACTGAGTATAAGATGCTGGGAAAGCTGGGTGACCTCCATCATACTGAGTATAAGATGGTGAGAAAGCTGGGTGACCTCCATCATACTGAATATAAGATGCTGGGAAAGCTGGGTGACCTCCATCATACTTAATATAAGATGGTGAGAAAGCTAGGTGGCCACATCATACTGAGTATAAGATGCTGGGAAAGCTTGGTGAGCACATCATACTGAGTATAAGATGCTGGGAAAGCTGGGTGACCTCCATCATACTGAATATAAGATGGTGAGAAAGCTGGGTGACCACATCATACTGAGTATAAGATGCTGGGAAAGCTGGGTAACCCCATCATACTGAATGTAGGATGCTGGTAAAGCTGGGTGACCTCCATCATACTGAATATAAGATGGTGAGAAAGCTGGGTGACCTCCATCATACTGAATACAAGATGCTGGGAAAGCTTGGTGACCACATCATACTGAGTATAAGATGCTGGTAAAGCTGGGTGACCTCCATCATACTGAATGTAGGATGCTGGTAAAGCTGGGTGACCTCCATCATACTGAATATAAGATGCTGGGAAAGCTGGGTGACCACATCATACTGAGTATAAGATGCTGGGAAAGCTGGGTGACCACATCATACTGAGTATAAGATGCTGGGAAAGCTGGGTGATCTCAATCATACGGAATGTAGGATGCTGGTAAAGCTGGGTGACCTCCATCATACTGAATATAAGATGGTGAGAAAGCTGGGTGACCACATCATACTGAGTATAAGATGCTGGGAAAGCTAGGTGACCACATCATACTGAGTATAAGATGCTGGGAAAGCTGGGTGACCTCCATCATACTGAATATAAGATGCTGGGAAAGCTGGGTGACCACATCATACTGAGTATAAGATGCTGGGAAAGCTGGGTGACCTCCATCATACTGAATGTAGGATGCTGGGAAAGCTGGGTGACTTCCATCATACTGACTACAATACAAGATGCTGGAAAACACCTGAGGTTTCTGGAAGGCACCTGACTGGATATGGAGGGTGCATACTGACTGCACATGCACTCTCCTCTATTTCCTCCTAAAACCTGATCGTCAGCAGCTGCCAGGAAAGGGTTACCAGTTCCTGTGAGGCTGTAGCTCCTCCCCACACCCCTCTCAGACACAGCTCCTGGGTGTTTCCTATGAGCTCTGTGGCCAATAGGCCGGATTCCCTCCTTGCTCTGGCCCCTCCCTCTGCCTTTAGGAACCTGAACTTCCTCTTCCTGCCCTCAGTCTCCACAGGACGGACCTGCAGCCGGTTTGTGTGGAGAATCCATGGCCGCTTGTGCTGATGTGAAGCTGCTGGAAACACTATAGGTGTGACCAGGCAGAGGGTGAGGGCTGGTGAGGACACTTGCTGTCTGAGCTCCGCCCCCTCTGGTGAGGACACTTGCTGTCTGAGCTCCGCCCCCTCTGGTGAGGACACTTGCTGTCTGAGCTCCGCCCCCTCTGGTGAGGACACTTCCTGTCTTAGCTCCGCCCCCCTCTGGTGAGGACACTTGCTGTCGGAGCTCCGCCCCCTCTGGTAATCCCTCAGTAGTTCCCTGGTTGGAGTTTGGATGTCTGCTCTGTGTATCTGCCCCTCACAGCAGCTGGGCCCCATGCTGGCACTTAGTTTCCAGTGCACCTCGTAGTAAGTAATTCCATGTTGCCCAGAGATGCACAGTGCCTGCTATTCTCTCCCTGTCCCATGTGCCCTCCTCCCCATCCCCCTCCCTCTTATTTGCCTCAGAGACATTTTATGCCCACTTACAGCTGCTGCTCATGAGGCTGCACCTCACTTATTAGCTGTTCTAACCCCCTCATCACCATAAAGCCCCCCCCATCACCATACAGCCCCCCCCCAATCACAATACAGCCTCCCCCCATCACCATACAGCCTCCCCCCATCACCATACAGCTCCCCCCATCACCATACAGCCTCCCCCCATCACCATACAGCCCCCCCATCACCATACAGCTCCCCCCCAATCACCATACGGCCTCCCCCCAATCACCATACAGCCTCCCCCCATCACCATACAGCCTCCCCCCATCACCATACAGCCTCCCCCATCACCATACAGCCTCCCCCCAATCACCATACAGCCCCCCCCCCAATCACCATACAGCCTCCCCCAATCACCATACGGCCTCCCCCCAATCACCATACAGCCTCCCCCCATCACCATACAGCCCCCCCCCCAATCACCATACAGCCTCCCCCCCATCACCATACAGCCTCCCCCCCATCACCATACAGCCCCCCCCCAATCACCATACAGCCTCCCCCCATCACCATACAGCCCCCCCATCACCATACAGCCCCCCCCCCAATCACCATACAGCCTCCCCCCATCACCATACAGCCCCCCCCATCACCATACAGCCTCCCCCCAATCACCATACAGCCCCCCCATCACCATACAGCCCCCCCATCACCATAAAGCCCCCCCCTCACCATACAGCCTCCCCCCATCACCATACAGCCCCCCCATCACCATACAGCCTCCCCCCAATCACCATACAGCCTCCCCCCAATCACCATACAGCCTCCCCCCAATCACCATACAGCCCCCCCCATCACCATACAGCCCCCCCATCACCATACAGCCCCCCCCCATCACCATAAAGCCCCCCCCCCTCACCATACAGCCTCCCCCCATCACCATACAGCCTCCCCCCAATCACCATACAGCCTCCCCCCATCACCATACAGCCCCCCCCCCCAATCACCATACAGCCCCCCCATCACCATACCGCTCCCCCCCCCCAATCACCATACAGCCCCCCCCCCCCAATCACCATAAAGCCTCCCCCCATCACCATAAAGCCTCCCCCCATCACCATACAGCCCCCCCCAATCACCATACAGCCCCCCCCTATCACCATACAGCCTCCCCCCCATCACCATACAGCCCCCCCATCACCATACAGCCCCCCCCAATCACCATACAGCCTCCCCCCCATCACCATACAGTCCCCCCTCATCACCATAAAGCCCCCCCCATCACCATACAGCCCCCCCAATCACCATACAGCCTCCCCCAATCACCATACAGCCTCCCCCCATCACCATACAGCCTCCCCCCATCACCATACAGCCCCCCCCCCTAATCACCATACAGCCCCCCCCCCTAATCACCATACAGTCCCCCCCCCCATCACCATACAGCCCCCCCCCATCACCATAAAGCCTCCCCCCCCCATCACCATACAGCCCCCCCCCCATCACCATACAGCCCACTGGTGAGGTGGTAGTGCTCTCTAATGAGGGATCATCCTCTATAGACTATACTGGTCCCCCTCAGTATCCTGAGGTGAATGGACCATATTGTGATGCTGTTACTGTCCCATATTTGCAGACACAGGTCCCACTTGTTATGTTCCTCCCAGGGTTCGTGGCGCTGTTGTTGCCGCGTTTCAGCCTGGTATCATTCTACGCTACTCCTGACTCCATTCTAGCGATTCCAGGATTGTTTGAGCGTTCCAGATCCGAGGAGTCTGGTCACATAGTGTGCACTGACTTGAGGGGGCGGGGCCCCTCTTCTCCAGGGTGGCGGCCTGGTCCAGACAAACACGCCAAGCCCTGATCCTGTGGCTCCAGCGGTGAATTCGCTTTCCCAGGGCGGCCTGGTCCAGACAAGCACGCCAAGCCCTCATCCTGTGGCTCCAGCGGTGACCTCGCTTTCCCAGGGTGGCGGCCTGGTCCAGAAAAGCACGCCAAGCCCTGATCCTGTGGCTCCAGCGGTGAATTTGCTTTCCCAGGGTGGCGGCCTGGTCCAGACAAACACGCCAAGCCCTCATCCTGTGGCTCCAGCGGTGAATTCGCTTTCCCAGGGTGGCGGCCTGGTCCAGACAAGCACGCCAAGCCCTCATCCTGTGGCTCCAGCAGTGATTTCGGTAATGATAGATCCTCCAGAGCCTTGTCTGACGCTTTCCGCTCCGCCTGTAGTTTGTGAGTAAGTGTCGCTCGGTGGGGTAAGAGGGGGGGGGGGGGTGACTCCAAAGTTTTAGCTGCCCTGAAAATGTTTGTGGGTAAATTGTCCTCCCCATCTGGTGCCATTTACTCTCAGAGCAGCTGTCCTTCCCTAAAAGATAGTGCCTCCCTCATTAGATGAGGAGGTAAAATAATAATTTTATTCCAGCCAATATATGGACACTTGGTCCTTGGTATCGGTGGATCAATATGTGATTGATAGGGAATGACCCCCACAGACAGAGTACGCCAAGTCAGCTACCTTGGATTGAGAAGACACCTGGCTCCAGACGTGCTTCACCCGGGTTGGGCTATGGGTCATAGGTCGCTATTCTGAGTCTGAGGACACTTCTATATGGAGGGAAATTAGATGCAGGAACAGTAGGATTTTAATCAGCGAATAGCTAGTTAGATGACGATGATAGATGACAATGATAGATGACAGTCTGCGGGTATCTCAGCTTAGGCCGGTGTATTAGCACAACTACCTGACTGTCACAATATAGCTCAGTAATGTACATGTCAGACTGTTAGGAGACACTTACATCTGCCTATTACAGTGTGAACAGCGCCATCTAGTGGTCATGATTTTAATTACACCTGTGCACATATATACTTTCTGTTTTATACAGACTAATAAGGTTAGTTTTACATGGAATCAAAGTGAGTTGCAATTAAAATAAGATTATTTCATTTAAGTATTTTCACATTTTATCAACAAAAAATGTAAACAAGCTGCCATCCAGTGCCATCACTAGCAGCATCGTCCCCATACACTTCACAGAAATCCAAGGCTGGTTGCTGCTTGCCTGTGGCCTGGGTGGTCTCAAATTGTTCTGTATAGTGCATAGGTGTTCTTTATAGATATTCTATATAATGTATAGGTTTTGAGAACTGGTTATATATATATATATATATATATATATATATATATATATATATATATATTGGGACAGTATTTATGATGCATATAATCACACAGCATGACAGGACTCCCATAGACACTTTGCTCTGGCTTTGGCTTATGCTTGCACACCAATCATCGCCTCTTTATCGGCCCCACCAGTGGCTCTGGTAACACATCTCTTTGGGTCCCGTGGCGGTGCGTCACCCAGGTCAAGTTTGCAGGTATGTTCAGATAAAAGCACAAGGGCTCCACCTGCAGAGGCCCGTACATCACCATGCGTTCTCCCAGACCTCCGATCCATCTAGATTATAGACCCCAGGTAACGAGCAGAAGGACGCCAGTGAGCGTAACGATGGCTTCTTGATTCTACCAGCACCTCTATAAGTAAGCAGCTGGTATTTTGTGTTTTGGTTTTCAGTTCAGTTTTATATAGAGTCTGCTGTCTGGTTGTATATAGAGTCTGCTGTCTGGTTGTATATAGAGTCTGCTGTCTGGTTGTATATAGAGTCTGCTGTCTGGTTGTATATAGAGTCTGCTGTCTGGTTGTATATAGAGTCTGCTGTCTGGTTGTATATAGAGTCTGCTGTCTGGTTGCTGCCTTGTCTGTACACCTCCTGCTGCGCTTAATATTCTATTATATTGCGCCCCACCACAACCACTCATTGCATTGTTCATATTCTTGCACTAGTTTGTATTCCAGCTCCTCCCTGGAGTGGATGGTTTTTATGAAGCCGGCTTTCCTTCTGCAGAATTGTGGAGGTTGCTGGATCTCCTTGATGGTTTGTTGGGTATGAGGAGGGAACCTTAAGCGGCTTTAGCCCCCTTCTGTCGGGTTATGCCTAAGGGATTTTCGCTTGCTACTTCTCTCTTACTACCGAGGATCCAAGTGGCCTGAACACTGTATACATGTCAGTAGGCCATTAAAGGCTGACCATGGGCTTTGAGGAACAGGCTTGAAACTTAACGTGGTAACATCTCTGCCACTATATTAGTAGGATGTTGAGTGTCTCTCCTTCCAAAAAGAGTATAATTATTTGATCATAAAACTAAATAATAATAAATAAATAAATAAATTCACCCCATAAATATTTGTCATAAAAGGCACCATTACACAGTACACTTGTTCCTGAAATGCAACAATAAATATTGGCACGGTCATTCAGGCCATTTTGGGCTGTCATGAAGGGGTCAATCATAAAACTAAGAATAAATAAACACACATCTTTCCCATCAGCCCAGTTGGTTTGTGGATGGACATTATGAGTGTGGTCTCATGCATTAATAGCTTGGCTTTCCTTCCTGTCTGTAGACATCTATCTTACCAGTCCTTCACTGCTTAGAATATTCTATTTATTTCAGGGTTCACCATGTTCCTGGTATTGATGACATTTGTGCAGTCATATGTCTCAGTTTTGTTTGCAGGTTGTTTGTAAGCTTCTCTCTGGGTCTAGTATGATGGGCAGGCCATGCCAACCTAGTGGACCTCAATTGATGTCACTTGATTCCTCACCGGTCATCCTGGCCATGTGGCAGCATTACGGTAAGGTGTGGGAAGGTGGTTCTCTTTGATGGACTGTTGGGAAATTGCTGCTGATCCTGCCGCACTGCTGAAGTTTACAATTGATCATTCATTGCGCTTAAGGTAGTCGGGTTTCTTGGGATCTTGCTCAGAATTGTATTTATGCTTAATGTTGGATAGAGAAGATGTCACTTAGTCTTCCCTATATGCCAGGCTCTTAAGGGGTGAAGAAGGGAGCACATGCCCATGGAGTGCCATCGCCTTTCAATTATCTTGGCTACTCATTCAGCTTTGCCCTTCGGCTTGCAAGTCCTCATACGAGGCCAAGTTGTTTGAGCGGTTTTAGTAGACGGTCTCCTCCGTGGCGGAAATTAGCTGCTAAGCAGGCGTGTTGGGTTAGTAAGGCGGACTTGCACGGCAGGAGTGTGTCGTCCGGCATACCCCTTTACACCCCTCGGTCTAAGAGTTCGGCACTACGTGCCCGGTTATTGGTTTGGTTTGAGAAATAATTAAAAGCTGTGGCCGATCACCACCCAGCAAAAGTTATATCGGTGTCTGTGTCTTTATTCCTGGCAGCTATGCTTATTAATGATGGTTTTTGGTTGCTTTGGGTCTATGTGCAGTCTGGAAGGCACCTGACTGGATATGGAGGGTATACACTGACTGCACATGGACTCTCCTCTATTTCCTCCTATAACCTGATCGTCAGCAGCTGCCAGGAAAGGGTTACCAGTTCCTGTGAGGCTGTAGCTCCTCCCACACCCCTCTCAGACACAGCTCCTGGGTGTTTCCTATCAGCTCTGTGGCCAATAGGCCGGATTCCCTCCTTGCTCTAACCCCTCCCTCTGCCTTTAGTCTCCTGACCTTCCTCTTCCTGCCCTCAGTCTCCACAGGACGGACCTGCAGCCGCTTTGCCCCCCCGCCCTCCCTTTTGATCTTGGTTTGTCATGGTGTTTTGTTTCTTTTTGTCCTTTCTTTTTGTAATTATACATATTATACGTATTATATATTCCTGGCAGCTATGCTTATTAATGATGGTCTTTGGTTGCTTTGGGACTATGTGCAGTCTGTATTTTCACCATAGTTCACTTTTCCCTTCACATGATCACTTTTTGCTGTCAAAATGCCCCCCCCCCCCCCCCCAGAACTCTCCCCTCCAAGCAATCCCCCTGTGGGTATGACCAATCCGTCACCCATAGTTCCATTCTCCTTCCCCCTCATGTTCGCACCCCCTATTAGTATAAATAATAGTAAACAAAACAACATACACACATACTGTAGTTCTACCAAAGCATCAGATGATCATGCTGGGAGTTGTTGTTCTACCACAGCCACACAGGATCATGCTGGGAGATATAGTTCTACAGCCTACACTGCATCAACCTCTAATCTGTTGCAGAACTTTAACTCCCATTATGGTTTGCCAATAGGGCTTGATGGGGGTTGTAGTCCTGCACCTGAATGTCCACAGACTGCAAAACTACAACTCCCACCATGTCCTCCTAACAGTTCATGGTGGGAGTTGTAGTTTTGCAAATGTAGTTCTCACCTGTCCTGGTTCCTGCTCTGTCCTCCTCTCATCCTGTGTGGCTGCTGCCCTTGGTTGGTGGGGGGAAGGGAATAGATGGCCCTGCGATACAGTGTAGGGCTGGGGGGGTGGGGAGATGGAGGAACGTGTCACTGGTTATGCTTTGTGTGGGTGTGTGAGTGTATGGGGGGGATGAAGGGGTGCCATAGGGGATGCTGTGTGTGGGGTGATGGGGGGATGCTGTGGGGGGGGGGGGGGGGCTGCAGGGATGCTGTGTTGGGGGGGATGGAGGGATTCTATGTGTGTGTAAGGATGGGGGGGCTGCAGGGATTCTGTGGGGGGGATGGGGGGCTGCAGGGGATGCTGTGTGGGGGGATAAGAGAAGCTGCAGGGGATGCTGTGTGTGTGGCAGGATGGAGGGCTGCAGGGGATGCTGTGTGGGGGGATAAGAGAAGCTGCAGGGGATGCTGTGTGGGGGAGGATGGGGGGCTGCAGGGGATGCTGTGTGGGGGAGGATGGGGGGCTGCAGGGGATGCTGTGTGTGTGTGTGGCAGGATGGAGGGCTGCAGGGGATGCTGTGTGGGGGGATAAGAGAAGTTGCAGGGGATGGTGTGTGTGTGTGTGGCAGGATGGAGGGCTGCAGGGGATGCTGTGTGGGGGGATGGGGGGGCTGCAGGGGATGCTGTGTGGGGGGATGGGGGGGCTGCAGAGGAAGCTGTGTGTGGGGGGATGGGGGGCTGCAGGGGATGCTGTGGGGAGGATAGGGGGGCTGCAGGGAATGCTCTGTGTGGGGGATAGGGGGGCTGCAGGGCAGGGCCATCTTAACAGCATTATGGGCCCCTGGGCAGAGGTGCGAATTGCCCCCCCCCCCAACCGCCGCCATCAAATCCCCCACATCTTTGCATATAGTGCCCCCCATAGTAGCCAATCGCTCCCATATAGTGCCCCCCATAGTAGCCAATCCCCCCATATAGTTACCCCATAGTAGCCAATCCCCCCATAGTAGCCAGTGCCCCCCATAGTAGCCAGTGCCCCCCATAGTAGCCAGTGGCCCCCATAGTAGCCAGTGGCCCCCATAGTAGCCAGTGCCCCCATATAGTGCCCCCCATAGTAGCCAATCCCCCCATATAGGGCCCCCATAGTAGCCAGTGCCCCCCATAGTAGCCAGTGCCCTCCATAGTAGCCAGTGCCCTCCATAGTAGCCAGTGCCCTCCATAGTAGCCAGTGCCCCATAGTAGCCAGTGCCCCCCATAGTAGCCAGTGCCCCCCATAGTAGCCAGTGCCCCCCATAGTAGCCAGTGCCCCCTATAGTAGCCAGTGCCCCCCATAGTAGCCAGTGCCCCCCATAGTAGCCAGTGCCCCCCATAGTAGCCAGTGCCCCCCATAGTAGCCAGTACCCCAATAGTAGCCAGTGCCCCCCATAGTAGCCAGTGCCCCCCAAAACAACAAACCAGTTACTCACCCGTCCGGCGGCCCCAGCAGCTGATGTCTCCCGTCAGCGCGCACTCCCGTCATCCTCCGGGCACAGGCAGCGGGGTACAGAGAGACTGCCTGTGCCGGAAGTGACCTGCTGCATGACACATCCAGGACACAGGCAGCGTCTCTGTACCCCGCTGCCTGTGCCCGGAGGATGTCAGGAGTGCGCTGACGGGAGAGGAGCTGCTGGGGCCGCCGGACTGGTGAGTTCCTGGACCGCCCGCCCCTTCTATCGCCGCTTAGCTGAGCCGATCAGAAGCCCAGGAAAGTGCTGCTCATTGCACTTTCCTGGGCTTCTGATCGGCTCAGCTGAGCGGCGATAGAAGGGGTGGGCTGGGCAGGCGGAGGGGGCAATACAGGGGGCAATAGAGGGGGCGGGCGGGACGGCTTCCTTGCGGTGCTCAGCCCTGCTTGGGAGCCGTCTTCACTTTATAGGACGCACTTAGTTTTATAAGTGCGTCTTATAAAGCGAAAAATACAGGTCACAGAGGGCAGGGGCCCCCTAGGATGCAGGGGCCCCCGGGCAGCCGCCTACCCTGCCCAATGGGTAAGACGGCCCTGCTGCAGGGGATGCTGTGTGTGGGGGATAGGGGGGCTGCAGGGGATGCTGTGTGTGGGGGATGGGGGGGCTGCAGGGGATGCTGTGTGTGGGGGATAGGGGGGCTGCAGGGGATGCTGTGTGTGGGGGATAGGGGGGCTGCAGGGGATGCTGTGTGTGGGGGATAGGGGGGCTGCAGGGGATGCTGTGTGTGGGGGATAGGGGGGCTGCAGGGGATGCTCTGTGTGGGGGATAGGGGGGCTGCAGGGGATGCTCTGTGTGGGGGATAGGGGGGCTGCAGGGGATGCTGTGTGTGGGGGATAGGGGGCTGCAGGGGATGCTGTGTGTGGGGGATAGGGGGGCTGCAGGGGATGCTGTGTGTGGGGGATAGGGGGGATGCTGTGTGTGGGGGATAGGGGGGCTGCAGGGGATGCTGTGTGTGGGGGATAGGGGGGCTGCAGGGGATGCTGTGTGTGGGGGATAGGGGGGCTGCAGGGGATGCTGTGTGTGGGGGATAGGGGGGATGCTGTGTGTGGGGGATAGGGGGGGCTGCAGGGGATGCTGTGTGTGGGGGATAGGGGGGCTGCAGGGGATGCTGTGTGTGGGGATAGGGGGGCTGCAGGGGATGCTGTGTGTGGGGGATAGGGGGGCTGCAGGGGATGCTGTGTGTGGGGGATAGGGGGGCTGCAGGGGATGCTGTGTGTGGGGGATAGGGGGGCTGCAGGGGATGCTGTGTGTGGGGGATAGGGGGGCTGCAGGGGATGCTGTGTGTGGGGGATGGGGGGCTGCAGGGGATGCTGTGTGGGGGATGGGGGGCTGCAGGGGATGCTGTGTGTGTGGGATAGGGGGGCTGCAGGGGATGCTGTGTGGGGGGATAGGGGGGATGCTGTGTGTGGGGGATAGGGGGGCTGCAGGGGATGCTGTGTGTGTGGGATAGGGGGGCTGCAGAGGATGCTGTGTGTGGGGGATAGGGGCGCTGCAGGGGATGCTGTGTGGGGGGGATAGGGGGGCTGCAGAGGATGCTGTGTGTGTGGAGGATAGGGGGGCTGCAGGGGATGCTGTGTGTGTGGAGGATAGGGGGGCTGCAGGGGATGCTGTGTGTGGAGGATAGGGGGGCTGCAGGGGATGCTGTGGGGGGATAGAGGAAGCTGCAGGGGATGCTGTGTGTGGAGGATAGGGGGGCTGCAGGGGATGCTGTGTGTGTGGGATAGGGGCGCTGCAGGGGATGCTGTGTGTGGGGGATAGGGGGGCTGCAGGGGATGCTGTGTGTGTGGGATAGGGGGGCTGCAGGGGATGCTGTGTGTGTGGAGGATAGGGGGGCTGCAGGGGATGCTGTGTGTGTGGAGGATAGGGGGGCTGCAGGGGATGCTGTGTGTGTGGGATAGGGGGGCTGCAGGGGATGCTGTGTGTGTGGGATAGGGGGGCTGCAGGGGATGCTGTGTGTGGGGGGGATAGGGGGGCTGCAGGGGATGCTGTGTGTGTGGGATAGGGGGGCTGCAGAGGATGCTGTGTGGGGGGATGGGGGGCTGCAGGGGATGCTGTGTGTGTGGGATAGGGGGGCTGCAGGGGATGCTGTATAGGTCTCCCCTGTACAGTTGTTACCTGGCTCCCTGCAGACCACCATCTTCTCTGTCTTCCAGCTCCTCTATCCAGGAGTAGCAGCTGGGGGGGGGGAGAGAGCGCCGGAGGGAGAAAGAGCAGCATTTAGCTTTATATACACAGAACTGATCTCCCTGGGGGACTTCTATATACACAGCACTGATCCCCCTGGGGGACTTCTATATACACAGCACTGATCCCCCTGGGGGACTTCTATATACACAGCACTGATCCCCCTGGGGGACTTCTATATACACAGAACTGATCTCCCTGGGGGACTTCTATATACACAGCACTGATCCCCCTGGGGGACTTCTATATACACAGCACTGATCCCCCTGGGGGACTTCTATATACACAGAACTGATCTCCCTGGGGGACTTCTATATACACAGAACTGATCTCCCTGGGGGACTTCTATATACACAGAACTGATCTCCCTGGGGGGCTCCTATATACACAGCACTGATCCCCCTGGGGGACTTCTATATACACAGAACTGATCTCCCTGGGGGACTTCTATATACACAGCACTGATCCCCCTGGGGGACTTCTATATACACAGCACTGATCCCCCTGTGGGCTCCTATATACACAGCACTGATCCCCCTGGGGGACTTCTATATACACAGCACTGATCCCCCTGGGGGACTTCTATATACACAGCACTGATCTCCCATTGAGATCAATCCTGTGTATATAATAGAGCAATGATCCATCAGATAGGTGCTCTATTATAATGGTCTGCTGCAGACCATCTGAATAGATTGCCGAGCCGGGATCAGCGTCATTCCGACGCTGAGCCCCGGCCGGCTCATTAGAACGGATCTCCCCTCCGCGATCGCATCGCGAGGGGGAGATCCCCCACTAGACACCAGGGAGAGGGGGCACAGCTGCTATTCAAATGCAGCTGTCAGCTTTGACAGCAGCATTTGAATAGTTAATTAGCCGGCCGCGGCGATCGGCCGCGCCGGCTAATACACGCGGTCCCTGGCTGCACTTAGCAACCGGGGACCGCGTGCTGCAGAGAGGGCTCACGCCGGGAGCCCTCTCTGTTTACTCTTAACGGCCGTCGTTAAGAGGTTAAAGGACAACTCCCACGACAAAAAATTTTTGGCTGGCCCCCTTCCCCCACTTAACGACCCTCCCCCTGCTCTCCCCCTGCCCCTCCCGGGTGCTATCTGGTGACGACGACGTCAGAGCCGGGAGCCGGTCCGGGTCTTCTTCCTCCTCGGCGTCTTCATGGAAAGTGAATGGGAGTGAAATGCTGCTGGTGCACATGCCCTGATTGGCTGAGCTTGCTGGAAGCCATGTGATGCGCTCCAGCCAATGAAAAGGCTGCCGATGCGCAAGCGCACTGGCAGCCTTTTCCATCCCCAGGACCCGGAAGTGAGAGACATCGCTGGACGACGGACGCAGGTGACAGTGAGGCGGACGGCGGGCGAATCGAGTGGCGATCGTCACCGGAGGGATGGTGAGTATGGTGTCTGTGTGTGTCTGTGTTGTTTTTTTTTTTGAGGAGGGGGGGGGTCCCACGGGAGTTGTCCTTTAACTATAAGCCCTAGTTATGCCACCAGACATCACTGAGACAAAGAACAGGCATACCGTAGTTCCTAACCACCCTGGATCAGTACCCCGCTACCTCAAACCAGTGCTACAGAATGCAGAGTGCAATGCAACTGAGCTCAGGGATGTATTATGTGTCACACTCCTCCATCATCATTTATGACACTCTCGCCTACACATGCTCAGCTGTATGGCCCCCAAGCGGTTAAGCCTGTTCACTTGCTGTGCTGGGGGCAAGGAAGGGGTTAAGTCACCTGATCCTGTCCTTGCTGGGCCAGGCACAGCGCATCTAGTACAGCAGTTGTGAAACTGGCTTCTTGCAAACTGTGCAGGAGGCATACACGTTATACCTCCTGCTCGGCCTACATAGTTCCTTTACCTAACAGGTGACGGCCGTCTGCTGCACCAATCAGTAAGGAGAACAGTGAGGGGAGAGTCAGCACAGCCTGCAGACTGACTCAAAAGTGGATTATAGCTCCCAAGGAAGGGCACTACTTTTACTAAGAAGTTAGAACTCCCTGACCCCTCCCCCACAGCTGCCGAGGGTGTCTTCCCTGTGAAATATGTGGTGCATATAAAAAAATTAAGATTTGTGGGGGTGTTGGCGTTGCACTCCACAAGTAGCCGGAAGTGTCCCACTATGTGATTACTTTTATCTTCTTACACCTTGGTAAATGTCTCTAGTGTCACAGGATAGGACAGGAGGCCGCTGTTCCTTACTCCACCCACTAGATGTCACCCTCACACAGCACAGCTGCAGATAACACTTAGGCCTTACTCCCATGTTCCGTAATTTACGGATCCGTATTTCCGTATCCGAGTTAGTGCACATTGATGTCTATTGGGCTATTCACACGATCAGTAGCAGAAATGGATGAAAATCAATCTAGACCTGTGTGTAACACTCCATAGACTATAAGTAAGGGGGTTAGTGTAGGCCTGTATGTAACACTCCATAGACTATAAGGGGGTTAGTGTAGGCCTGTGTGTAACACTCCATAGACTATAAGGGGGTTAGTGTAGGCCTGTGTGTAACACTCCATAGACTATAAGTAAGGGGGTTAGTGTAGGCCTGTGTGTAACACTCCATAGACTATAAGTAAGGGGGTTAGTGTAGGCCTGTGTGTAACACTCCATAGACTATAAGTAAGGGGGTTAGTGTAGGCCTGTGTCTAACACTCCATAGACTATAAGTAAGGGGGTTAGTGTAGGCCTGTGTGTAACACTCCATAGACTATAAGGGGGTTAGTGTAGGCCTGTGTGTAACACTCCATAGACTATAAGGGGGTTAGTGTAGGCCTGTGTGTAACACTCCATAGACTATAAGGGGGTTAGTGTAGGCCTGTGTGTAACACTCCATAGACTATAAGGGGGTTAGTGTAGGCCTGTGTGTAACACTTTATAGACTATAAGTAAGGGGGTTAGTGTAGGCCTGTGTGTAACACTCCATAGACTATAAGTAAGGGGGTTAGTGTAGGCCTGTGTGTAACACTTTATAGACTATAAGTAAGGGGGTTAGTGTAGGCCTGTGTGTAACACTCCATAGACTATAAGGGGGTTAGTGTAGGCCTGTGTGTAACACTCCATAGACTATAAGTAAGGGGGTTAGTGTAGGCCTGTGTGTAACACTCCATAGACTATAAGTAAGGGGGTTAGTGTAGGCCTGTGTGTAACACTCCATAGACTATAAGTAAGGGGTTTAGAGTAGGCCTGTGTGTAACACTCCATAGACTATAAGTAAGGGGGTTAGTGTAGGCCTGTGTGTAACACTCCATAGACTATAAGGGGGTTAGTGTAGGCCTGTGTGTAACACTCCATAGACTATAAGTAAGGGGGTTGGAGACATTGCAGTTCTTTTCCTTCTGCTTTCGCTGAGTCCTTACAGGGAGATGTCAAGGGTCGCTCATACAGGTGACACATGGATGCCAAGTACTAGTGGAGGTGCCGCGCCACTTACTCATAACAGCAAGATGGATTCTCTACTGTGAGTACTGGTTGTCTCTCTTTCTGAAGTCTGTTAAGTCATCGCAACCAATCTAAATGTTGATAATGGCAAATGGTCTTTACTGCACATACAAACAAGGGTAATTGTGGGAAAGTGTGTGCTCTGCTGAACGGCAACAGCAGGGTCACAATTCAGAAAGGAAGGGATCCGATCCATGAAGAGAACACTACAGAGATGTAAAATACCCAGGCATGTGGGCTCCGGCATCCACGGAAGGAAAGTGGCGGCCCAGAGCACTGGACGCCGCTGAAACATTAATAGCCAGTGATAAGTCCTATCTCAATGTGACCCACAGTTCCCGATAAGTAGCATTAGCCAAGAACATGTATCATGGCCTCTGCTACAGAGATGGAAAGCCATATGAACATCAGCTATCCTATAGATCAATGCACCACTCTCTCTCCAGTAAAAACCTATGCACACTTTGTATCAATACTCTTTCTATATAAGAGGTAAAATATAAGACCTGCTTTATAAAGCTATACAGCTCACAGAAGCTTCCCCCACTGCGTCACAAGGGAGGAGAACCATGTTCCATCTATAGCGGCTTCCTTCCCTGAGTGCTGACTCTGACTCCGAAGACTCCCAGGATAGCACCACATAACAAAATCGTACGGTCCTTTTGCACAGCCCAATATAGGGCAGTGCAAGAATGCAGACGAGCTCCGATCAGCACTTGTTTGCAGTGTATTTAAAGGGGTTATCCAGCGCTACAAAAACATGGCCACTTTCTCCCTACTGTTGTCTCCAGATTGGGTGGGGTTTTGAAACTCAGTTCCATTGAAGTAAATGGAGCTTAATTGCAAACCGCACCTGAACTGAAGACAACAGTAGGGGGAAAAGTGGCCATGTTTTTGTAGCGCTGGATAACCCCTAAAGGGAATCTGGACCTGAGGTGCTGACTGTGTAGTCCCCTTGTGTGCATGGTCTCCGTCTTCAAAGCCTCAGTGCAGTAGATGTTTTACACTCTTTACAAACACAAGTGTCAATGAGGAGTAGTGGCTTGGCGTTTGTTCCGCACCTTGGCATGCCTCACCACTACTTCCTCTCCGGCTTTCCTGCCTATTTACCCAGTGGCCTGTCTCCAGGTCCAGTCAAAGTGCTGACAGATTCCCTTTAAAGGTCATGATCACAATCCACATGAGCGATCACCATATTGTTTGTGCAGTTATTTAAATGCATTGGTGTCAACCACACATCTTCTCTTTACATAGAAAGATGTGCGGCCAATAGCCATAGATTTTGAAGCCAGCACAAAAGACATGATCAGCTGAGGACAGGGAATGTTCCTGCTCCTCGGTACAAGGGTATACAAAAAAAATAACAAGGAAACAGGAATAGATTTTTTTGAGCTACTATAAGATTCTGGAAAAACTACAACTACTTAGACAGTGTATGTAGGAAGAAGTATGGAATAAACAGTAAGTAACACAACAGATATATGGAAATTATATGTATTTAATAACTTAATCACAATTATAACGTTGGGCTGATAAACGCAGAATAAAAAACTCGGACAATCGTCTCTCGGATCCTCTTAGTCCTCACCCCATAAATAACTGGGTTCAACATTGGCGGAACCAAGAGGTAAATATTGGCAATACTGATATGGATCTGTGGCTGAATGTTGTGGCCAAACCGATGGGTGGCGAATGTGAATGTAGCCGTAGAGTAGAAAATCAAGATGACTATGATGTGAGATGTGCAGGTGCTGAGGGCCTTCAGACCGGCCTGCTTGGTGGGAAGGTTGAGGACGGCATAAAGGATTAAGGTGTAGGATATGATTATCCATAGTAGGTCGAAAACCCCCATAAAAGCAGCTATGATTAAGCTGTAGAACTGTACGGATGAGTCTTCGCATGCCAACTTTATGACAGCCATGAATTCGCAGTACGTGTGAGGGATAATATTGGTTTCACAGAAAATCAGGCTTCTTATAATTAATGGATGAGGTAAGAAAAACACCAGAGCTCGAAACACCACAGAAATCCCAATGACAAGAACGGTTCTCCTGCTTAGAATGGCCGAATGTCTCAGGGGGTTACATATGGCCACATAGCGGTCAAATGCCATAGCCAAGAAGAAACCTGACTCTATGGCAGTAAAGGAATGGATGAAGAACATCTGAGTTAGACAAGCCTCAAATCTGATCTCCCGTAGATTAAACCAGAAGATGCCCAACATCTTAGGAAGGGTGGAAGATGACAGAACAACATCAGTCATGGACAACATAGAAAGAAAGAAGAACATGGGCTCATGAAGACGCTTCTCATATCTGATGATCAGTAGGATGATGATATTCCCGAAGAAGGCGATGATGTACATACAGCAGAAGGGGATGGAGATCCAACACTCAACATCTTCTAGACCTGGGATCCCGAGTAAGATGAAGACAAAAGGATGTGAATAATTCATCAGAAGCATGGTGGACACGGACAGGCATAGTCCTTAAAGTATAGAACATGGAGAAGTCACCACATGGTGTTATACTGCACAATGAATCTCAGCTTCAGCCACCACTAATAATCTATATGTACATCTTATCTGCATCTCTACAGGCTAGGAAGTACAATATCAATACCAGCCATGTTGAGGATCATTTTACTGAGCGCTTACTGTGAAGAAGATACTGAGGAGCATGACCTATAGGACTCATCTAAATGACACCAGCCTTGATGAGAGACTTCACATACAGATTGTACAATATACAAAGGCACATACTGGTCATAGGACATGGGTCATGGTGGAGAACACAAGGAAGAGAACATTGACCAAGCTGTGGTCACAATAACAGGAGCCTTAACTGGTAGAGAACATCCTGGACTCTCTGAGGAGTCCAACTGCCTTGGACAGAGATGAAGCAACAGAGGGTGCAGAGGTCACAGTATTTGGTCCTTGGTTTGCAAGAGGGCCCAAGCAGGTATCTGCCACATACAAGGCTACAGGTATAATGGAGGAGACAGGGTAAGTCGGGGTCTTGTTAAAGATCTTGTACTAGGGCCTCACATAGTCTCCATACCCATAGAGGTTGATTTGGTAACATTAGAGCAGACTGTACATTTCAATCAAACTGACAGCTATCTCTCCCGTACATGTACATGGGGGATGGGATTGGAGTGGTGGGAACATGTACCAGATATTACAGGTCATTAGTGATGTCTCATAGTATGTGGTAGAACATGTCCCTACCAGATATTACAGGTCATTAGTGATGTCCCATAGTATGCGGTACAACATGTACTAGATATTACAGGTCATTAGTGATGTCCCATAGTATGTGGTAGAAGATACCAGATATTACAGGTCATTAGTAATGTCCCATAGTATGTGGTAGAACATGTACCAGATATTACAGGTCATTAGTGATGTCCCATAGTATGTGGTGGGAACATGTACCAGATATTACAGGTCATTAGTGATGTCCCATAGTATGTGGTAGAACATGTACCAGATATTACAGGTCATTAGTGATCTCCCATAGTATGTGGTAGAAGATACCAGATATTACAGGTCATTAGTGATGTCCCATAGTATGCGGTAGAACATGTACCAGATATTACAGGTCATTAGTGATGTCCCATAGTATGTGGTAGAACATGTACCAGATATTACAGGTCATTAGTGATGTCCCATAGTATGTGGTAGAACATGTACCAGATATTACAGGTCATTAGTGATGTCCAATAGTATGTGGTAGAAGATACCAGATATTACAGGTCATTAGTGATGTCCCATAGTATGTGGTAGAACATGTACCAGATATTACCGGTCATTAGTGATGTCCCATAGTGTGTGGTAGAACATGTACCAGATATTACAGGTCATTAGTGATGTCCCATAGTATGTGGTAGAAGATACCAGATATTACAGGTCATTAGTAATGTCCCATAGTATGTGGTAGAACATGTACTAGATATTACAGATCATTAGTGATGTCCCATAGTATGTGGTAGAACATGTACCAGATATTACAGGTCATTAGTGATGTCCCATAGTATGTGGTAGAAGATACCAGATATTACAGGTCATTAGTGATGTCCCATAGTATGTGGTAGAAGATACCAGATATTACAGGTCATTAGTGATGTCCCATAGTATGTGGTAGAACATGTACCAGATATTACAGGTCATTAGTGATGTCCCATAGTATGTGGTAGAACATGTACCAGATATTACAGGTCATTAGTGATGTCCCATAGTATGTGGTAGAACATGTACCAGATATTACAGGTCATTAGTGATGTCCCATAGTATGTGGTAGAACATGTACCAGATATTACAGGTCAGTAGTGATGTCCCATAGTATGTGGTAGAACATGTACCAGATATTACAGGTCATTAGTGATGTCCCATAGTATGTGGTAGAACATGTACCAGATATTACAGGTCATTAGTGATGTCCCATAGTATGCGGTAGAACATGTACCAGATATTACAGGTCAGTAGTGATGTCCCATAGTATGTGGTAGAAGATACCAGATATTACAGGCCATTAGTGATGTCCCATAGTATGTGGTAGAACATGTACCAGATATTACAGGTCATTAGTGATGTCCCATAGTATGTGGTAGAACATGTACCAGATATTACAGGTCAGTAGTGATGTCCCATAGTATGTGGTAGAACATGTACCAGATATTACAGGTCATTAGTGATGTCTCATAGTATGTGGTAGAAGATACCAGATATTACAGGTCATTAGTGATGTCCCATAGTATGTGGTAGAACATGTACCAGATATTACAGGTCATTAGTGATGTCCCATAGTATGTGGTAGAAGATACCAGATATTACAGGTCATTAGTGATGTCCCATAGTATGTGGTAGAAGATACTAGATATTACAGGTCATTAGTGATGTCCCATAGTATGTGGTAGAAGATACCAGATATTACAGGTCATTAGTGATGTCCCATAGTATGTGGTAGAACATGTACCAGATATTACAGGTCATTAGTGATGTCCCATAGTATGTGGTAGAAGATACCAGATATTACAGGTCATTAGTGATGTCCCATAGTATGTGGTAGAAGATACCAGATATTACAGGTCATTAGTGATGTCCCATAGTATGTGGTAGAACATGTACCAGATATTACAGGTCAGTAGTGATGTCCCATAGTATGTGGTAGAAGATACCAGATATTACAGGTCATTAGTGATGTCCCATAGTATGTGGTAGAACATGTACCAGATATTACAGGTCATTAGTGATGTCCCATAGTATGTGGTAGAACATGTACCAGATATTACAGGTCATTAGTGATGTCCCATAGTATGTGGTAGAAGATACCAGATATTACAGGTCATTAGTGATGTCCCATAGTATGTGGTAGAACATGTACCAGATATTACAGGTCATTAGTGATGTCCCATAGTATGCGGTAGAACATGTACCAGATATTACAGGTCATTAGTGATGTCCCATAGTATGTGGTAGAACATGTACCAGATATTACAGGTCATTAGTGATGTCCCATAGTATGTGGTAGAAGATACCAGATATTACCGGTCATTAGTGATGTCCCATAGTATGTGGTAGAAGATACCAGATATTACAGGCCATTAGTGATGTCCCATAGTGTGTGGTAGAACATGTACCAGATATTACAGGTCATTAGTGATGTCCCATAGTATGTGGTAGAACATGTACCAGATATTACAGGTCATTAGTGATGTCCCATAGTATGTGGTAGAAGATACCAGATATTACAGGTCATTAGTGATGTCCCATAGTATGTGGTAGAAGATACCAGATATTACAGGTCATTAGTGATGTCCCATAGTATGTGGTAGAACATGTACCAGATATTACAGGTCATTAGTGATGTCCCATAGTATGTGGTGGGAACATGTACCAGATATTACAGGTCATTAGTGATGTCCCATAGTATGTGGTAGAACATGTACCAGATATTACAGGTCATTAGTAATGTCCCATAGTATGTGGTAGAACATGTACCAGATATTACAGGTCAGTAGTGATGTCCCATAGTATGCGGTAGAACATGTACCAGATATTACAGGTCATTAGTGATGTCCCATAGTATGTGGTAGAAGATACCAGATATTACAGGTCATTAGTGATGTCCCATAGTATGTGGTAGAACATGTACCAGATATTACAGGTCATTAGTGATGTCCCATAGTATGTGGTAGAACATGTACCAGATATTACAGGTCATTAGTGATGTCCCATAGTATGTGGTAGAAGATACCAGATATTACAGGTCATTAGTGATGTCCCATAGTATGTGGTAGAAGATACCAGATATTACAGGTCATTAGTGATGTCCCATAGTATGTGGTAGAACATGTACCAGATATTACAGGTCATTAGTGATGTCCCATAGTATGTGGTAGAACATGTACCAGATATTACAGGTCATTAGTGATGTCCCATAGTATGTGGTAGAAGATACCAGATATTACAGGTCATTAGTGATGTCCCATAGTATGTGGTAGAAGATACCAGATATTACAGGTCATTAGTGATGTCCCATAGTATGTGGTAGAAGATACCAGATATTACAGGTCATTAGTGATGTCCCATAGTATGTGGTAGAAGATACCAGATATTACAGGTCATTAGTGATGTCCCATAGTATGCGGTAGAACATGTACCAGATATTACAGGTCATTAGTGATGTCCCATAGTATGTGGTAGAACATGTACCAGATATTACAGGTCATTAGTGATGTCCCATAGTATGTGGTAGAAGATACCAGATATTACAGGTCATTAGTGATGTCCCATAGTATGTGGTAGAACATGTACCAGATATTACAGGTCATTAGTGATGTCCCATAGTATGTGGTAGAACATGTACCAGATATTACAGGTCATTAGTGATGTCCCATAGTATGTGGTAGAAGATACCAGATATTACAGGTCATTAGTGATGTCCCATAGTGTGTGGTAGAACATGTACCAGATATTACAGGTCATTAGTGATGTCCCATAGCATGTGGTAGAAGATACCAGATATTACAGGTCATTAGTGATGTCCCATAGTATGTGGTAGAAGATACCAGATATTACAGGTCATTAGTGATGTCCCATAGTATGTGGTAGAAGATACCAGATATTACAGGTCATTAGTGATGTCCCATAGTATGTGGTGGGAACATGTACCAGATATTACAGGTCATTAGTGATGTCCCATAGTATGTGGTAGAACATGTACCAGATATTACAGGTCATTAGTGATGTCCCATAGTATGTGGTAGAAGATACCAGATATTACCGGTCATTAGTGATGTCCCATAGTATGTGGTAGAAGATACCAGATATTACAGGTCATTAGTGATGTCCCATAGTATGTGGTAGAACATATACCAGATATTACAGGTCATTAGTGATGTCCCATAGTATGTGGTAGAACATGTACCAGATATTACAGGTCATTAGTGATGTCCCATAGTATGTGGTAGAACATGTACCAGATATTACAGGTCATTAGTGATGTCCCATAGTGTGTGGTAGAAGATACTAGATATTACCGGTCATTAGTGATGTCCCATAGTATGCGGTAGAACATGTACCAGATATTACAGGTCATTAGTCGGATGTTGTAGATTAGTCGGGGAGTGATGTGTCATAATCTTCAGGACAGGACGAGAAATAAGAATTATGGGGCCTTCAGTATCTGGGGGTTCTCTGTATCACTACTTGTCATCCATTGTCCACTGAGAGTGACTTATAGTGAGCGTCTGGATGGGCTCTGGAGTTCTGCGCTTTCTTCAGTGGGTGATGTGGGGTACAGTATGTCGCTCCTCTGATAGACTGGGGACATCAATGGGGGGGGGGGGCATTTTTTCCAGCTTACAGCACCTGAATGCCCCACATACTCCTCCATCCATCCTGAATAAGGGGCAGGACGTCGTCTTACGGAGGTTTCACGCTGCAGCTGTTCAGTATTGTGTGACACACTGCTACGAGGACAAAACAAGCAAACCTGATCCTGACACGGACATCCCAGACTATTGTGTGTGACCGCTCACCTATACGGGAACATGACCGGACATGACTGACTGGGAATATCAGAAAATCTGGTATAAGCTCCATCAATCGTAGATGTGACAATGGTGATCAGGGAGGACAGGCGTCTGTGATTGATGGATCAGCTGATCGGTGACTGGATGATTTGGTGCACGCTCGGTGGATGAGACTCCACTAGTAACGTGACACTCACCGACATCTGGTCAGGGATGGCTCCCGTCACAGGTAATTGTCCCTTCCAGCTGTCGCCATCTCAAAGAAGAGAACTTACCAGTGATGTCCCTGCGGCTGCAGACCCTGCCAGGTCTACGGGAACATCTTCACCTCTCCTCTCTCTCTTATAAGCTCACATATCCTTAGATTGTATCACACAGTCCTATAGGAGAGTCTCCCAAATGTGTAACTAACAACCTCAATGGCCCCGAGGTGCTGTGGCCCCTGTGAGACGCCGCTGCTGTGTGTAATCAGGCTGGGAGCAATCACAGAGAGGGCATTAGTGATAAATAGTCTAAGTACCAGGAGGCCCCAGGGGTGTAATGGTCAGTGCTGTCATGTGGGACTTTACAAGCCTTTCTGTACACCATTTATATCCTGAGTGCCCCAATAACCATAGAGAGAACTGTGCTAACGCTGAGCGCTCCCCTAACCATAGAGAACTGTGCTAACGCTGAGCGCTCCCCTAACCATAGAGAGAACTGTGCTAATCCCGAGTGCTCCCCTAACCATAGAGAGAACTGTGTTAATCCTGAGTGCTCCCCTAACCATAGAGAACTGTGCTAATCCTGAGCGCCCCCCTAACCATAAAGAGAACTGTGCTAATCCTGAGCGCCCCCCTAACCATAGAGAGAACTGTGCTAATCCTGAGTGCTCCCCTAACCATAGAGAACTGTGCTAA
The DNA here is from genome assembly GCA_027789725.1 of Dendropsophus ebraccatus. NCBI lineage: Eukaryota > Metazoa > Chordata > Amphibia > Anura > Hylidae > Dendropsophus > Dendropsophus ebraccatus. The sequence continues at coordinate 3,840,471 of JAQFWZ010000047.1, read as the reverse complement.
TCCTGAGTGCTCCCCTAACCATAGAGAGAACTGTGCTAATCCTGAGTGCTCCCCTAACCATAGAGAGAACTGTGCTAATCCTGAGTGCTCCCCTAACCATAGAGAGAACTGTGCTAATCCTGAGTGCTCCCCTAACCATAGAGAGAACTGTGCTAATCCTGAGTGCTCCCCTAACCATAGAGAACTGTGCTAACGCTGAGCGCTCCCCTAACCATAGAGAGAACTGTGCTAATCCTGAGTGCTCCCCTAACCATAGAGAGAACTGTGCTAATCCTGAGTGCTCCCCTAACCATAGAGAACTGTGCTAACGCTGAGCGCTCCCCTAACCATAGAGAGAACTGTGCATATACTAAGCGCCCCCCCCTAACCATAGAGAGAACTGTGCTAATCCTGAGTGCTCCCCTAACCATAGAGAACTGTGCTAATCCTGAGTGCTCCCCTAACCATAGAGAGAACTGTGCTAATCCTGAGTGCTCCCCTAACCATAGAGAGAACTGTGCTAATCCTGAGTGCTCCCCTAACCATAGAGAGAACTGTGCTAATCCTGAGTGCTCCCCTAACCATAGAGAGAACTGTGCTAATACTGAGCGCCTCCCCTAACCATAGAGAGAACTGTGCTAATCCTCAGTGCTCCCCTAACCATAGAGAGAACTGTGCTAATCCTGAGTGCTCCCCCTAACCATAGAGAGAACTGTGCTAATCCTGAGTGCTCCCCCTAACCATAGATAGAACTGTGCTAATCCTGAGTGCTCCCCCTAACCATAGAGAGAACTGTGCTAATCCTGAGTGCTCCCCTAACCATAGAGAGAACTGTGCTAATCCTGAGTGCTCCCCCTAACCATAGAGAGAACTGTGCTAATCCTGAGTGCTCCCCTAACCATAGAGAGAACTGTGCTAATATTGAGCGCCTCCCCTAACCATAGAGAGAACTGTGCTAATCCCGAGTGCTCCCCTAACCATAGAGAGAACTGTGCTAATCCTCAGTGCTCCCCTAACCATAGAGAGAACTGTGCTAATCCTCAGTGCTCCCCTAACCATAGAGAGAACTGTGCTAATCCTGAGTGCTCCCCTAACCATAGAGAACTGTGCTAATCCTGAGTGCTCCCCTAACCATAGAGAGAACTGTGCTAATCCTGAGTGCTCCCCTAACCATAGAGAACTGTGCTAACGCTGAGCGCTCCCCTAACCATAGAGAGAACTGTGCTAATACTGAGTGCTCCCCTAACCATAGAGAGAACTGTGCTAATCCTGAGTGCTCCCCTAACCATAGAGAGAACTGTGCATATACTAAGCGCCCCCCCCCTAACCATAGAGAGAACTGTGCTAATCCTGAGTGCTCCCCTAACCATAGAGAACTGTGCTAATCCTGAGTGCTCCCCTAACCATAGAGAGAACTGTGCTAATCCGCGTGCTCCCCCTAACCATAGAGAGAACTGTGCTAATCCTCAGTGCTCCCCTAACCATAGAGAGAACTGTGCTAATCCTGAGTGCTCCCCTAACCATAGAGAGAACTGTGCTAATATTGAGCGCCTCCCCTAACCATAGAGAGAACTGTGCTAATCCCGAGTGCCCCCCTAACCATAGAGAGAACTGTGCTAATCCTCAATGCTCCCCTAACCATAGAGAGAACTGTGCTAATCCTGAGTGCTCCCCTAACCATAGAGAGAACTGTGCTAATCCTGAGCGCTCCCCTAACCATAGAGAGAACTGTGCTAATCCTGAGTGCTCCCCTAACCATAGAGAGAACTGTGCTAACGCTGAGCGCCTCCCCTAACCATAGAGAGAACTGTGCTAATATTGAGCGCCTCCCCTAACCATAGAGAGAACTGTGCTAATCCTCAGTGCTCCCCCTAACCATAGAGAGAACAGTGCTAATCCTCAGTGCTCCCTAACCATAGAGAGAACTGTGCTAATCCTGAGTGCTCCCTAACCATAGAGAGAATTGTGCTAATCCTGAGTGCTCCCCTAACAATAGAGAGAACTGTGCTAATATTGAGCGCCCTCCCCCTAACCATAGAGAGAACTGTGCTAATCCTTAGTGCTCCCCCTAACCATAGAGAGAACTGTGCTAATCCTTAGTGCTCCCCCTAACCATAGAGAGAACTGTGCTAATCCTCAGTGCTCCCCTAACCATAGAGAGAACTGTGCTAATCCTGAGTGCTCCCCTAACCATAGAGAACTGTGCTAATCCTGAGTGCTCCCCTAACCATAGAGAGAACTGTGCTAATCCTGAGTGCTCCCCTAACCATAGAGAACTGTGCTAACGCTGAGCGCTCCCCTAACCATAGAGAGAACTGTGCTAATACTGAGTGCTCCCCTAACCATAGAGAGAACTGTGCTAATCCTGAGTGCTCCCCTAACCATAGAGAGAACTGTGCATATACTAAGCGCCCCCCCTAACCATAGAGAGAACTGTGCTAATCCTGAGTGCTCCCCTAACCATAGAGAACTGTGCTAATCCTGAGTGCTCCCCTAACCATAGAGAGAACTGTGCTAATCCTGAGTGCTCCCCCTAACCATAGAGAGAACTGTGCTAATCCTCAGTGCTCCCCTAACCATAGAGAGAACTGTGCTAATCCTGAGTGCTCCCCTAACCATAGAGAGAACTGTGCTAATACTGAGCGCCTCCCCTAACCATAGAGAGAACTGTGCTAATCCTCAGTGCTCCCCTAACCATAGAGAGAACTGTGCTATCCTGAGTGCTCCCCCTAACCATAGAGAGAACTGTGCTAATCCTGAGTGCTCCCCCTAACCATAGATAGAACTGTGCTAATCCTGAGTGCTCCCCCTAACCATAGAGAGAACTGTGCTAATCCTGAGTGCTCCCTAACCATAGAGAGAACTGTGCTAATCCTGAGTGCCCCCCTAACCATAGAGAGAACTGTGCTAATCCTGAGTGCTCCCCTAACCATAGAGAGAACTGTGCTAATACTGAGCGCCTCCCCTAACCATAGAGAGAACATGTGCTAATCCCTGAGTGCTCCCCTAACCATAGAGAACTGTGCTAATCTCTGAGTGCTCCCCTAACCATAGAGAGAACTGTGCTAATCCTAGTGCTCCCCTAACCATAGAGAGAACTGTGCTAATCCTGAGTGCTCCCCTAACCATAGAGAGAACTGTGCTAACGCTGAGCGCCTCCCCTAACCATAGAGAGAACTGTGCTATACTGAGCGCCTCCCCTAACCATAGAGAGAACTGTGCTAATCCTGAGTGCTCCCCTAACCATAGAGAGAACTGTGCTAATCTGAGCGCTCCCCTAACCATAGAGAGAACTGTGCTAATCCTTAGTGCTCCCCCTAACCATAGAGAGAACTGTGCTAATACTGAGGCATCCCCTAACCATAGAGAGAAACTGTGCTAATCTGAGTGCTCCCCTAACCATAGAGAGAACTGTGCTAATCCTGAGTGCTCCCCTAACCATAAGAGAACTGTGCTAATCCTGAGTGCTCCCCCTACCATAGAGAGAACTGTGCTAATCCTGAGCGCCTCCTCCTAACCATAGAGAGAACTGTGCTAATCCTGAGTGCTCCCCCTAACCATAGATAGAACTGTGCTAATCCTGAGTGCTCCCCCTAACCATAGAGAGAACTGTGCTAATCCTGAGTGCTCCCCTAACCATAGAGAGAACTGTGCTAATCCTGAGTGCTCCCCTAACCATAGAGAGAACTGTGCTAATCCTGAGTGCTCCCCTAACCATAGAGAGAACTGTGCTAATATTGAGCGCCTCCCCTAACCATAGAGAGAACTGTGCTAATCCCGAGTGCTCCCCTAACCATAGAGAGAACTGTGCTACTCCTGAGTGCTCCCCCTAACCATAGAGAGAACTGTGCTAATCCTCAGTGCTCCCTAACCATAGAGAGAACTGTGCTAATCCTGAGTGCTCCCCTAACCATAGAGAACTGTGCTAATCCTGAGTGCTCCCCTAACCATAGAGAGAACTGTGCTAATCCTGAGTGCTCCCCTAACCATAGAGAACTGTGCTAACGCTGAGCGCTCCCCTAACCATAGAGAGAACTGTGCTAATACTGAGTGCTCCCCTAACCATAGAGAGAACTGTGCTAATCCTGAGTGCTCCCCTACCATAGAGAGAACTGTGCTATACTAAGCGCCCCCCCCTAACCATAGAGAGAACTGTGCTAATCCTGAGTGCTCCCCCTAACCATAGAGAACTGTGCTAATCCTGAGTGCTCCCCCTAACCATAGAGAGAACTGTGCTAATCCTGAGTGCTCCCCCTAACCATAGATAGAACTGTGCTAATCCTCAGTGCTCCCCTAACCATAGAGAGAACTGTGCTAATCCTGAGTGCTCCCCTACCATAGAGAGAACTGTGCTAATATTGAGCGCCTCCCCTAACCATAGAGAGAACTGTGCTAATCCCGAGTGCCCCCCTAACCATAGAGAGAACTGTGCTAATCCTCAATGCTCCCCTAACCATAGAGAGAACTGTGCTAATCCTGAGTGCTCCCCTAACCATAGAGAGAACTGTGCTAATCCTGAGTGCTCCCCTAACCATAGAGAGAACTGTGCTAACGCTGAGCGCCTCCCCTAACCATAGAGAGAACTGTGCTAATATTGAGCGCCTCCCCTAACCATAGAGAGAACTGTGCTAATCCTCAGTGCTCCCCCTAACCATAGAGAGAACAGTGCTAATCCTCAGTGCTCCCCTAACCATAGAGAGAACTGTGCTAATCCTGAGTGCTCCCCTAACCATAGAGAGAACTGTGCTATCCTGAGTGCTCCCCCTAACCATAGAGAGAACTGTGCTAATATTGAGCGCCTCCCCTAACCATAGAGAGAACTGTGCTAATCCTTAGTGCTCCCCCTAACCATAGAGAGAACTGTGCTAATCCTTAGTGCTCCCCCTAACCATAGAGAGAACTGTGCTAATCCTCAGTGCTCCCCTAACCATAGAGAGAACTGTGCTAATCCTGAGTGCTCCCCTAACCATAGAGAACTGTGCTAACGCTGAGCGCTCCCCTAACCATAGAGAGAACTGTGCTAATACTGAGTGCTCCCCTAACCATAGAGAGAACTGTGCTAATACTGAGTGCTCCCCTAACCATAGAGAGAACTGTGCTAATCCTGAGTGCTCCCCTAACCATAGAGAGAACTGTGCTAATATTGAGCGCCTCCCCTAACCATAGAGAGAACTGTGCTAATCCTTAGTGCTCCCCCTAACCATAGAGAGAACTGTGCTAATACTGAGCACCCCCCTAACCATAGAGAGAACTGTGCTAATCCTGAGTGCTCCCCTAACCATAGAGAGAACTGTGCTAATCCTGAGTGCTCCCCTAACCATAGAGAGAACTGTGCTAATCCTGAGTGCTCCCCTAACCATAGAGAGAACTGTGCTAATCCTGAGCGCCTCCCCTAACCATAGAGAGAACTGTGCTAATCCTGAGTGCTCCCCCTAACCATAGATAGAACTGTGCTAATCCTGAGTGCTCCCCCTAACCATAGAGAGAACTGTGCTAATCCTGAGTGCTCCCCTAACCATAGAGAGAACTGTGCTAATCCTGAGTGCTCCCCCTAACCATAGAGAGAACTGTGCTAATCCTGAGTGCTCCCCTAACCATAGAGAGAACTGTGCTAATATTGAGCGCCTCCCCTAACCATAGAGAGAACTGTGCTAATCCCGAGTGCTCCCCTAACCATAGAGAGAACTGTGCTAATCCTGAGTGCTCCCCCTAACCATAGAGAGAACTGTGCTAATCCTCAGTGCTCCCCTAACCATAGAGAGAACTGTGCTAATCCTGAGTGCTCCCCTAACCATAGAGAACTGTGCTAATCCTGAGTGCTCCCCTAACCATAGAGAGAACTGTGCTAATCCTGAGTGCTCCCCTAACCATAGAGAACTGTGCTAACGCTGAGCGCTCCCCTAACCATAGAGAGAACTGTGCTAATACTGAGTGCTCCCCTAACCATAGAGAGAACTGTGCATATACTAAGCGCCCCCCCCTAACCATAGAGAGAACTGTGCTAATCCTGAGTGCTCCCCTAACCATAGAGAACTGTGCTAATCCTGAGTGCTCCCCTAACCATAGAGAGAACTGTGCTAATCCTGAGTGCTCCCCCTAACCATAGAGAGAACTGTGCTAATCCTCAGTGCTCCCCTAACCATAGAGAGAACTGTGCTAATCCTGAGTGCTCCCCTAACCATAGAGAGAACTGTGCTAATATTGAGCGCCTCCCCTAACCATAGAGAGAACTGTGCTAATCCCGAGTGCCCCCCTAACCATAGAGAGAACTGTGCTAATCCTCAATGCTCCCCTAACCATAGAGAGAACTGTGCTAATCCTGAGTGCTCCCCTAACCATAGAGAGAACTGTGCTAATCCTGAGTGCTCCCCTAACCATAGAGAGAACTGTGCTAACGCTGAGCGCCTCCCCTAACCATAGAGAGAACTGTGCTAATATTGAGCGCCTCCCCTAACCATAGAGAGAACTGTGCTAATCCTCAGTGCTCCCCCTAACCATAGAGAGAACAGTGCTAATCCTCAGTGCTCCCCTAACCATAGAGAGAACTGTGCTAATCCTGAGTGCTCCCCTAACCATAGAGAGAATTGTGCTAATCCTGAGTGCTCCCCTAACCATAGAGAGAACTGTGCTAATATTGAGCGCCTCCCCTAACCATAGAGAGAACTGTGCTAATCCTTAGTGCTCCCCCTAACCATAGAGAGAACTGTGCTAATCCTTAGTGCTCCCCCTAACCATAGAGAGAACTGTGCTAATCCTCAGTGCTCCCCTAACCATAGAGAGAACTGTGCTAATCCTGAGTGCTCCCCTAACCATAGAGAACTGTGCTAATCCTGAGTGCTCCCCTAACCATAGAGAGAACTGTGCTAATCCTGAGTGCTCCCCTAACCATAGAGACTGTGCTAACGCTGAGCGCTCTCCCTAACCATAGAGAGAACTGTGCTAATACTGAGTGCTCCCCTCAACCATAGAGAGAACTGTGCTAATCCTGAGTGCTCCCCTAACCATAGAGAGAACTGTGCATATACTAAGGCGCCCCCCCCCTAACCATAGAGAGAACTGTGCTAATCCTGAGTGCTCCCTAACCATAGAGAACTGTGCTAATCCTGAGTGCTCCCCTAAACCATAGAGAGAACTGTGCTAATCCTGAGTGCTCCTCCCCTAACCATAGAGAGAACTGTGGCTAATCCTCAGTGCTCCCCTAACCATAGAGAGAACTGGTGCTAATCCTGAGGCTCCCCTAACCATAGAGAGAACTGTGCTAATACTGAGCGCCTCCCCTAACCATAGAGAGAACTGTGCTAATCCTCAGTGCTCCCCTAACCATAGAGAGAACTGTGCTAATCCTGAGTGCTCCCCCTAACCATAGAGAGAACTGTGCTAATCCTGAGTGCTCCCCCTAACCATAGATAGAACTGTGCTAATCCTGAGTGCTCCCCCTAACCATAGAGAGAACTGTGCTAATCCTGAGTGCTCCCCTAACCATAGAGAGAACTGTGCTAATCCTGAGTGCCCCCCTAACCATAGAGAGAACTGTGCTAATCCTGAGTGCTCCCCTAACCATAGAGAGAACTGTGCTAATATTGAGCGCCTCCCCTAACCATAGAGAGAACTGTGCTAATCCCGAGTGCCCCCCTAACCATAGAGAGAACTGTGCTAATCCTCAATGCTCCCCTAACCATAGAGAGAACTGTGCTAATCCTGAGTGCTCCCCTAACCATAGAGAGAACTGTGCTAATCCTGAGTGCTCCCCTAACCATAGAGAGAACTGTGCTAACGCTGAGCGCCTCCCCTAACCATAGAGAGAACTGTGCTAATATTGAGCGCCTCCCCTAACCATAGAGAGAACTGTGCTAATCCTCAATGCTCCCCTAACCATAGAGAGAACTGTGCTAATATTGAGCGCCTCCCCTAACCATAGAGAGAACTGTGCTAATCCTGAGTGCTCCCCTAACCATAGAGAGAACTGTGCTAATACTGAGCACCCCCCTAACCATAGAGAGAACTGTGCTAATCCTGAGTGCTCCCCTAACCATAGAGAGAACTGTGCTAATCCTGAGTGCTCCCCTAACCATAGAGAGAACTGTGCTAATCCTGAGTGCTCCCCTAACCATAGAGAGAACTGTGCTAATCCTGAGCGCCTCCCCTAACCATAGAGAGAACTGTGCTAATCCTGAGTGCCCCCCTAACCATAGAGAGAACTGTGCTAATGCTGAGTGCTCCCCTAACCATAGAGAGAACTGTGCTAATACTGAGTGCTCCCCTAACCATAGAGAGAACTGTGCTAATCCCGAGTGCTCCCCTAACCATAGAGAGAACTGTGCTAATCCTCAATGCTCCCCTAACCATAGAGAGAACTGTGCTAATCCTGAGTGCTCCCCTAACCATAGAGAGAACTGTGCTAATCCCGAGTGCTCCCCTAACCATAGAGAGAACTGTGCTAATCCTCAGTGCTCCCCTAACCATAGAGAGAACTGTGCTAATCCCGAGTGCTCCCCTAACCATAGAGAGAACTGTGCTAATCCCAAGTGCTCCCCTAACCATAGAGAGAACTGTGCTAATCCTCAGTGCTCCCCCTAACCATAGAGAACTGTGCTAATCCTCAGTGCTCCCCTAACCATAGAGAGAACTGTGCTAATCCTCAGTGCTCCCCTAACCATAGAGAGAACTGTGCTAATCCTCAGTGCTCCCCTAACCATAGAGAGAACTGTGCTAATCCTGAGTGCTCCCCTAACCATAGAGAGAACTGTGCTAATCCTGAGTGCCCCCCTAACCATAGAGAGAACTGTGCTAATGCTGAGTGCCCTCCTAACCATAGAGAGAACTGTGCTAATCCTGAGTGCCCCCCTAACCATAGAGAGAACTGTGCTAATCCTCAGTGCTCCCCTAACCATAGAGAGAACTGTGCTAATCCCGAGTGCTCCCCTAACCATAGAGAGAACTGTGCTAATCCTCAGTGCTCCCCTAACCATAGAGAGAACTGTGCTAACGCTGAGCGCCTCCCCTAACCATAGAGAGAACTGTGCTAATATTGAGCGCCTCCCCTAACCATAGAGAGAACTGTGCTAATCCTCAGTGCTCCCCTAACCATAGAGAGAACTGTGCTAATATTGAGCGCCTCCCCTAACCATAGAGAGAACTGTGCTAATCCTTAGTGCTCCCCCTAACCATAGAGAGAACTGTGCTAATACTGAGCACCCCCCTAACCATAGAGAGAACTGTGCTAATCCTGAGTGCTCCCCTAACCATAGAGAGAACTGTGCTAATCCTGAGTGCTCCCCTAACCATAGAGAGAACTGTGCTAATCCTGAGTGCTCCCCTAACCATAGAGAGAACTGTGCTAATCCTGAGCGCCTCCCCTAACCATAGAGAGAACTGTGCTAATCCTGAGTGCCCCCCTAACCATAGAGAGAACTGTGCTAATGCTGAGTGCTCCCCTAACCATAGAGAGAACTGTGCTAATCCCGAGTGCTCCCCTAACCATAGAGAGAACTGTGCTAATCCTCAATGCTCCCCTAACCATAGAGAGAACTGTGCTAATCCTGAGTGCTCCCCTAACCATAGAGAGAACTGTGCTAATCCCGAGTGCTCCCCTAACCATAGAGAGAACTGTGCTAATCCTCAGTGCTCCCCTAACCATAGAGAGAACTGTGCTAATCCCGAGTGCTCCCCTAACCATAGAGAGAACTGTGCTAATCCTCAGTGCTCCCCCTAACCATAGAGAACTGTGCTAATCCTCAGTGCTCCCCTAACCATAGAGAGAACTGTGCTAATCCTCAGTGCTCCCCTAACCATAGAGAGAACTGTGCTAATCCTCAGTGCTCCCCTAACCATAGAGAGAACTGTGCTAATCCTGAGTGCTCCCCTAACCATAGAGAGAACTGTGCTAATCCTGAGTGCCCCCCTAACCATAGAGAGAACTGTGCTAATGCTGAGTGCCCTCCTAACCATAGAGAGAACTGTGCTAATCCTGAGTGCCCCCCTAACCATAGAGAGAACTGTGCTAATCCTGAGTGCTCCCCTAACCATAGAGAGAACTGTGCTAATCCCGAGTGCTCCCCTAACCATAGAGAGAACTGTGCTAATCCTCAGTGCTCCCCTAACCATAGAGAGAACTGTGCTAATCCCGAGTGCTCCCCTAACCATAGAGAGAACTGTGCTAATCCTCAGTGCTCCCCCTAACCATAGAGAACTGTGCTAATCCTCAGTGCTCCCCTAACCATAGAGAGAACTGTGCTAATCCTCAGTGCTCCCCTAACCATAGAGAGAACTGTGCTAATCCTGAGTGCTCCCCTAACCATAGAGAGAACTGTGCTAATCCTGAGTGCCCCCCTAACCATAGAGAGAACTGTGCTAATGCTGAGTGCCCTCCTAACCATAGAGAGAACTGTGCTAATCCTGAGTGCCCCCCTAACCATAGAGAGAACTGTGCTAATCCTCAGTGCTCCCCTAACCATAGAGAGAACTGTGCTAATGCCGAGTGCCCCCCTAACCATAGAGAGAACTGTGCTAATCCTGAGTGCTCCCCTAACCATAGAGAGAACTGTGCTAATCCTGAGTGCTCCCCTAACCATAGAGAGAACTGTGCTAATCCTGAGTGCTCCCCTAACCATAGAGAGAACTGTGCTAATCCTGAGTGCTCCCCTAACCATAGAGAGAACTGTGCTAATGCTGAGTGCCCCCCTAACCATAGAGAGAACTGTGCTAATGCTGAGTGCCCTCCTAACCATAGAGAGAACTGTGCTAATCCTGAGTGCCCCCCTAACCATAGAGAGAACTGTGCTAATCCTCAGTGCTCCCCTAACCATAGAGAGAACTGTGCTAATGCCGAGTGCCCCCCTAACCATAGAGAGAACTGTGCTAATCCTGAGTGCTCCCCTAACCATAGAGAGAACTGTGCTAATCCTGAGTGCTCCCCTAACCATAGAGAGAACTGTGCTAATCCTGAGTGCTCCCCTAACCATAGAGAGAACTGTGCTAATCCTGAGTGCTCCCCTAACCATAGAGAGAACTGTGCTAATCCTGAGTGCTCCCCTAACCATAGAGTGCCGTGCAGTCTCGTCGATGAGTCTCAAAACACAGGACTAGCCAGATATCTCTTTGGGAAGGACCCAGCCAAGGGGCGGCTCCTGAGTACTTCCCTAACCATAGGGACAGGCATACACCCCAGCTGCCTGTCTGTCATAATAATACACCCCAGCTGCCTGTCTGTCATAATAATACACCCCAGCTGCCTGTCTGTCATAATAATACACCCCAGCTGCCTGTCTGTCATAATACACCCCAGCTGCCTGTCTGTCATAATAATACACCCCAGCTGCCTGTCTGTCATAATAATACACCCCAGCTGCCTGTCTGTCATAATAATACACCCCAGCTGCCTGTCTGTCATAATACACCCCAGCTGCCTGTCTGTCAGAATAATACACACCTGCTGCCTGTCTGTCATAATAATACCACCCAGCTGCCTGTCAGTGTGAACAATACACCCCAGCTGCCTGTCTGTCAGAATAATACACCCCAGCTGCCTGTCTGTCAGAATAATACACACCAGCTGCCTGTCTGTCAGAATAATACGCCCCAGCTGCCTGTCTGTCAGAATAATACGCCCCAGCTGCCTGTCTGTGTGAATAATACACCCCAGCTGCCTGTCTGTGTGAATAATACACCCCAGCTGCCTGTCTGTCAGGATAATACACCCCAGCTGCCTGTCTGTCAGGATAATACACCCCAGCTGCCTGTCTGTTTGAATAATACACCCCAGCTGCCTGTTTGTGTGAATAATACACACCAGCTGCCTGTCTGTCAGAATACACACCAGCTGCCTGTCTGTCAGAATAATACACACCAGCTGCCTGTCTGTCAGAATAATACGCCCCAGCTGCCTGTCTGTCAGAATAATACACCCCAGCTGCCTGTCTGTCAGAATAATACACACCAGCTGCCTGTCTGTGTGAATAATACACCCCAGCTGCCTGTCTGTCAGAATAATACACTCCAGCTGCCTGTCTGTCAGAATAATACACCCCAGCTGCCTGTCTGTCAGAATAATATACCCCAGCTGCCTGTCTGTGTGAATAATACACACCAGCTGCCTGTCTGTGTGAATAATACACCCCAGCTGCCTGTCTGTGAATAATACACCCCAGCTGCCTGTCTGTGTGAATAATACACCCCAGCTGCCTGTCTGTCAGAATAATACACCCCAGCTGCCTGTCTGTCAGAATAATACACCCCAGCTGCCTGTCTGTCAGAATAATACACCCCAGCTGCCTGTCTGTCAGAATAATACACCCCAGCTGCCTGTCTGTCAGAATAATACACCCCAGCTGCCTGTCTGTCAGAATAATACACCCCAGCTGCCTGTCTGTCAGAATAATACACCCCAGCTGCCTGTCTGTCAGAATAATACACACCAGCTGCCTGTCTGTGTGAATAATACACTCCAGCTGCCTGTCTGTGTGAATAATACACACCAGCTGCCTGTCTGTGTGAATAATACACACCGGCTGCCTGTCTGTCAGAATACATCCCAGCTGCCTGTCAGTCAGAATACACACCTGCTGCCTGTCAGTCAGAATACACACCTGCTGCCTATCTGTCAGAATACACACCGGCTGCCTGTCTGTCAGAATACACACCTGCTGCCTGTCTGTCAGAATAATACACCCCAGCTGCCTGTCTGTCAGAATACACACCGGCTGCCTGTCTGTCAGAATAATACACCCCAGCTGCCTGTCAGTCAGAATACACACCACCTGCCTGTCTGTCAGAATACCCCCCAGCTGCCTGTCTGTGTGAATAATACACCCCAGCTGCCTGTCAGTCAGAATACACACCAGCTGCCTGTCTGTCAGAATAATACACCCCAGCTGCCTGTCTGTCAGAATAATACACCCCAGCTGCCTGTCTGTCAGAATAATACACCCCAGCTGCCTGTCTGTCAGAATAATACACCCCAGCTGCCTGTCTGTGTGAATAATACACCCCAGCTCCCTGTCTGTCAGAATAATAGACACCAGCTGCCTGTCTGTCAGAATAATACACCCCAGCTGCCTGTCTGTGTGAATAATACACACCGGCTGCCTGTCTGTCAGAATAATACACCTGCTGCCTATCTGTCAAAATACACACCTGCTGCCTGTCTGTCAGAATACACACCTGCTGCCTGTCTGTAAGGGAGGGCGTAAACGGGCGCAGCATAGTGACAGCCCGTACATGACTGGGGGAGCAGTAAGGGGTTAACAGGGGAGTTTAGTTTGGAGGGGTCATCAGAAGTTCAGGGGAGGGGATTGCAAGTCAGTCAGGGAAGGTAGCCAATAGTTAGGGTAGAATAGCTGGGGGGAGTGTTTAGCCGGGGTGGGGGTGGGGGGTATATGGGAGGAGGGGGAGGGCTTACCTCACTCTTCAGTGAGCAGGAGCAGAAACAGGAGCATGGATCGGCCTGCAGCAGATGGGTCCTCCCTGATAGCGACCCTGAGGGGTGCTGTGGCTTAACATGGGGCCACCTGGCTGCTGGAGCAGCTCCAACAGGTGCTTGGGGAAGCAGGTCGGGGATCGGTGTTCCGGTGTCTATCTGCCCGCTGGAGCGGCTCAGCCCCGAAGTCCCCCGTCGCGTAGGGAGCCCTGCCCCTGCTCAGGACCCTCTGTTTGTTCCTGTTAGGCCCCAGTCCTCCCTGCACAGATCGGCCAGGAGGAATGCTGCAGCACGATGGGGGGAGGGTCACGGGGCTCCGTCCTCCTCCCCTGTCCCGGCTGCAGCATCCGGACCTGTAGCGGCTGGCCCCTCCTCCCACCAGCATCAGGGGGCTGTCCGGCATAGAGACTATACTGGGACTCGGTCCCATAAGAAGATTGTACGGGGCTGAGGGGAGCTGCAGCGGCGCTCTCAGGCAGGAGCGCGATCGGGGGGAGAGGCTTCGCACCCCTTGTCAGCACCACGTGGTCAGCGAGTGGAGGCCCGGCGCTCCGCTAGTAAGGGGCTAGCAGCGCATCATCCCCTGCGGCCTGCACTTCTGACAGCAGCGGCTCATCAGGACGGCGGGTTTCGGTGGCTCCACCCACCCCGGGCGCTGCGAAGGTCGATATGGGAGCTGGGCCACAGTCTGCTGAGGAGGTGTCCGACGGCCTGGAAGACAGCGAAGTCCTTGGTGAGGAATTGGCGCCCGTGCGGTCCACAGTTACAGCTTGATAAGGCCAGGTGATGCCATTTTACCTACTTGCACCGTACCTATATGACTACACCTATATATATATATATATATATATATATATATATATATATATACTGCCCTCTGAGTTAGAAGATGATCAGAGGGTGACAGAGAGATGTTCTGGATGAAGAAGAGGAATGCTGGAAGCACGTCAATGAGAAGAGCTCCTGGAAAGTTATCATCTGTACTCATAATACCCAAGGAGGAGACACTTATCTATAAACAATTTATGGAGAATAACACATTGTGCTAGTTTGACGGCGCAGTACAGGAAACTGTTACCATATATGGACTGGCCCATCAGAGTGTGACATGTATGTGTCTTGTGACTTGGAACCCCACCTGTATTGGATGTTTACATTTCTTATGAATACACTACGCATGAGTAGTACCGCCCCATATTCTGACTATAAAATGTGACTACCATAATAAAACTTGGGCCATTATTATCCAGGCTTATAATCATGATACAATGTCTTATCTGTGTCCGTGATTTATAAGTGACGAGTTGGTAATACTGCAGGTTACAGCTCTAGATATATTTAAAAACCATCCTTTATCCTGGGTATTTGACTTTTCTCCATAGAAACGAGTCAACATCTAAATTTAGTCTTATCATTTTGGCGCCCGAACCGAAACTCAGCCTCTTGCAAACCAGAACGCAGACAGACGAGATGCGGTGATTTATCCGTCATCGGACGCACAGATATAACTGGCCAGGTAAGAAAGACTTTCCCTTTCTTACGTACTATCTGCGCCTCAGGGGAACGGATCTAATCAGATTCCCGTCACCTGCGTTCTCTATATATGTTTGTAAAGCTGAGTCTATTTGTTAGACAAAGAACTCTGTAACCCAGGATAGGACAAGGTTAAAGTGCTGCATTGCCGTCGCAGACTGTGGTGTGATTGAGATAAGCTGTTGCTGTATTTGTGCTGAATTAAGGAAAGGGATTGCCGAACTTATTCACTTCTGCGTCCTTACGGGGAGGCTGTGATTATTGCTTAACCCTTGTAGTACAGCATGGCATCGAGAGCAGCTGCAAGGTCACGGACAGAAGGCGCATAGACTCTCTGTATGAACGGGTTACGGGAGTGAAAACAATCTGTTCGGTGACCAGTGGAAATAGTACTTGTATTAGTTCCTCTCCTTGCTTGTGCCCTGTCGATTTGGTACAAGATGTAGGCGCCATGGATCAGTAGACCCGTGCAGTGTCGGACTGGGGTACCTTGGGCCCACCAGGGAAATTGATTCTTGGGGCCCACCCTACATACACAGACATAATTAGCGCCAAACCTTTCACGTTACTTTGCATAGAGCTGCGTATGTGACCAGTGATACTAGTGCAGTGCCAGTCACTTATACAGTTGTTACTGATTTATGCAGTTGTGGTAAAACTGCACCATTTGCTGTAAAAACACATCAAAAATGTCACGTGTGAACACAGCCTCAGAAACATAGAAGATGAAGGAGAAAATGATCTAGTCTCCTTTTCTATTACAATCTCCAGCAGAAGAGACCCATTTTTTAAAAATCTGTTTATAGAAGTCACAGATCAGTAAATTACTTCTAATGAAAAATCTTCAGTCTTCTAGTACTTATCAGCTGCTGTATGTCCTGCAGGAAGTGGTGTATTCTCTCCAGTCTGACACTCTCTGCTGCCACCTCTGTCCATGTCAGGAACGGTCCAGAGCAGCAGCAAATCCCCATGGAAAACCTTTCCTGGACAGTTCCTGACATGGACAGAGGTGGCAGCAGAGAGCACTGTGTCAGTCTAGAGAGAATACACCACTTCCTGCAGAACATACAGCAGCTGGTAAGTATTGGAAGACTGGAGACTTTTAATTAGAAGTAATATACAAATTCGTATAACTTTCTCACACCTGTTAATTTGGAAAAAATATTTTTCACCAGAGTACCCCTTTAATGTCAATACAAAATGTCAGACAGACATGATTAAAAGTTTAATTGGTGTCAGGACTGAGACACCCAACACCCAAGTCTAATGGTGCATTTACACAGAAAGATTATCTGCCAAAGATTTGAAGCCCGATAATCTTTGTGTGTAAATGGGCCCTAAGGATCCTGGTTGCAATCTGGGCCATATAATAACATGTACTATATCGTATGGGTTCTGCTGATTACAGGAAACGAGCTTCATATAATATAGTGGAGACTGTGACCTGTAATCAGCCGGACTGCGCACAGGGTCTGGGAGTGATGCTTCACCTGGCTGTTACTATCAGAGAGAGACCCCGACCAAGCTAAACCTCTCATATGTCAAAAGTTCCTTCAAATAACAGTTAACACTTTAAAGACTGCAAATATTCCTAATGAATGGCCGAGCAGGTTGTCAGGGAGTCAGGACCAGGAGAAGCAGATGGGAGTGCACCAGAGGAAAAGGAGCGGGAAGCATGGTGTCTTAGGCTATGTTCACATACTGTATTTTTGCTCAGTATTTTGCAACCAAAACCAGGAATGGATTGAAAACACAGAAAGGCTATGTTCACACTGTTGAAATTTAGTAGACGGCCGTGATTTTATGACAAATAATGACCATTATTTCATAACGGCTGATGTTTTAAAATAGCACCAATTATTTACCATTAAATGGCGGCCATCCACTAAATTTCAACATTGTGTGAACAGAGCCTTTCTGTGTTTCCAATCCACTCCTGGTTTTGGTTGCAAAATACTGAGCAAAAATACAGTGTGTGAACATAGCCTTATGCCGGGTTCACACTACATATAATACCAGCCGTTTTGTGACGCAGCCAGGTCACAGAATGGCCTGTGTTACTGGAGATCATCCTGGCCGGTGTTACTGGAGATCATCCTGGCCGGTGTTACTGGAGATCATCCCGGCCGGTGTTACTGGAGATCATCCCGGCCGGTGTTACTGGAGATCATCCCGGCCGGTGTTACTGGAGATCATCCGGGCCGGTGTTACTGGAGATCATCCCGGCCGGTGTTACTGGAGATCATCCCGGCCGGTGTTACTGGAGATCATCCCGGCCGGTGTTACTGGAGATCAGCCCGGCCGGTACTGCAGTACTGGCCGGCTGATCTTCACTTCTGCTGAATTCGGATGCAGGTGCACCAGTGTGCGGCCGCATCCGAATTCACCACTGCACACTATGGAGCCTGCGGCCGGAACTGCACACTCCATTGTGTGAACTGACATGTCTTGTGCGGCTGCTATTCAATGAATAGCGGCTGCAGAAAACTGACATTTCAATACAACGTATGTTTTGCATAAATCACGGCCGTTGCTGCAAATTGCAACAACAGCTGTGATTTATGCAAAACATACGTTGTGTGAACATGGCTTTAAGATCAGCAGCGGAGACAGCACCAAAGTAGTAAAAAATCTTGTGACTTTATTAACTCCCTCTTGTGCAACATTTTGGCTTTACTCTAGGCTTTCTCAGGGCTAAAACCGAAACACTGCGCTAGAGCAGGGATGGGAAACTTCGGCCCTCCAGCTGTTGCAAAACTACAATTCCCATCATGCCTGGACAGCCAAAGCAGGACAGCCATGTCCAGGCATGATGGGAATTGTAGTTTTGCAACAGCTGGAGGGCCAAAGGTTCCCATATCTCTGCGCTAGAGGGTTTAAATAAAGTCACAAGATTTTTTACTACTTTAGTGCTGACTCCAGAGGGGGTGCAGTCTGGTGAGGGGGGCATAATCCTACCTATCACTGATACTGCTGCTGCTCCGGAGGGGGTGCAGTCTGGTGAGGGGGGCATAATCCTACCTATCACTGATACTGCTGCTGCTCCGGAGGGGGTGCAGTCTGGTGAGGGTGGCATTATCCTACCTATCACTGATACTGCTGCTCCGGAGGGGGTGCAGTCTGGTGAGGGGGGCATTATCCTACCTATCACTGATACTGCTGCTCCGGAGGGGGTGCAGTCTGGTGAGGGGGGGCATAATCCTACCTATCACTGATACTGCTGCTGCTCCGGAGGGGGTGCAGTCTGGTGAGGGGGCATTATCCTACCTATCACTGATACTGCTGCTGCTCCGGAGGGGGTGCAGTCTGGTGAGGGGGGGGCATAATCCTACCTATCACTGATACTACTGCTGCTCCGGAGGGGGTGCAGTCTGGTGAGGGGTGCATAATCCTACCTATCACTGATACTGCTGCTGCTCCGGAGGGGGTGCAGTCTGGTGAGGGGGGGCATAATCCTACCTATCACTGATACTACTGCTCCGGAGGGGGTGCAGTCTGGTGAGGGGGGGCATAATCCTACCTATCACTGATACTGCTGCTGCTCCGGAGGGGGTGCAGTCTGGTGAGGGGGTATTATCCTACCTATCACTGATACTGCTGCTCCAGAGGGGGTGCAGTCTGGTGAGGGGGGGCATTATACTACCTATCACTGATACTGCTGCTACTCCGGAGGGGGTGCAGTCTGGTGAGGGGGCATAATCCTATCTATCACTGATACTACTGCTCCGGAGGGGGTGCAGTCTGGTGAGGGGGGGGCATTATCCTACCTATCACTGATACTGCTGCTCCGGAGGGGGTGCAGTCTGGTGAGGGGGGCATAATCCTACCTATCACTGATACTGCTGCTCCGGAGGGGGTGCAGTCTGGTGAGGGGTGCATAATCCTACCTATCACTGATACTGCTGCTGCTCCGGAGGGGGTGCAGTCTGGTGAGGGGGGCATTATACTACCTATCACTGATACTGCTGCTGCTGCTCCGGAGGGGGTGCAGTCTGGTGAGGGGGGGCATAATCCTACCTATCACTGATACTGCTGCTCCGGAGGGGGTGCAGTCTGGTGAGGGGTGCATAATCCTACCTATCACTGATACTACTGCTCCGGAGGGGGTGCAGTCTGATGAGGGGGGGCATAATCCTACCTATCACTGATACTACTGCTCCGGAGGGGGTGCAGTCTGGTGAGGGGGGGCATAATCCTACCTATAACTGATACTACTGCTCCAGAGGGGGTGCAGTCTGGTGAGGGGGGGCATAATCCTACCTATCACTGATACTGCTGCTCCAGAGGGAGTGCAGTCTGGTGAGGGGGTATTATCCTACCTATCACTGATACTGCTGCTCCGGAGGGGGTGCAGTCTGGTGAGGGGGGGCATTATACTACCTATCACTGATACTGCTGCTCCAGAGGGAGTGCAGTCTGGTGAGGGGGTATTATCCTACCTATCACTGATACTGCTGCTCCGGAGGGGGTGCAGTCTGGTGAGGGGGGGCATTATACTACCTATCACTGATACTGCTGCTCCAGAGGGGGTGCAGTCTGGTGAGGGGGGGCATAATCCTACCTATCACTGATACTGCTGCTGCTCCGGAGGGGGTGCAGTCTGGTGAGGGGGGGGCATAATCCTACCTATCACTGATACTACTTCTGCTCCAGAGGGGGTGCAGTCTGGTGAGGGGGGCATAATCCTACCTATCACTGATACTGCTGCTCCAGAGGGGGTGCAGTCTGGTGAGGGGGGCATAATCCTACCTATCACTGATACTGCTGCTCCGGAGGGGGTGCAGTCTGGTGAGGGGGGGCATAATCCTACCTATCACTGATACTGCTGCTCCAGAGGGGGTGCAGTCTGGTGAGGGGGGGCATAATCCTACCTATCACTGATACTGCTGCTGCTCCGGAGGGGGTGCAGTCTGGTGAGGGGGCATTATCCTACCTATCACTGATACTACTGCTGCTCCGGAGGGGGTGCAGTCTGGTGAGGGGGGGCATAATCCTACCTGTCACTGATACTACTGCTCCGGAGGGGGTGCAGTCTGGTGAGGGGTGCATAATCCTACCTATCACTGATACTGCTGCTGCTCCGGAGGGGGTGCAGTCTGGTGAGGGGGCATTATCCTACCTATCACTGATACTACTGCTGCTCCGGAGGGGGTGCAGTCTGGTGAGGGGGGGCATAATCCTACCTATCACTGATACTACTGCTCCGGAGGGGGTGCAGTCTGGTGAGGGGGCATAATCCTACCTATCACTGATACTACTGCTCCGGAGGGGGTGCAGTCTGGTGAGGGGGGGCATAATCCTACCTATCACTGATACTGCTGCTCCAGAGGGGGTGCAGTCTGGTGAGGGGGGGCATAATCCTACCTATCACTGATACTCCTGCTGCTCCGGAGGGGGTGCAGTCTGGTGAGGGGGCATTATCCTACCTATCACTGATACTACTGCTGCTCCGGAGGGGGTGCAGTCTGGTGAGGGGGGGCATAATCCTACCTATCACTGATACTACTGCTCCGGAGGGGGTGCAGTCTGGTGAGGGGTGCATAATCCTACCTATCACTGATACTACTGCTGCTCCGGAGGGGGTGCAGTCTGGTGAGGGGGGGCATAATCCTACCTATCACTGATACTACTGCTCCGGAGGGGGTGCAGTCTGGTGAGGGGGGGCATAATCCTACCTATCACTGATACTGCTGCTCCGGAGGGGGTGCAGTCTGGTGAGGGGGGGCATTATACTACCTATCACTGATACTGCTGCTCCAGAGGGGGTGCAGTCTGGTGAGGGGGGGCATAATCCTACCTATCACTGATACTACTGCTGCTGCTCCGGAGGGGGTGCAGTCTGGTGAGGGGGGGGCATAATCCTACCTATCACTGATACTACTTCTGCTCCAGAGGGGGTGCAGTCTGGTGAGGGGGGCATAATCCTACCTATCACTGATACTGCTGCTCCGGAGGGGGTGAAGTCTGGTGAGGGGGGGCATTATACTACCTATCACTGATACTGCTGCTGCTGCTCCGGAGGGGGTGCAGTCTGGTGAGGGGGGGCATAATCCTACCTATCACTGATACTGCTGCTCCGGAGGGGGTGCAGTCTGGTGAGGGGGGGCATAATCCTACCTATCACTGATACTGATACTCCGGAGGGGGTGCAGTCTGGTGAGGGGGGGCATTATACTACTTGTGCCTGATACTGCGGCTTTTTTGAGTCAGTACAATGGTTGAGAAGAAGTTCACACTCTGGAGGTCCCAGTTGTGCAGGAGATCCGTGAGGCTTGGGCGCTTATCAGCTGATTCAGGATTCTCACATCAAAGATGAAAGGAGGTGTAGTAGACGTAGCAGTAAGACTTAAAGGAAAACTCCGGCGAAAATTTTTTTTGGCTTATTTAACACACATTAAAAAGTTATATAACTTTGTAATGTGGTTAAATACCCGGTCTGGCCCCCTTCCCCCACTTTCCGACTCCCGACCCCCCCCCCCCGGAAGTTAAAGAATGTATACATTACCTATTACGGTCGTCACGGTCCTCTTCTCCCGGGCGGCATCTGGTGACGGGTGACGTCAGAGCTGGGGGGCGGTCCGGGTCTTCTTCCTCTTCGGCGTCTTCATTGAGAGTGAATGGGAGAGAAAAGGCTGCTGGTGCACATGCCCTGATTGGCTGAGCTTGCTAGAAGCCATGTGATGCGCTCCAGCCAATGAAAAGGCTGCCGTTGTGCAAGCGCACTGGCAGCCTTTTCTCTCTCATGGACCCGGAAGCAAGAGACATCGCTGGACGGCGGACGGCGGTGACGGTGAGGCGGACGGCGGGCGAATGGAGTGGCGATCGTCACCGGAGGGATGGTGAGTATGGTGTCTGTGTGTGTCTGTGTTTTTTTTTTAGGGGGGGTCCCGCCGGAGTTGTCCTTTAAATCAATGGATAATGTGTTTCTAAGGGAATCCTCAATTGATCTGATGATCTCATCTGATGAAACCCGTCATCCATTGATTAAAGTCTTACTGTTATAGCTACTACAACACCTATCATCTGTGATATGAGAATCCTGAATCAGCTGATCAGAGCCTAAGGGCCCTATTCCACAGGAGCGATAAGCGGCCGAATTGGCTGATCGTTCATTAATGTTCAGACCTAAAATCGTCGTTCGCCACCAGCGCATCACTACGGTTGAATAGCGGTGCGCGGCGGTGACCGACGATTTCAGCAGCATCATACATTACCTGTCCGGGCCGCAGATCTTCTTCTCCCGGTCCTGTGTGGCAGCATCGGCTTCGGAGCGGGGCTATCTGAACTGACAGAGCGCTCAGCCAATCACTGTCCGGAAACACCGCGGCCAGTGATTGGCTGAGCGGTCTGTCAGTTCAGACAGCTCTGCTCCGAAGCCGACGCTGCCGCGCGGGACCGGGGTAAGAAGATCTGCGGCCCGGACAGGTAATGTATGAAACAAGGGCTGCAAGGACATTGGTAACAATGCAGCCCTTGTTTCATGAGCATCGGGCCGTGTAATAGGCCCAGCAAACGATCTAGCAGATCGGCGCTCGTTTACATGGTTGCTCGGCCTGTGGAATAGGGCCCTAAGCCTCATGGATCTCCTGCACAACTGGGCCTCCAGAGTGTGAACTTTTTCTTATCACATACATACAGTATACATATATACACAAATAGACATACTGCAGACATACACACTGTATACATATATACACAAATAGACATACTGCAGACATACACACTGTATACATATATACACAAATAGACATACTGCAGACACACAGTGTATACATATATACTCAAATAGACATACTGCAGACATACACACTGTATACATATATACACAAATAGACATACTGCAGACACACACACTGTATACATATATACACAAATAGACATACTGCAGACATACACACGGTATACATATATACACAAATAGACATACTGCAGACATACATACAGTATACATATATACACAAATAGACATACTGCAGACATACACACTGTATACATATATACTCAAATAGACATACTGCAGACATACACACTGTATACATATATACACAAATAGACATACTGCATACATACACACTGTATACATATATACACAAATAGACATACTGCAGACATACATACAGTATACATATATACACAAATAGACATACTGCAGACATACACACGGTATACATATATACACAAATAGACATACTGCAGACATACACACTGTATACATATATACACAAATAGACATACTGCAGACATACACACGGTATACATATATACACAAATAGACATACTGCAGACATACACACTGTATACATATATACACAAATAGACATACTGCAGACACACAGTGTATACATATATACTCAAATAGACATACTGCAGACATACACACTGTATACATATATACACAAATAGACAAACTGCAGCCATACACAGTGTATACATATATACACAAATAGACATACTGCAGACATACATACAGTATACATATATACACAAATAGACATACTGCAGACATACACACGGTATACATATATACACAAATAGACATACTGCAGACATACACACTGTATACATATATACACAAATAGACATACTGCAGACATACACACGGTATACATATATACACAAATAGACATACTGCAGACATACACACTGTATACATATATACACAAATAGACATACTGCAGACATACATACAGTATACATATATACACAAATAGTCATACTGCAGCCATACACACTGTATACATATATACACAAATAGACATACTGCAGACATACACACTGTATACATATATACACAAATAGACATACTGCAGACATACATACAGTATACATATATACACAAATAGACATACTGCAGACATACACACTGTATACATATATACACAAATATACATACTGCAGACATACACACTGTATACATATATACACAAATATACATACTGCAGACACAGTGTATACATATATACTCAAATAGACATACTGCAGACATACACACTGTATACATATATACACAAATAGACATACTGCAGACATACACACTGTATACATATATACACAAATAGACATACTGCAGACATACACACTGTATACATATATACACAAATAGACATACTGCAGACATACACTAACATGCAGACATAACACACATATGTACATCTAATCATACTAACACACACAGACTCATGACAGACACACAAACATAGATACACAGATACAAAAGCATATATAAAACATCTATAGAACTACATTACATAATATACACTATATACATGGTAGATGCACATTACATAGACACATATATAACACTCACATGCATAAGCGCATTACATAGATGTACAGACACACACAGATGACAAAGATGGACAAATACACACACACACACATACACACACACACACACACACACACACACACACGTTCAACAGGGCAGGAAGCGTCCCTCTTCTTGTCTCCATCTTCTCCCAGCCAGGCCGGGCAGCCTCTCCCCATCTCCTGTGCACCGACTGCACATAGCAACAGGATAGTCACATGATTGCAGAGGGGAGGGGGGATGGAGGCCCTGCTGCTGCTGCGGCTGCTCTCCGCATCTTGTGACAGGCAGGAAGAGGGCAGCGCTGAGGCCGGAAGCTGATGTAAGGGAGTCAGGTGAGCAGGGGGGAGGGGAGGGCCCATGATTACAGAAAGAATGGTAGAGCCTAGAATGTATCCTCTCCTTTGAGTTTCTCACTGTAGGGGATACATTCTAGCATGTTCAGTATTGAAATATTTAGAATGTATCCTCTCCTCTGAGTGTATCCTCTCCTCTGAGTCTCTCACTATAGGGTATACATTATAGCATGTTCAGTATTGAAATATTTAGAATGTATACTCTACTCTGAGGGTATACACTCTAGCATGTGTAGTATTGAAATGTCTAGAATATATACCCTCTTAGTACTCAACATGCTAGAATAAATCCCCTATAGTGACTCAGAGGAGAGGATACATTCTAGGCATTTCAGTATTGAAGATGCTAGAATGTATCCCCCGCAGTGAGAGACTCATAGGAGAGGATATACTCAGAGGAGAGGATACATTCTAGCATGTTCAGTACTGAAGTGTCTAGAATGTATCCTCTCCTCTGAGTTTCTCACTGCAGGGTATACATCCTAGCATGTTTAGGGCTATGTTCACACATAGGGAGGCATTTATTAAGTCCGGCGTTTTTTACGCTGGACGTAAAAATGCCCCCGCGGACTGCCTCTACATAAATCCCGTGCGCGCCGTTGCGCACCTCCGAAAACCTACGCCAGCTGAGGACTGGAGTAGGTTTTCGGCGTACATTTTGGCGGAACCCACTCTCCGCCCCTTTTCCGCCCCTTTTCCGCCCCCTGGCGTACTCGTCGGAAAGTGCCGATTTGCGAATATTTTATTCGCAAATCCGCCATTTTTGCTTAAAAAAAGACGCAAATCGGCACTTTCCGCCGAAAATCATCCATTCGCCGGATGATACATGTGGCCCATAGTATTTCGGTCATTCTTTCTTCAACCAAAACCAAGTGCTGTGTTTTATGTGTGAATATAGCCTAGTAATGTAAAGTCCATCGAGTATCCTCTCCTCTGAGAGGGCATACATTCTAGAATGTTTAGTACTGAAATGTCTGGAGTGTATCCTCTCCTCTGAGAGGGCATCTCCACCAGGTGTATCCTCTCCTCTGAGAGGGCATCTCCACCAGGTGTATCCTCTCCTCTGAGAGGGCATCTCCACCAGGTGTATCCTCTCCTCTGAGAGGGCATCTCCACCAGGTGTACCCTCTCCTCTGAGAGGGCATCTCCACCAGGTGTATCCTCTCCTCTGAGAGGGCATCTCCACTAGGTGTATCCTCTCCTCTGAGAGGGCATCTCCACCAGGTGTACCCTCTCCTCTGAGAGGGCATCTCCACTAGGTGTATCCTCTCCTCTGAGAGGGCATCTCCACTAGGTGTATCCTCTCCTCTGAGAGGGCATCTCCACTAGGTGTACCCTCTCCTCTGAGAGGGCATCTCCACTAGGTGTATCCTCTCCTCTGAGAGGGCATCTCCACCAGGTGTATCCTCTCCTCTGAGAGGGCATACATTCTAGCAAGTGCAGTTTTGAAAGGTCTAGACCACAGGTGTCAGACTTCATCCCTCGGCTGTTACAAACTACATTTCCCATCATGCCTTACTTGTCCAGACATGGTGGGAATTGTAGTTCTGCAACTGCTGGAGGGCCTGAGTCTGACATCTCTGGTCTAGAATGTTCTCTTTTCTAACTGCAGGGTATACAGTCTAGTATGTATCCTCTCCTCTGAGCGTATCCTCTCTTCTGAGCTTCTCCCTGAGCGGGTCATATTATACAGCATGATTAAGAGGTGAAAGCGAGCGGCGATGTTTTAGGTCAGTGCTCGCTTCCCCTTTGTTCCCTGCACATTTTCTGTGTTATTACACACACAGACAGTGACTGGGGGAACTGCGGGCAGCTGCGGGAGGGGCAGCCCAAAAAATCCTAAGATTGTTCAAGCTGCCCATTGTAGACAGCAGCACTATCGTGATCTGGATTACTCGACCAGTTTGAAGACCACAATCAGCTGATAACATGGATTATTACACCAAATGGTTATCAGACGTAACGGCCAGGAAACCTTTGGTGTAATACACCATTATCTGTACAAGGAACAGGACTGGTGTGTGGGGTCTGTATACAGGGGAGAGGACTGGTGTGTGTGGGGTCTGTATACAGGGGAGAGGACTGGTGTGTGGGGTCTGTATACAGGGGGAGAGGACTGGTGTGTGTGGGGTCTGTATACAGGGGAGAGGACTGGTGTGTGTGGGGTCTGTATACAGGGGAGAGGACTGGTGTGTGTGGGGTCTGTATACAGGGGGAGAGGACTGGTGTGTGTGGTCTGTATACAGGGGGAGAGGACTGGTGTGTGTGGTCTGTCTACAGGGGGAGAAGACTGGTGTGTGTGGTCTGTATACAGGGGGAGAGGACTGGTGTGTGGGGTCTGTATACAGGGGGAGAGGACTGGTGTGTGGGGTCTGTATACAGGGGAGAGGACTGGTGTGTGTAGTCTGTATACAGGGGGAGAGGACTGGTGTGTGGGGTCTGTATACAGGGGGAGAGGACAAGCGTGTGTGGGGTCTGTATACAGGGGGAGAAGACTAGTGTGTGGGGTCTGTATACAAGGGGAGAGGACTGGTGTGTGGGGTCTGTATACAGGGGAGAGGACTGGTGTGTGGGGTCTGTATACAGGGGGAGAGGACTGGTGTGTGGGGTCTGTATACAGGGGGAGAGGACTGGTGTGTGGGGTCTGTATACAGGGGGAGAGGACTGGTGTGTGGGGTCTATATACAGGGGAGAGGACTGGTGTGTGGGGTCTGTATACAGGGGAGAGGACTGGTGTGTGTGGGGTCTGTATACAGGGGAGAGGACTGGTGTGTGTGGGGTCTGTATACAGGGGAGAGGACTGGTGTGTGTGGGGTCTGTATACAGGGGGAGAGGACTGGTGTGTGTGGTCTGTATACAGGGGGAGAGGACTGGTGTGTGGGGTCTGTATACAGGGGGAGAAGACTGGTGTGTGGGGGGTCTGTATACAGGGGGAGAGGACTGGTGTGTGTGGTCTGTATACAGGGGGAGAGGACTGGTGTGTGGGGTCTGTATACAGGGGAGAGGACTGGTGTGTGGGGTCTGTACACAGGGGGAGAGGACTGGTGTGTGGGGTCTGTATACAGGGGGAGAGGACTGGTGTGTGGGGTCTGTATACAGGGGAGAGGACTGGTGTGTGGGGTCTGTACACAGGGGGAGAGGACTGGTGTGTGGGGTCTGTATACAGGGGGGAGAGGACCGGTGTGTGGGGTCTGTATACAGGGGGAGAGGACTGGTGTGTGGGGGGCTGTATACAGGGGGAGAGGACTGGTGTGTGTGGTCTGTATACAGTGGGAGAGGACTGGTGTGTGGGGTCTGTATACAGGGGGAGAGGACTGGTGTGTGGGGTCTGTATACAGGGGAGAGGACTGGTGGTGGGGGGGTCTGTATACAGGGGAGAGGACTGGTGTGTGGGGTCTGTATACAGGGGGAGAGGACTGGTGTGTGTGGTCTGTACACAGGGGGAGAGGACTGGTGTGTGGGGTCTGTATACAGGGGGGAGAGGACCGGTGTGTGGGGTCTGTATACAGGGGGAGAGGACTGGTGTGTGGGGGGCTGTATACAGGGGGAGAGGACTGGTGTGTGTGGTCTGTATACAGTGGGAGAGGACTGGTGTGTGGGGTCTTTATAATGGGGGAAAGGACTGGTGTGTGTGTGGGGTCTGTATACAGGGGAGAGGACTGGTGTGTGAGGTCTGTATACAGGGGGAGAGGACTGGTGTGTGGGGTCTGTATACAGGGGAGAGGACTGGTGTGTGGGGTCTGTATACAGGGGAGAGGACTGGTGTGAGGGGTCTGTATACAGGGGGAGAGGACTGGTGGTGGGGGGTCTATATACAGGGGGAGAGGACTGGTGTGTGGGGTCTGTATACAGGGGAGAGGACTGGTGTGTGGGGTCTGTATACAGGGGAGAGGACTGGTGTGTGGGGTCTTTATAATGGGGGAAAGGACTGGTGTGTGGGGTCTGTATACACGGGAGAGGACTGATGTGTGGGGTCTGTATACAGGGGGAGAGGACTGGTGTGTGTGGTCTGTATACAGGGGAGAGGACTGGTGTGTGTGGGGTCTGTATACAGGGGAGAGGACTGGTGTGTGGGGGTCTGTATACAGGGGGAGAGGACTGGTGTGTGTGGTCTGTATACAGGGGAGAGGACTGGTGTGTGTGGGGTCTGTATACAGGGGAGAGGACTGGTGTGTGGGTCTGTATACAGGGGGAGAGGACTGGTGTGTGTGGGGTCTGTATACAGGGGGAGAGGACTGGTGTGTGTGGTCTGTATACAGGGGGAGAGGACTGGTGTGTGGGGTCTGTATACAGGGGAGAGGACTGGTGTGAGGGGTTCTGTATACAGGGGGAGAGGACTGGTGTGGGGGGTCTGTATACAGGGGGAGAGGACTGGTGTGTGGGGTTCTGTATACAGGGGGAGAGGACTGGTGTGGGGGGTCTGTATACAGGGGAGAGGACTGGTGTGTGGGGTCTGTATACAGGGGAGAGGACTGGTGTGTGTAGTCTGTATACAGGGGAGAGGACTGGTGTGTGGGGTCTGTATACAGGGGAGAGGACTGGTGTGTGTGGGGTCTGTATACAGGGGAGAGGACTGGTGTGGGGTCTGTATACAGGGGGAGAGGACTGGTGTGTGTGTGGGGTCTGTATACAGGGGAGAGGACTGGTGTGAGGGGTCTGTATACAGGGGAGAGGACTGGTGTGAGGGGTCTGTATACAGGGGAGAGGACTGGTGTGTGTGGGGTCTGTATACAGGGGCAGAGGACTGGTGTGGGGGGTCTGTATACAGGGGAGAAGACTGGTGTGTGTAGTCTGTATACAGGGGAGAGGACTGGTGGTGGGGGGTCTATATACAGGGGAAAGGACTGGTGGTGGGGTCTGTATACAGGAGGAGAGGACTGGTGTGTGGTCTGTATACAGGGGGAGAGGACTGGTGTGTGGGGTGTCTGTATACAGGGGATAGGACTGGTGGTGGGGTCTGTATACAGGAGGAGAGGACTGGTGTGTGGGGTCTGTATACAGGAGGAGAGGGCTGGTGTGTGGTCTGTATACAGGGGTGAGGACTGGTGTGTGGGGGTCTGTATACAGGGGGAGAGGACTGGTGTGTGGGGTCTGTATACAGGGGAGAGGACTGGTGTGTGGGGTCTGTATACAGGGGGAGAGGACTGGTGTGTGGGGTCTGTATACAGGGGGAGAGGACTGGTGTGTGGGGGTGTCTGTATACAGGGGGAGAGGACTGGTGTGTGGGGTCTGTATACAGGGGGAGAGGACTGGTGTGTGGGGTCTGTATACAGGGGAGAGGACTGGTGGTGGGGGGTCTGTATACAGGAGGAGAGGACTGGTGTGTGGTCTGTATACAGGGGTGAGGACTGGTGTGTGTGTGGGGTCTGTATACAGGGGAGAGGACTGGTGTGTGTGTGGGGTCTGTATACAGGGGGAGAGGACTGGTGTGTGTGTGGGGTCTGTATACAGGGGAGAGGACTGGTGTGAGGGGTCTGTATACAGGGCAGAGGACTGGTGTGAGGGGTCTGTATACAGGGGAGAGGACTGGTGTGTGTGGGGTCTGTATACAGAGGAGAGGACTGGTGTGTGGGGTCTGTATACAGGGGAGAGGACTGGTGTGTGTGGGGTCTGTATACAGAGGAGAGGACTGGTGTGTGGGGTCTGTATACAGGGGAGAGGACTGGTGTGTGTGGGGTCTGTATACAGGGGAAAGGACTGGTGTGTGTGGGGTCTGTATACAGGGGCAGAGGACTGGTGTGGGGGGGTCTGTATACAGGGGAGAAGACTGGTGTGTGTGTAGTCTGTATACAGGGGAGAGGACTGGTGGTGGGGGGGTCTGTATACAGGGGAGAAGACTGGTGTGTGTGTAGTCTGTATACAGGGGAGAGGACTGGTGGTGGGGGGTCTGTATACAGGGGAGAGGACTGGTGTGTGTGGTCTGTATACAGGGGGAGAGGACTGGTGTGTGGGGTCTGTATACAGGAGGAGAGGACTGGTGTGTGGGGTCTGTATACAGGGGAGAGGACTGGTGTGTGGGGTCTATATACAGGGGAGAGGACTGGTGTGTGTGGGGTCTGTATACAGGGGAGAGGACTGGTGTGTGTGTGGGGTCTGTATACAGGGGAGAGGACTGGTGTGTGTGTGGGGTCTGTATACAGGGGGAGAGGACTGGTGTGTGTGGGGTCTGTATACAGGGGGAGAGGACTGGTGTGTGTGTGGGGTCTGTATACAGGGGAGAGGACTGGTGTGAGGGGTCTGTATACAGGGGAGAGGACTGGTGTGAGGGGTCTGTATACAGGGGAGAGGACTGGTGTGAGGGGTCTGTATACAGGGGGAGAGGACTGGTGTGTGGGGGTCTGTATACAGGGGGAGAGGACTGGTGTGTGTGTGGGGTCTGTATACAGGGGAGAGGACTGGTGTGAGGGTTCTGTATACAGGGGAGAGGACTGGTGTGAGGGGTCTGTATACAGGGGAGAGGACTGGTGTGTGTGGGGTCTGTATACAGGGGCAGAGGACTGGTGTGGGGGGGTCTGTATACAGGGGAGAAGACTGGTGTGTGTGTAGTCTGTATACAGGGGAGAAGACTGGTGTGTGTGTAGTCTGTATACAGGGGAGAAGACTGGTGTGTGTGTAGTCTGTATACAGGGGAGAGGACTGGTGTGTGGGGGGGTCTGTATACAGGGGAGAAGACTGGTGTGTGTGTAGTCTGTATACAGGGGAAAGGACTGGTGGTGGGGTCTGTATACAGGAGGAGAGGACTGGTGTGTGTGGTCTGTATACAGGGGTGAGGACTGGTGTGTGGGGGTGTCTGTATACAGGGGATAGGACTGGTGTGTGGGGGTGTCTGTATACAGGGGAGCGGACTGGTGTGTGTGGGGGTGTCTGTATACAGGGGATAGGACTGGTGTGTGAGGGTCTGTATACAGGGGAGAGGACTGGTGTGTGGGGTCTGTATACAGGGGGAGAGGACAGGCGTGTGTGGGGTCTGTATACAGGGGAGAGGACTCGTGTGTGGGGGGGGGGTATCTATATACAGGGGGAGAGGACTGGTGTGGGGTCTGTATACAGGGGGAGAGGACTGGTGTGTGGGGGGTCTATATACAGGGGGAGAGGACTGGTGTGTGGGGTCTGTATACAGGGGAGAGGACTGGTGGTGGGGGGTCTATATACAGGGGAGAGGACTGGTGTGGGGGGTCTGTATACAGGGGCAGAGGACTGGTGTGGGGGGTCTGTATACAGGGGAGAGGACTGGTATGTGGGGTCTGTATACAGGGGGAGAGAACCCCTGTACACAGACACCCCACACTGGTCTCCTCACCCCCTGTATACAGACCCCACACACTAGTCCTCTCCCCCTGTATACAGACCCCCCCCCCACACCAGTCCTCTCCCCCTGTATACAGACTCACACCAGTCCTCTCCCCCGTATACAGACCCCCCCACACACACCAGTCCTCTTTCCTGTATACAGACCCCACACACACCAGTCCTCTCCCCTGTATACAGACCCCACACACCAGTCCTCTCCCCCTGTATACAGACCCCACACCAGTCCTCTCCCCCTGTATACAGACCCCACACACCAGTCCTCTCCCCCTGTATACAGACCCCACACACCAGTCCTCTCCCCTGTATACAGACCCCACACACCAGTCCTCTCCCCCTGTATACAGACCCCACACACCAGTCCTCTCCCCCTGTATACAGACCCCCCAGACCAGTGCTCTCCCCCTGTATACAGACCCCACACACACCAGTCCTCTCCCCTGTATACAGACCCCCCACACCAGTCCTCTCCCCCTGTATACAGACCCCACACACCAGTCCTCTCCCCTGTATACAGACCCCACACACCAGTCCTCTCCCCCTGTATACAGACCCCACACACCAGTCCTCTCCCCCTGTATACAGACCCCCCAGACCAGTGCTCTCCCCCTGTATACAGACCCCCCACACCAGTCCTCTCCCCCTGTATACAGACCCCACACACACTAGTCCTCTCCCCCTGTATACAGATCCCACACATCAGTCCTCTCCCCCTGTATACAGACCCCACACACACTAGTCCTCTCCCCCTGTATACAGATCCCACATACCAGTCCTCTCCCCCTGTATACAGACCCCACACACACCAGTCCTCTCCCCCTGTATACAGACCCAACACACCACTCCTCTCCTCTGTATACAGACCCCCCACACACCAGTCCTCTCCCCTGTATACAGACCCCACACACCACTCCTCTCCTCTGTATACAGACCCCCCACACACCAGTCCTCTCCTCTGTATACAGACCCCACACACACCAGTCCTCTCCCCTGTATACAGACCCCACACACACCAGTCCTCTCCCCTGTATACAGACCCCACACACCAGTCCTCTCCCCCTGCATACAGACCCCACACACCAGTCCTCTCCCCCTGTATACAGACCCTACACACACCAGTCCTCTCCCCTGTATACAGACCCCCCCCACACACCAGTCCTGTCCCCCTGTATACAGACCCCACACACACCAGTCCTCTCCCCCTGTATACAGACCCCACACACACCAGTCCTCTCCCCTGTATACAGACCCCACACACACCAGTCCTCTCCCCCTGTATACAGACCCCACACACACCAGTCCTCTCCCCTGTATACTGACCCCACACACACCAGTCCTCTCCCCCCTGTATACAGACCCCACACACCAGTCCTCTCCCCCTGTATACAGACCCCACACACACCAGTCCTCTCCCCCTGTATACAGACTCCACACACCAGTCCTCTCCCCCTGTATACAGACTCCACACACACCAGTCCTCTCCCCCTGTATACAGACTCCACACACCAGTCCTCTCCCCCTGTATACAGACTCCACACACACCAGTCCTCTCCCCTGTATACAGACCCCCCACACCAGTCCTCTCCCCCTGTATACAGACCCCCCACACCAGTCCTCTCCCCCTGTATACAGACTCCACACACCAGTCCTCTCCCCCTGTATACAGACCCCACACACACCAGTCCTCTCCCCTGTATACAGACCCCACACACCAGTCCTCTCCCCCTGTATACAGACCCCACACACCAGTCCTCTCCCCTGTATACAGACCCCACACACCAGCCCTCTCCCCCTGTATACAGACCCCACACACCAGTCCTTTCCCCTGTATACAGACCCCACACACACCAGTCCTCTCCCCTGTATACCCCTCCATGCTACTATGGATATTGCAGCTTCCTTCACTCTGTTTCTGCACGGTAGAGCCTAGAATGTATCCTCTCCTTTGAGTTTCTCACTGTAGGGGATACATTCTAGCATCTCCAGTACTGAAATGGCTAGAATGTATCCTCTCCTCTGAGTTTATCCTCTCCTCTGAGTCTCTCACTATAGGGTATACATTATAGCATGTTCAGTATTGAAATATTTAGAATGTATACTCTACTCTGAGGGTATACATTCTAGCATGTGTAGTATTGAAATGTCTAGAATATATACCCTCTTAGTACTCAACATGCTAGAATAAATCCCCTATAGTGACTCAGAGGAGAGGATACATTCTAGCCATTTCAGTACTGAAGATGCTAGAATGTATCCCCCGCAGTGAGAAACTCAAAGGAGAGGATACACTCAGAGGAGAGGATACATTCTAGGCATTTCAGTACTGAACATGCTAAATGTATCCCCTGCAGTGAGAAACTCATAGGAGAGGATATACTCAGAGGAGAGGATACATTCTAGCATGTTCAGTACTGAAGTGTCTAGAATGTATCCTCTCCTCTGAGTTTCTCACTGCAGGGTATACATCCTAGCATGTTTAGGGCTATGTTCACACATAGGGAGGCATTTATTAAGTCCGGCGTTTTTTACGCCGGACGTAAAAATGCCCCCACGGACTGCCTGTACATAAATCCCGTGCGCGCCGTTGCGCACCTCCGAAAACCTACGCCAGCTGAGGACTGGAGTAGGTTTTCGGCGTACATTTTGGCGGAACGGATGATAAATCGCGCGGACTCTGAGTCCGCGCCCTCCATTCCGCCCACTCTCCGCCCCTTTTCCGCCCCCTGGCGTACTCGGCGGAAAGTGCTGATGTGCGAATATTTTATTCGCAAATCCGCAATTTTTGCTTAAAAAAAGACGCAAATCGGCACTTTCCGCCGAAAATCATCCATTCGCCGGATGATACATGTGGCCCATAGTATTTCGGTCATTCTTTCTTCAACCAAAACCCAGTGCTGTGTTTTATGTGTGAACATAGCCTAGTAATGTAAAGTCCATCGAGTATCCTCTCCTCTGAGAGGGCATACATTCTAGAATGTTTAGTACTGAAATGTCTGGAGTGTATCCTCTCCTCTGAGAGGGCATCTCCACCAGGTGTATCCTCTCCTCTGAGAGGGCATCTCCACTAGGTGTATCCTCTCCTCTGAGAGGGCATCTCCACCAGGTGTACCCTCTCCTCTGAGAGGGCATCTCCACTAGGTGTATCCTCTCCTCTGAGAGGGCATCTCCACTAGGTGTATCCTCTCCTCTGAGAGGGCATCTCCACCAGGTGTATCCTCTCCTCTGAGAGGGCATCTCCACCAGGTGTACCCTCTCCTCTGATAGGGCATCTCCACCAGGTGTACCCTCTCCTCTGAGAGGGCATCTCCACTAGGTGTATCCTCTCCTCTGAGAGGGCATCTCCACTAGGTGTATCCTCTCCTCTGAGAGGGCATCTCCACTAGGTGTATCCTCTCCTCTGAGAGGGCATCTCCACCAGGTGTATCCTCTCCTCTGAGAGGGCATCTCCACTAGGTGTATCCTCTCCTCTGAGAGGGCATCTCCACCAGGTGTATCCTCTCCTCTGAGAGGGCATACATTCTAGCAAGTGCAGTTTTGAAAGGTCTAGACCACAGGTGTCAGACTTCATCCCTCGTCTGTTACAAACTACATTTTCCTTCATGCCTTACTTGTCCAGACATGGTGGGAATTGTAGTTCTGCAACTGCTGGAGGGCCTGAGTCTGACATCTCTGGTCTAGAATGTTCTCTTTTCTAACTGCAGGGTATACAGTCTAGTATGTATCCTCTCCTCTGAGCGTATCCTCTCTTCTGAGCTTCTCCCTGAGCGGGTCATATTACACAGCATGATTAAGAGGTGAAAACGAGCGGCGATGTTTTAGGTCAGTGCTCGCTTCCCCTTTGTTCCCTGCACATTTTCTGTGTTATTACACACACAGACAGTGACTGGGGGAACTGCGGGCAGCTGCGGGAGGGGCAGCCCAAAAAATCCTAAGATTGTTCAAGCTGCCCATTGTAGACAGCAGCACTATCGTGATCTGGATTACTCGACCAGTTTGAAGACCACAATCAGCTGATAACATGGATTATTACACCAAATGATTATCAGACGGAACGGCCAGGAAACCTTTGGTGTAATACACCATTATCTGTACAAGGAACAGGACTGGTGTGTGGGGTCTGTATACAGGGGAGAGGACTGGTGTGTGTGGGGTCTGTATACAGGGGAGAGGACTGGTGTGTGTGGGGTCTGTATACAGGGGGAGAGGACTGGTGTGTGTGGTCTGTATACAGGGGGAGAGGACTGGTGTGTGTGGTCTGTCTACAGGGGGAGAAGACTGGTGTGTGTGGTCTGTATACAGGGGGAGAGGACTGGTGTGTGGGGTCTGTATACAGGGGGAGAGGACTGGTGTGTGGGGTCTGTATACAGGGGAGAGGACTGGTGTGTGTAGTCTGTATACAGGGGGAGAGGACTGGTGTGTGGGGTCTGTATACAGGGGGAGAGGACAAGCGTGTGTGGGGTCTGTATACAGGGGGAGAAGACTAGTGTGTGGGGTCTGTATACAAGGGGAGAGGACTGGTGTGTGGGGTCTGTATACAGGGGGAGAAGACTAGTGTGGGGGGGTCTGTATACAAGGGGAGAGGACTGGTGTGTGGGGTCTGTATACAGGAGAGAGGACTAGTGTGTGGGGTCTGTATACAGGGGGAGAGGACTGGTGTGTGGGGTCTGTATACAGGGGAGAGGACTGGTGTTTGTAGTCTGTATACAGGGGGAGAGGACTGGTGTGTGGGGTTCTGTATACAGGGGGAGAGGACTGGTGTGGGGGGTCTGTATACAGGGGAGAGGACTGGTGTGGGGGGTCTGTATACAGGGGAGTGGACTGGTGTGTGTAGTCTGTATACAGGGGGAGAGGACTGGTGTGTGGAGTCTGTATACAGGGGGAGAGGACTGGTGTGTGTGGGGTCTGTATACAGGGGGAGAGGACTGGTGTGTGTGGGGTCTGTATACAGGGGAGAGGACTGGTGTGTGTGGGGTCAGTATACAGGGGAGAGGACTGCTGTGTATGTAGGGTCTGTATACAGGGGAGAGGACTGGTGTGTGTGGGGTCTGTATACAGGGGAGAGGACTGCTGTGTGTAGGATCAGTATACAGGGGGAGAGGACTGGTGTGTGTGGGGTCTGTATACAGGGGAGAGGACTGGTGTGTGGGGTCTGTATACAGGGGAGAGGACTGGTGTGTGGTGTCTGTATACAGGGGGAGAGGACTGGTGTGTGGGGTCTTTATAATGGGGGAAAGGACTGGTGTGTGGGGTCTGTATACAGGGGAGAGGACTGGTGTGTGGGGGGTCTATATACAGGGGGAGAGGACTGGTGTGTGGGGTCTGTATACAGGGGAGAGGACTGGTGGTGGGGGGTCTATATACAGGGGAAAGGACTGGTGGTGGGGGGTCTGTATACAGGAGGAGAGGACTGGTGTGTGGTCTGTATACAGGGGTGAGGACTGGTGTGTGGGGGTCTGTATACAGGGGGAGAGGACTGGTGTGAGGGGTCTGTATACAGGGGGAGAGGACTGGTGTGTGGGGGGTCTGTATACAGGGGGAGAGGACTGGTGTGTGTTGGGTCTGTATACAGGGGAGAGGACTGGTGTGTGGGGTCTGTATACAGGGGAGAGGACTGGTGTGTGGGGTCTGTAAACAGGGGAGAGGACTGGTGTGTGTGGGGTCTGTATACAGGGGCAGAGGACTGGTGTGGGGGGTCTGTATACAGGGGAGAAGACTGGTGTGTGTAGTCTGTATACAGGGGAGAGGACTGGTGGTGGGGGCTCTATATACAGGGGAAAGGACTGGTGGTGGGGTCTGTATACAGGAGGAGAGGACTGGTGTGTGGGGTCTGTATACAGGAGGAGAGGACTGGTGTGTGGTCTGTATACAGGGGTGAGGACTGGTGTGTGGGGGTCTGTATACAGGGGGAGAGGACTGGTGTGTGGGGGTGTCTGTATACAGGGGATAGGACTGGTGTGTGGGGGTGTCTGTATACAGGGGATAGGACTGGTGTGTGGGGGTGTCTGTATACAGGGGATAGGACTGGTGTGTGGGGGTGTCTGTATACAGGGGGAGAGGACTGGTGTGTGGGGGGTCTGTATACAGGGGGAGAGGACAGGCGTGTGTGGGGTCTGTATACAGGGGAGAGGACTGGTGTGTATGGGGGGGTTATCTGTATACAGGGGGAGAGGACTGGTGTGGGGTCTGTATACAGGGGGAGAGGACTGGTGTGTGGGGGGTCTATATACAGGGGGAGAGGACTGGTGTGTGGGGGGTCTATATACAGGGGAAAGGACTGGTGGTGGGGGGTCTGTATACAGGGGAGAGGACTGGTGTGTGTGGGGTCTGTATACAAGGGAAAGGACTGGTGTGGGGGGTCTGTATACAGGGGCAGAGGAATGGTGTGGGGGGTCTGTATACAGGGGAGAGGACTGGTATGTGGGGTCTGTATACAGGGGGAGAGAACCCCTGTACACAGACACCCCACACTGGTCCCCTCTCCCCCTGTATACAGACCCCACACACTAGTCCTCTCCCCCTGTATACAGACCCCCCCACACCAGTCCTCTCCCCCTGTATACAGACTCACACCAGTCCTCTCCCCCGTATACAGACCCCCCCACACACACCAGTCCTCTTTCCTGTATACAGACCCCACACACACCAGTCCTCTCCCCTGTATACAGACCCCCCACACCAGTCCTCTCCCCCTGTATACAGACCCCACACACCAGTCCTCTCCCCCTGTATACAGACCCCACACACCAGTCCTCTCCCCCTGTATACAGACCCCCCACACCAGTGCTCTCCCCCTGTATACAGACCCCCCACACCAGTGCTCTCCCCCTGTATACAGACCCCCCACACCAGTCCTCTCCCCCTGTATACAGACCCCACACCAGTCCTCTCCCCTGTATACAGACCCCACACACACCAGTCCGCTCCCCCTGTATACAGACCCCACACACCAGTCCTCTCCCCTGTATACAGACCCCACACACCAGTCCTCTCCCCCTGTATACAGACCCCACACACCAGTCCTCTCCCCCTGTATACAGACCCCACACACACCAGTCCTCTCCCCCTGTATACAGACCCCACACACCAGTCCTATCCCCTGTATACAGACCCCACACACAC
This sequence comes from Dendropsophus ebraccatus, assembly GCA_027789725.1. NCBI lineage: Eukaryota > Metazoa > Chordata > Amphibia > Anura > Hylidae > Dendropsophus > Dendropsophus ebraccatus. The sequence goes on along the minus strand of JAQFWZ010000047.1, from coordinate 3,801,455 downwards.
CAGTCCGCTCCCCCTGTATACAGACCCCACACACCAGTCCTCTCCCCCTGTATACAGACCCCCCACACCAGTCCTCTTTCCCTGTATACAGACCCCCCACACCAGTCCTCTCCCCCTGTATACAGACCCCACACCATTCCTCTCCCCTGTATACAGACCCCACACACACCAGTCCTCTCCCCCTGTATACAGACCCCACACACACCAGTCCTCTCCCCTGTATACAGACCCCACACACACCCGTCCTCTCCCCCTGTATACAGACCCAACACACACCAGTCCTCTCCCCCTGTATACAGACCCCACACACACCCGTCCTCTCCCCCTGTATACAGACCCCACACACCAGTCCTCTCCCCTGTATACAGACCCCACAAACCAGTCCTCTCCCCCTGTATACAGACCCCCCACACACCAGTCCTCTCCCCCTGTATACAGACCCCACACACCAGTCCTCTCCCCCTGTATACAGACCCCCCACACCAGTCCTCTCCCCCTGTATACAGACCCCACACACACACCAGTCCTCTCCCCTGTATACAGACCCCACACACCAGTCCTCTCCTCTGTATACAGACCCCACACACCAGTCCTCTCCTCCTGTATATAGACCCCCCACACCAGTCCTCTCCCCCTGTATACAGACCCCCCCACACACCAGTCCTCTCCCCCTGTATACAGACCCCACACACACACCAGTCCTCTCCCCTGTATACAGACCCCACACACCAGTCCTCTCCTCTGTATACAGACCCCACACACACCCGTCCTCTCCCCCTGTATACAGACCCCACACACACCAGTCCTCTCCCCTGTATACAGACCCCACACACACCAGTCCTCTCCCCTGTATACAGACCCCCCACACACCAGTCCTCTCCCCTGTATACAGACCCCACACACCAGTCCTCTCCCCCTGTATACAGACCCCACACACCAGTCCTCTCCCCCTGTATACAGACCCCACACACACACCAGTCCTCTCCCCCTGTATACAGACCCCACACACCAGTCCTCTCCCCCTGTATACAGACCCCACACACACCAGTCCTCTCCCCCTGTATACAGACCCCACACACCAGTCCTCTCCCCTGTATACAGACCCCACACACCAGTCCTCTCCCCCTGTATACAGACCCCACACACCAGTCCTCTCCCCCTGTATACAGACCCCACACACCAGTCCTCTCCCCTGTATACAGACCCCACACACCAGTCCTCTCCCCCTGTATACAGACCCCACACACCAGTCCTCTCCCCCTGTATACAGACACCACACCAGTCCTCTCCCCCTGTATACAGACCCCCCACCACCAGTCCTTTCCCCTGTATACAGAACCCCTCACACCAGTCCTCTCCCCTGTATACAGACCCCACACACCAGTCCTCTCCCCCTGTATACAGACCCCCCACCACCAGTCCTTTCCCCTGTATACAGAACCCCTCACACCAGTCCTCTCCCCTGTATACAGACCCCACACACACCAGTCCTCTCCCCTGTATACAGACCCCCCACACACCAGTCCTCTCCCCCTGTATACAGACCCCACACACACCAGTCCTCTCCCCCTGTATACAGACCCCCCACACACCAGTCCTCTCCCCCTGTATACAGACCACACACACCAGTCCTCTCCCCTGTATACAGACCCCACACACACCAGTCCTCTCCCCCTGTATACAGACCCCACACACCAGTCCTCTCCCCCTGTATACAGAACCCCTCACACCAGTCCTCTCCCCTGTATACAGACCGCACACACCAGTCCTCTCCCCTGTATACAGACCCCACACACCAGTCCTCTCCCCCTGTATACAGACCCCACACACCAGTCCTCTCCCCCTGTATACAGACCCCACACACCAGTCCTCTCCCCCTGTATACAGACCCCACACACCAGTCCTCTCCCCTGTATACAGACCCCCCACACACCAGTCCTCTCCCCCTGTATACAGACCCCACACACCAGTCCTCTCCCCCTGTATACAGACCCCACACACCAGTCCTCTCCCCCTGTATACAGACCCCACACACCAGTCCTCTCCCCCTGTATACAGACCCCACACACCAGTCCTCTCCCCTGTATACAGACCCCACACACCAGTCCTCTCCCCCTGTATACAGACCCCACACACCAGTCCTCTCCCCCTGTATACAGACCCCACACACCAGTCCTCTCCCCCTGTATACAGACCCCACACACCAGTCCTTTCCCCTGTATATAGACCCCCCACACACCAGTCCTCTCCCCCTGTATACAGACCCCACACACCAGTCCTTTCCCCTGTATATAGACCCCCCACACACCAGTCCTCTCCCCCTGTATACAGACCCCACACACCAGTCCTCTCCCCCTGTATACAGACCCCACACACACCAGTCCTCTCCCCCTGTATACAGACCCCACACACCAGTCCTCTCCCCTGTATACAGACCCCACACACCAGTCCTCTCCCCCTGTATACAGACCCCCCACACCAGTCCTTTCCCCCTGTATACAGACCCCACACACCAGTCCTCTCCCCCTGTATACAGACCCCCCACACCAGTCCTCTCCCCCTGTATACAGACCCCACACACCAGTCCTCTCCCCCTGTATACAGACCCCACACACACCAGTCCTCTCCCCCTGTATACAGACCCCACACACCAGTCCTCTCCCCTGTATACAGACCCCTCACACCAGTCCTCTCCCCCTGTATACAGACCCCCCACACACCAGTCCTCTCCCCTGTATACAGACCCCACACACCAGTCCTCTCCCCCTGTATACAGACCCCACACACCAGTCCTCTCCCCCTGTATACAGACCCCCCCACACACCAGTCCTCTCCCCTGTATACAGACCCCACACACCAGTCCTCTCCCCCTGTATACAGACCCCACACACCAGTCCTCTCCCCTGTATACAGACCCCTCACACCAGTCCTCTCCCCCTGTATACAGACCCCCCACACACCAGTCCTCTCCCCCTGTATACAGACCCCACACACCAGTCCTCTCCCCCTGTATACAGACCCCACACACCAGTCCTCTCCCCCTGTATACAGACCCCACACACCAGTCCTCTCCCCCTGTATACAGACCCCACACACCAGTCCTCTCCCCCTGTATACAGACCCCACACACCAGTCCTCTCCCCCTGTATACAGACCCCACACACCAGTCCTCTCCCCTGTATACAGACCCCCCACACACCAGTCCTCTCCCCCTGTATACAGACCCCACACACCAGTCCTCTCCCCCTGTATACAGACCCCACACACCAGTCCTCTCCCCCTGTATACAGACCCCACACACACCAGTCCTCTCCCCCTGTATACAGACCCCACACACCAGTCCTCTCCCCTGTATACAGACCCCACACACCAGTCCTCTCCCCCTGTATACAGACCCCACACACCAGTCCTCTCCCCCTGTATACAGACCCCACACACCAGTCCTCTCCCCCTGTATACAGACCCCACACACACCAGTCCTCTCCCCTGTATATAGAACCCACACACCAGTCCTCTCCCCCTCTATACAGACCCCCCCACACACCAGTCCTCTCCCCTGTATACAGACCCCACACACCAGTCCTCTCCCCCTGTATACAGACCCCCCACACCAGTCCTCTCCCCCTGTATACAGACCCCACACACCAGTCCTCTCCCCTGTATATAGAACCCACACACCAGTCCTCTCCCCCCTGTATACAGACCCCCCCACACACCAGTCCTCTCCCCTGTATACAGACCCCACACACCAGTCCTCTCCCCCTGTATACAGACCCCCCACACCAGTCCTCTCCCCCTGTATACAGACCCCACACACCAGTCCTCTCCCCCCTGTATACAGACCCCACACACACACCAGTCCTCTCCCCCTGTATACAGACCCCCCACACACCAGTCCTCTCCCCTGTATACAGACCCCCCCACACACCAGTCCTCTCCCCTGTATACAGACCCCACACACCAGTCCTCTCCCCCTGTATACAGACCACACACACCAGTCCTCTCCCCCTGTATACAGACCACACACACCAGTCCTCTCCCCCTGTATACAGACCCCACACACCAGTCCTCTCCCCTGTATACAGACCCCCCACACCAGTCCTCTCCCCCTGTATACAGACCCCACACACCAGTCCTCTCCCCCCTGTATACAGACCCCACACACACACCAGTCCTCTCCCCCTGTATACAGACCCCCCACACCAGTCCTCTCCCCCTGTATACAGACCCCACACACCAGTCCTCTCCCCCTGTATACAGACCCCACACACCAGTCCTCTCCCCCTGTATACCCCTCCATGCTACTATGGATATTGCAGCTTCCTTCCGTGTTTCTGCACAGTGAATGGTGCAGCAGCGCACTACTTCCTACTTCCGGTCGAGGCCCCGCCCCTCCTAGTGACATCACACTTCAAAGGAGAGGATACATTCTAGCATCTACCCAGAAAGAACGGGCCCTCATGCCGTTCTTTACTTACCCCAGCAGTGTTGGAGCCAGCAGGGGGCCCATTGAGCTCCCGATACAAGGGAGGCCCCTCTCTGGCTCAGGGCCCAGCAAGAGGGAGGAGAGGGTGGGGCCCATCGGGGGATCCCCCAGCTCCCCGGTGGCCCAGTCCGAGGCTGGACCCGTGGATTATTCTCACCGCTTAGGAGGACGGCAAAGAGGGAAGGCATCCCGCCCGCCGCAAGCAGGAGCCTACTATAAGACCTAGATAGGTCTGGACAATCCCCAATAAGCTACCTAGGGCTGGGTGCCAGAATGGGACAGATGTTCACTAAAAAGAGGAACTCATCCAGGGGCGGTCTTGGCATTTCTGGGGCCCCAAGCGAAGTTATGTCTGGGCCCCCCCTCAACACGCGTTCCAAAACAATAGACCGCTGTGTGTTGCCCCCAGTAGTATATACCCCTTGTGCGCTACTGCCAGTAATATATACTCCTTGTGTGCTGCCCCCAATAGTATATACCCCTTGTGTCCTGCCCCCAGTAGTATATACCCCTTGTTTGCTTCCCCTAGTAGTATATAGACCCCTGTGTGTTCCCCCAGTTATATATAGCCCCCCCTCCGTGTTCTCCCCCAGAAGTATATAGACCCCCTGTGTGCTGCCCCAGTTGTATATAGACCCTCTGTGTGCTCCCCCACTAGTATATAGGCCCCCTGTGTGCTACCTCAGGGGTATTTAGCCCCCCCTGTGTGCTTCCCCACTTGGATATAGACCTCCTGTGTACTCCCCCACTTGGATATAGACCCCTGTGTGCTCCTCTAGTAGTATATACCCTTTGTTTGCTTCCCCCAGTAGTATATAGACCCCTGTGTGTTCCCCCAGTTATATATAGCCCCCCTTCCGTGTGCTCCCCCAGAAGTATATAGACCTCCTGTGTGAAGCCCCAGTAGTCTATAGCCCCCCCTGTGTGCTTCCCCTGTTATATAGCCCCCCCTGTGTGCTCTCCCCATTTATATAGACCCTCGATGTGCCATCCCCCAGTTAAACAGACCCCTGTGTGCTCCCCCTCCCATATAGTATATAACACAATAAAACAAACACTTATACTCACCTGGATCCGGGCGTCTTCTCTTCACTCTTGCGGCCCCAGGAAGGGTTTTCCCTGCGATCACAAGAGGCCGCACTCCCCTTGTCCTGGCGCCGATGCTCTAGTGATGTCACTGGAGCGCCGGCACCACAAGGACAAAGCTGCCACTTGTGACCACAGGGAAAACCCTTCCTGCGGCCACAAGAGTGACTGACAGGAAGGGGGGCAATGTCTCCCGCCCTGTCAGTACTGCTGCAAGTAACTATGAGCGCTCATTATGAGTGCTCATAGTTACAGTTCAGATGGCAGCAGCGAGCGGGGCAGCGGCCCTGTCCAGCGGTCTTGAGCACAAGAGCGGGGCGTGGGGGCCCCTCTGGATGTTGGGGGCCCCAAGCGATCGCTTGGGGTGCTTGGTGCCAAAGACTGCCACTGAACTCATCATCTTTATAGGAGGGCTATGGGAAATTGAACTGCTAAGGAAGATAGTTAGCGATGGGCATGAGAAGATGCAGTGTAAGACCTAGAGCAGATCTTTAGGAGGTTTGATATGAAGGCAGATACATGCCTTAGCCCCACCAGCCTCTGGCTCTCTAACCAACACCTGGGGAACCCCTTACACTCCTGCGCACACTTATTTTTGCCTTGTGGGTAGGTAACCAGACCTACATGTAACATGCAGGGCAAATGGGTCCTTGGAATTTCCAGGAACCTTAGGGGTTAATCTAAGTACTATCCCTAAGGGGGAATCAAGGATTAGAGTTCTAAGAGGGGAGGATGTGGAGTAGATAGATGAGAGCCAGAGGGTCAGACAGAAGGAAAACACTCAGGATAATGGATGGGAAGCACAGGTCCAGCTGGGTGGACATGTGCTGGTGACCAACAAAAATTTAGATAAGACAGAATATTGTAGTGTGTGTGGCCGACCCAAGCCACATCATTATGTTACACCATTGTACCCAGTTTATAGCTGGGTTCACACTACGTATATTTCAGTCAGTATTGTGGTCCTCATATTGCAACCAAAACCAGGAGTGGATTAAAAACACAGAAAGGATCTGTTCACACAATGGTGAAATTGAGTGGATGGCCGACATATAATGGCAAATATTTGCTGTTATTCTAAAACAACGGCTGTAATATTGAAATAATGGCCGTTATTTACTGTTATATGGCGGCCATCCACTCAATTTCAACATTGTGTGATCAGAGCCTTTCTGTGTTTTTAATCCACTCCTGGTTTTGGTTGCAATACTGACTGAAATATACGTAGTGTGAACGCAGCCTATATCTGTATACAAACCCCAGACCCTGCAAAAAACCAACCTACCTCCAATGGTGGCGTATAGACCCTTTTGTTCTGCAGGAATCTTCCCCTTGGTCAGCTGTTGAAGTAGTAACTTTGAGTTAAAGTGCCCCTGACCTGATAGTAGTGATGCCTTTGTGGAGGTGGGCAGCCTAACCTCAAATAGTGTACAGTGCCATGTAAGTGTCTAAGTACAAAGCCACGTACTCAGGCAAGGAGAACAGTCCAGCTCATTGCTAGATACAGTACTGAGAGAGCTGAAGAGGTTAATGAAGGCTGGAGACAAGCAGCATACAATGATTTGGCACATAATGTGTGTTATTTGTTATGTTTTGTACAAGGTCATCAACCAGCTCTGTGAAGTTAGGGGAAAAAAAACAAAAACCAGAGCTGTTAATGTAATCATACTGTTGTCTTGCAGCCGGTTTTACAAAGCTGGTGTTCCCCTTTAGAAGGATGTGACTTGTTACAAAATGTTGATCATTTTCTGTTGTCCCGATCATAAAACATGTACTTATTTATGTACGCCACTTTTCTGTAATCAGCCCTCAAAGATGGCGACGGAGAGCCAACCACTCCCCATATCATCCACGCCTGTATTATAATTGTGCCGTCGCAAAACCACGCTCTAAGCCAACACCCCTATATCCGGTTATCTAGTCCGGTGGCCATTTTAACTCCTGGCATTGCTGTCCCCCGCCCATACTGCTTAGTGTCACTGAGGGGGCGGGCACAGGACTCTCCGATAGAGTCTAACAACTGTTTTGCACATTTATTTATGAATGTTTTTACCTGATGGTTAGGAAAGTTAAGACAAAGGTTTGTTGAAAGGAAAAGTATAGAGACTGTTTGAAAGAGTCGGGCCTAGTAGACCTATTAGTGTATCTACGGGAGTGTCAGTAGGAGTCAGAGGGAAAAAGCACGTTTATTAGGAATGTCAAGAGAAAAGTGATAATTGGTAAAGATCAAACGCAGAATTTTGTGCACTTATTAAGAGCCCAATGGTATAAGAGTCCGGAGTAACTTACTACTGTAATATATGTTTCTATGTAACTTTATTTAAAAAAAAAAAAAAAAGCAATTTTGTAGATATATCTATCCCAATATATATTGTAAGCAGATTTTCTTTAAGTGTGTGTCCCCCCAACGTATGATACTTCTAAGAAGTTTTTCACTCTTGTAATCTATGATTTTCCTGCTCACTGCTCAAGGTTAGAGGTGAGGCCCAGAGCGTTCTGCTTACTGATAGGAGACGCTTACTGGAGGAACGGATTCATTTCAGCTAATAATGGCACAAATTAAGCTGAAGCTTCTGACACATAAAAAGAATATTCTATATACTGTATGTTTTACATTTCATCTTTACTGCGTTCACACTACGTATATTTCAGTCAGTATATATATATTTCAGTCAGTATTGTGTTCCTCATATTGCAACCAAAACCAGGAGTGGATTAAAAACATAGAAAGGATCTGTTCACATAATGTTGTAATTGAGTGGATGGCCGCCATTTAATGGCAAATATTTGCTGGTATTTTAGAACAACGGCTGTTATATTGAAATAATGGCCGTTATTTACTGTTATATGGCGGCCATCCACTCAATTTCAACATTGTGTGAACAGATCCTTTCTGTGTTTTTAATCCACTCCTGGTTTTGGTTGCAATATGAGGACACAATACTGACTGAAATATACGTAGTGTGAACGCAGCCTAAGGCCATGTTCACACTGTGTAAGTTTCCGGTCGTAGCGCGTTCCGTGAATAAGCGGCCGGAGACTTACGTAGTTTGCGTACCTTGCCTCTCAGCGTCTCGGCTGTTGTTGGCAATACAATGAGGGCAACTGCCGCTACGGTTCTGGCTGCAAGTTAAAACACGAGTTCAGGACCTGCGGTGGGAATCACCTTCAGTCCAAGTGCTTCCGGCGGTCAAAGGGACGTCGCGCTGACTCTGCTCAGAAAGGGGCGGACACCAGTGAGAATAGAGGCGATGCTTCCGCTTCTAAGTGAGTACCCGGACCGCAACGCAGCGCAATTGTTGTGGGAGGGTTTTCAATTCGGTTTCAAGATTCCTTTTTTCCCAGATGCCCCAATCTTTCGCCCACCAAATTTGAAGTCCGACAGAGCTAGTCTGGAAGTGGTGGGTGACAAATTGGGGAAGGAGGTGGCCCTGGGGCGTATGGCGGGCCCATTCGTGGACCCTACATGGCCCCACCTGTGTGTCTCTCCTTTGGGTTTGGTGCCCAAAAAGGAGCCCAATAAATTCCGCCTAATTCATCATTTATCGTACCCGGCAGAGGAAAAGATTAAGAGCCCTGTTTGGTGTCATACATATCAGTCGATTGGACAGTGGATTGGTGCGGCGTTGCAGGCTTATGGCCAAGACTGACATTGAAGCAGCCCTCTGGTTACTGCCACTGACAGCTTCCACGTCCTGCTTCTACTTTGAGACTTTTAGTACTTTTGTGGAGCGGGTAGTGCGCAGGGAATTGGGCGTGCCATTGGTTTTACCTAGATGATTTTTTGTGTGTTGGCCCGGCCGGGTCCACGGTTTGTTCCCCTTTGCTATATACAGTTGAACAGGTGGCTGGCAGATTCGGCATACCATTGGCACCAGATAATACGGAGGGTCCGGCAACGGTGATCCATTCCTTGGGCATTGAAATAGATTTGGTGGCCATGGAATGCCGACTGCTGCAGGATAAATTGCAGGATCTGCGGTCTTTAGTGGGTGAATTTTTGGGATTCCGGAAGGGACGGCTGCGCCAGCTTCAGTCCCTCCTGGGCAAGCTTAACTTTGCCTGTCGCATTATGCCGATGGGACGCATTTTTTGACGACGGTTGGCAGTGGCCACGGCGGGTATTCGTTCCCCTCTTCACTTCTCCCGGTTGACGGTGACCCATAGAGAGGACTTGTGGGTGTGGGCGTCGTTTTTACAGTGCTATAACAGACGTTCTGTGTGGTTGGAGGACTGGGTGAAGAGTGCGGATATTGAATTATTCACAGATGTGTCTGGGTCGATTGGTTTTGGTGCCTATTTTGGGGGTGAGTTGTTTGCTGGTGTGTGGCCGGGAAAGTGGAGGGTGAATGGCCTGGTGCGTAACCTTGCATTGTTGGAGCTTTTCCCCATAGTAGCGGCTGTGGAGGTTTGGGGGACACGGTTTCATAACAAAAATGTTTGTTTTTGTTGTGATAATCTGTCAGTGGCACAGGCGGTTAACAATTTGTCTGCATTCTTGACACCGGTTGTAAACCTGCTGCGTCAGCTGGTTTTGCGCGGGCTGGAGCTGAATGCGTGGTTGTCTTTGCGGCATCTGCCAGGGGTCAGGAACTCCATTGCTGATTCGCTTTCTCATTTACAGTGGGAGCGTTTCCGGGAGTTGGCACCAGAGGCAGAAGAGCAAGGGAGGTCCTGCCCCGAGCATCTATGGAGTCTGGCTTGCAGACGGCTTTTGGACTGATGGAACGGGCTGTCTGTCGGGGTACCTGGCCAGTGGCGGATTAAATGTACCCTGGGCCCCGGGCTGTCCACCCAACCTGGGGCCCCCCCCCCAGCCACCCCAGCAGGCTGTGTGGGGTATATAAGAATACAGAGGTCTGAGGGGGATCAGTATATAGAAGTGACCCCAGAACATCACTAATAGGGGATAGGGGGGATGTTTTTGTTCTATCCCCTATTAGTGATGTTCTGGGGTCACTTCCCTGCACTGAGCCCCCACAGATCTATGTATTCTTATATGCCACAAAGAATACAGTGTATAATGCACCTAGGACCAAACTACAACAGCTACATGCACTACAACTCCCAGCATGTACTGACAGTCTGCAGCCCTCATAATATGCTGGGAGTTGTAGTGCCTGCAGTTGTAGTTGGGTTCTAGTTTAAAAGTTTTCGCTAGTGTACTGTAGTGACCCCGGGGCTGTGTCAGTACACTACCGCAAACAAAACACTGACCCATTTAGACCCCAATGGTACACAGGCTCTACACACTATAGGGCTGGGTTCACACTATGTATATTTCAGGCAGTATTTGGTCCTCATGTCAGGTCCTCATAGCAACCAAAACCAGGAGTGGATGGAAAACACAGAAAGGATCTGTTGACACAATGTTGTAATTGAGTGGATGGCCGTCATATAACAGTAAATAACGTCCATTATTTCAATATAACAGCCGTTGTTTTAAAATAACAGCAAATATTTGCCATTAAATGGCGGCCATCCACTCAATTACAACATTATGTGAACAGAGCCTTTCTGTGTTTTCTATCCACTCCTGGTTTTGGTTGCTATGAGGACCACAATACTGACTGAAATATACTGTGTGTGAACCCAGCCTATAAGTGATTACAGTGCAGTTACTAATGACTCACAGGTGACGTCTTCTCCGATTGCCGTCGCTCACTTTTTCCTTTCCTCTCTATTTGGCGCAGCATCATGAAGACTTCTCCAACCCCAACTCAACTGCAGGCGGGGAGCTGGGGGTGACTGGAGAAGGGAGGCAGCTGGGGCGACAGGGGGAGAAGCTGGGGCAAATGAGGCCGGGGAGGGGGGGGGGGGGGGGAAACTGGGAAGGCAGGGAAGCAGCAGGGGGTGAACATGATGGGGGTATCAGCAGGGGGAGAAGATGATGGGGGTAGCAGCAGGGGGAGAAGATGATGGGGGTGGCAGCAGGAGGAGAAGATGATGAAGGGTAGCAGCAGGGGGAGAAGATGATGAAAGGTAGCAGCAGGGGGAGAAGATGATGGGGGTGGCAGCAGATGATGAAGGGTAGCAGCAGGGGGAGAAGATGATGGGGGTGGCAGCAGGGGGAGAAGATGATGGGGGTGGCAGCAGGGGGAGAAGATGATGGGGTGGCAGCAGGGGGAGAAGATGATGGGGGTAGCAGCAGGAGTAGAAGATGATGGGGGTGGCAGCAGGGGGAGAAGATGATGGGGGTGGCAGCAGGGGGAGAAGATGATGGGGTTAGCAGCAGGGGGAGAAGATGATGGGGGTAGCAGCAGGGGGAGAAGATGATGGGGGTAGCAGCAGGGGGAGAAGATGATGGGGGTAGCAGCAGGGGGAGAAGATGATGGGGGTGGCAGCAGGGGGAGAAGATGATGGGGGTATCAGCAGGGGGAGAAGATGATGGGGGTGGCAGCAGGGGGAGAAGATGATGGGGGTGGCAGCAGGGGGAGAAGATGATGGGGGTAGCAGCAGGAGTAGAAGATGATGGGGGTGGCAGCAGGGGGAGAAGATGATGGGGGTGGCAGCAGGGGGAGATGATGGGGGTAGCAGCAGGGGGAGAAGATGATGGGGGTGGCAGCAGGGGGAGATAATGGGGGTATCAGCAGGGGGAGAAGATGATGTGGGTGGCAGCAGGGGGAGAAGATGATGGGGGTAGCAGCAGGGGGAGAAGATGATGGGGGTATCAGCAGGGGGAGAAGATGATGGGGGTAGCAGCAGGGGGAAAAGATGATGGGGGTGGCAGCAGGGGGAGATGATGGGGGTAGCAGCAGGGGGAGAAGATGATGGGGGTGGCAGCAGGGGGAGATAATGGGGGTATCAGCAGGGGGAGAAGATGATGTGGGTGGCAGCAGGGGGAGAAGATGATGGGGTGGCAGCAGGGGGAGAAGATGATGGGGTAGCAGCAGGAGTAGAAGATGATGGGGGTGGCAGCAGGGGGAGAAGATGATGGGGTTAGCAGCAGGGGGAAAAGATGATGGGGGTAGCAGCAGGGGGAGAAGATGATGGGGGTAGCAGCAGGGGGAGAAGATGATGGGGGTAGCAGCAGGGGGAGAAGATGATGGGGGTAGCAGCAGGGGGAGAAGATGATGGGGGTAGCAGCAGGGGGAGAAGATGATGGGGGTGGCAGCAGGGGGAGAAGATGATGGGGGTGGCAGCAGGGGGAGAAGATGATGGGGGTGGCAGCAGGGGGAGAAGATGATGGGGGTATCAGCAGGGGGAGAAGATGATGGGGGTATCAGCAGGGGGAGAAGATGATGGGGGTGGCAGCAGGGGGAGAATATGATGGGGGTGGCAGCAGGGGGAGATGATGGGGGTATCAGCAGGGGGAGAAGATGATGGGGGTAGCAGCAGGGGGAGAAGATGATGGGGGTGGCAGCAGGGGGAGAAGATGATGGGGGTGGCAGCAGGGGGAGATAATGGGGGTATCAGCAGGGGGAGAAGATGATGGGGGTAGCAGCAGGGGGAGAAGATGATGGGGGTAGCAGCAGGGGGAGAAGATGATGGGGGTAGCAGCAGGGGGAGAAGATGATGGGGGTAGCAGCAGAGGGAGAAGATGATGGGGGTATCAGCAGGGGGAGAAGATGATGGGGTAGCAGCAGGGGGAGAAGATGATGGGGGTATCAGCAGGGGGAGAAGATGATGGGGGTATCAGCAGGGGGAGAAGATGATGGGGGTAGCAGAAGGGGGAGAAGATGATGGGGGTAGCAGCAGGGGGAGAAGATGATGGGGGTGGCAGCAGGGGGAGAAGATGATGGGGGTAGCAGCAGGGGGAGAAGATGATGGGGGTATCAGCAGGGGGAGAAGATGATGGGGGTGGCAGCAGGGGGAGAATATGATGGGGGTGGCAGCAGGGGGAGATGATGGGGGTATCAGCAGGGGGAGAAGATGATGGGGGTAGCAGCAGGGGGAGAAGATGATGGGGGTGGCAGCAGGGGGAGAAGATGATGGGGGTGGCAGCAGGGGGAGATAATGGGGGTATCAGCAGGGGGAGAAGATGATGGGGGTAGCAGCAGGGGGAGAAGATGATGGGGGTAGCAGCAGGGGGAGAAGATGATGGGGGTATCAGCAGGGGGAGAAGATGATGGGGGTAGCAGCAGAGGGAGAAGATGATGGGGGTATCAGCAGGGGGAGAAGATGATGGGGTAGCAGCAGGGGGAGAAGATGATGGGGGTATCAGCAGGGGGAGAAGATGATGGGGGTATCAGCAGGGGGAGAAGATGATGGGGGTAGCAGAAGGGGGAGAAGATGATGGGGGTAGCAGCAGGGGGAGAAGATGATGGGGGTGGCAGCAGGGGGAGAAGATGATGGGGGTAGCAGCAGGGGGAGAAGATGATGGGGGTGGCAGCAGGGGGAGAAGATGATGGGGGTGGCAGCAGGGGGAGAAGATGATGGGGGTATCAGCAGGGAGAGAAGATGATGGGGGTAGCAGCAGGGGGAGAAGATGATGGGGGTAGCAGCAGGGGGAGAAGATGATGGGGGTAGCAGCAGGGGGAGAAGATGGGGCGGCATGGAGAGCAGCTAAGGGGCAAGGGGTACAGCCGGGTGGCAGGGGGTATAGTCGGGCGGCAGGGAGCCAGGGTGAGCTTCCGGCAGAGAGAGCAGGCCGGAAGCTCACAGTGCAGCCCCGCGGTGCCCGAACTTCTCTGCTTGGCGGCGCGCAGGATGTGACGTCATCACGCCGCCAGGAGAGAAGTACGGGCACCGCAAAGACGGCAAGGAGAGAGGGGGCGGTGCCGCGGCGGACTCCGACGACAGCGCGCCACAGCAGAACATCACTCGGGGGCCCATTGGGCCCCGAAAGTGATGTGCTGCTGGCGCTGCTATGCAAGATCTTAATGTGGGCGGCGCGGGCCCCCCCGGAGCCTTGGGCCCCGGGCGGCCGCCCAAACCGCCCACATTATAATCCGCCATTGTACCTGGCGTGGTCGTGAGGAGGCGTGGTATGAATGGATACAGCTTTGTGTGCGAGTTGTCTCGGATGGGGTGAGTGGGGAGTTGGTCCCGTTGCTGTTGATTTTTATTTGTGACGCGTACGAGGCGGAGGTTTCAGCGGCCAGCATCGCCAAGAAACTTTCCGGTCTTGCTTTTTGGTTTAGAATGGCTAGTGTTCTGTATGTTACGAAGGATTTCTTGATGCATCAGGCACTCGCGGCGTATCGGAAGTCTAGAGTTTCTAAGGATGCTTGACGGCCTGTGTTGTTTAGTCTCCTGCTGGATTTCATAGGGCTGTTGGGGGAGTTGTGTACGGATGGTTTTGAGTGTGCTTTGTTCAAGGCTGCTTTTTCTTTGGCTTTCTTTGGGGCCTTTAGAATCAGCGAGTTGGTTAGTTGTTCTTGTTCTTCAGGGCATGGGATGCTCCACCAGCACATGCCTCATACCAGTGCTCCACCATTACATGCCTCGTACCAGTGCTCCGCCACCACCACATGCCTCGTACCAGTGCTCCGCCATCACATGCCTCATACCAGTGCTCTGCCACCACCACATGCCTCGTACCAGTGCTCCGCCACCACCACATGCCTCGTACCAGTGCTCCGCCATCACATGCCTCGTATCAGTGTTTCGCCACCACATGCCTCGTACCAGTGCTCCGCCATCACATGCCTCATACCAGTGCTCTGCCACCACCACATGCCTCGTACCAGTGCTCCACCAGCACATGCCTCGTACCAGTGTTTTGCCATCACATGCCTCGTACCAGTGCTCCGCCATCACATGCCTCGTACCAGTGCTCCACCAGCACATGCCTCGTACCAGTGTTTTGCCATCACATGCCTTATACCAGTGTTTCGCCATCACATGCCTCGTACCAGTGCTCCGCCATCACATGCCTCGTACCAGTGCTCCGCCATCACATGTCTCGTACCAGTGCTCCGCCATCACATGCCTCGTACCAGTGCTCCACCAGCACCACATGCCTCGTACCAGTGCTCCGCCATCACATGCCTCGTACCAGTGCTCCACCAGCACATGCCTCGTACCAGTGCTCCGCCATCACATGCCTCATACCAGTGCTCCGCCATCACATGTCTCGTACCAGTGCTCCGCCAACAGCACATGCCTCGTACCAGTGCTCCGCCATCACATGCCTCGTACCAGTGCTCCGCCAGCACATGCCTCGTACCAGTGCTCCATCAGCACATGCCTCGTACCAGTGCTCCGCCATAACATGCCTCGTACCAGTGCTCCGCCAGCACATGTCTCGTACCAGTGCTCCGCCAGCACATGCCTCGTACCAGTGCTCCGCCATCACATGCCTCGTACCAGTGCTTCGCCATCACATGCCTCGTGCCAGTGCTCCGCCAGCACATGCCTCGTACCAGTGCTCCGCCATCACATGCCTCGTACCAGTGCTCCGCCATCACATGCCTCGTACCAGTGCTTCGCCATCACATGCCTCGTGCCAGTGCTCCGCCAGCACATGCCTCGTACCAGTGCTCCGCCATCACATGCCTCGTACCAGTGCTCCGCCATCACATGCCTCGTACCAGTGCTCCATCAGCACATGCCTCGTACCAGTGCTCCGCCATCACATGCCTCGTACCAGTGCTCCGCCATAACATGCCTCGTACCAGTGCTCCGCCATCACATGCCTCGTACCAGTGCTCCGCCAGCACATGTCTCGTACCAGTGCTCCGCCAGCACATGTCTCGTACCAGTGCTCCGCCATAACATGCCTCGTACCAGTGCTCCGCCAGCACATGCCTCGTACCAGTGCTCCATCAGCACATGCCTCGTACCAGTGCTCCGCCATAACATGCCTCGTACCAGTGCTCCGCCAGCACATGTCTCTTACCAGTGCTCCGCCATAACATGCCTCGTACCAGTGCTCCGCCATAACATGCCTCGTACCAGTGCTCCGCCAGCACATGTCTCGTACCAGTGCTCCGCCATAACATGCCTCGTACCAGTGATCCGCCATCACATGCCTCGTACCAGTGCTCCGCCATCACATGCCTCGTACCAGTGCTCCGCCAGCACATGCCTCGTACCAGTGCTCCGCCAGCACATGCCTCCTACCAGTCACTGATACGTTGTTATCTTTCCATTTCCCAACTTGCCCAGTTCTATTGCAATTTTTAAGAGGCCCCCAATGGTGAGATCCATCCTCCTCCTCTACACACTAAGGGCCCTTTTACACAGAAAGATTATCTGACAGATTATCTGCCAAAGATTTGAAGCCAAAACCAGGAACGGACTATAAACAGAGATCAGGTCATACAGGAAAGCCTGAGATTTCTCCTCTTTTCAAATCCAGTCCTGGCTTTGGCTTCAAATCTTTTGCAGATAATCTGTCAGATAATCTTTCTGTGTAAAAGGGCCCTAAGTGTCATGCATAGACATTAATGGATACAACAGGCTAATAAGGCCAATGGGAAGAGCTGGAAGGTCAATGGGAAGAGCTGGAAGGTCAATGGGAGGAGCTGGAAGGTCAATGGGAGGAGTTGGAAGGTCAATGGGAGGAGCTGGGTGCATATTTTGCATGCTGTAGAGCTGTGTGTGTGCAGGTATAATGTACTGTAATGGACAGTGGTAAAGTGGCCCTGTCATTTCAATAAACATTGACCCCTTCAATGCCTTAGGCCTCATTCACATGTACACAAAAAATTTTCACATTTGGCATCCGCAATTTTTGGCAAAGATAGATCACACAGCTTTTAATAGGGCTATTTACATGTTGACATTGTTAGTCTCCACATTTGCGTTCCACAAAAAAAAAAAAACGAAAATACGGTACTTTATTGTGACAGTGACTGAGAGGTAGTCACAGCTCCGCCCCCTGGATGACAACACTGATAGAATAGTAATATAAGATGTGGCAGGGTCTGATCTATCCTTGTGTCCCCCGTACGTCAGGGTTAGAGGCCTACATACACCTTTTGGTTGACCTGGAGGATCTTCAGGACGCAGTCTCGGATTTGCTTCGTCCTCACGCCATAGATTATCGGGTTTAGGAAAGCCGGGAAGAGAATGTAGATATTGGCCAGGAAGATGTGGACGTTATGTGGAATTGTCTTCTGTCCAAACCGGTAAGCCACAAAGGAGAATATTCCGGGCAGATAGGCGGTAATAATGACACAAATGTGGGAGCCGCACGTCCCAACCGCCTTGTGTCGCGCGTCCCTGGACGGCAGCCGGAATACGGTCCTTAAAATCATCACGTAGGAAAGTCCAATAAACATCAGGTCAAAGCCGGTGATAGAAAGAGACAAGACCAGGCCATAAACACTGTTCACCCTGGTGTCGCCACACGCTACATTCACCACCGCCATGTGATCGCAATACGAGTGCAACACAACATCATCACCGCAATAGTGCAACCGGCCGACCAGAACCGGAAGGGGGAAAATAGTGACAAAGGCTCGGACCAGAATGGAAGCTGCCATCTTCTCTAGAACAACGTAAGTCAGGATAGACGTGTATCTGAGCGGGGAACAGATGGCGATGTACCGGTCATGCGCCATGGCAGCCAAGATTCCCGACTCCACCACCGAGAGGAAATGGACAAAAAACATTTGGGTGAGACAAGCAGTAGCTCCAATACGGCCATCGCTCCACCAGAAGATTCCCAGCATCTTTGGCATGGTGGAGCTGGAGAAGAAGAGGTCATTAAGGGCCAGCATGGCCAGGAAGAAGTACATGGGGCCATGGAGGCTCTTCTCAGCCAAGATTATGGAGATCATGAAGGAGTTACCAAGGATGGAGAAGACATAGAGGATGAAGAAGATGACGGAGGTCAAAAGGGCAAGATCTTCCAGGCCGGGGATTCCTCTCAGCATGAAGCTGGGTGGCATGTGGGAGCTGGTGTTAGGAACGACTAGCATGGGGGGTCACAAAGGAATGAGGTGCTGGTGATTGTATCCAATGTACCCAAGGAAGAGCCTGGAGGAGTAAGAGATGCCTATCCACCATGGAGGAGGATCCCGGCAGGGCGTTAGACAATCCCCTCTTTATAGAAGAGCCCACCCAAAGTGAACTGAAGAGCTGTGATGTGCCGACGAATCCTGCATTGTGCTTAGATTCCCTGTAGTGCCCCTGCAGGAAGGATAAAGAATTACACATTACTCCATGTAACGTAGGGATGTGCCGGCTCCTACACAGTAAAGGTTATCACCACCTGTTACCACCTGTTACCATCACCACCCTCCACTCACACCACACTCACCCTCCTCTCACACCGCACTCATTCTCCACTCACACCACACTCACCCTCCACTCACCGCACTTATCCTCCAGTCACATCACACTCACCCTCCACTCACACTGCACTCTCTCCACTCACACCGCACTCACCCTCCTCTCACACCGCACTCATCCTCCACTCACACCGCACTCACCCTCCACTCACACTTCACTCACCCTCCAGTCACACCGCACTCATCCTCCAGTCACTACTCACTCACCTTTCAGTCACACCGCACTCATTGTCCACTCACACCGCACTCACCCTCCACTCACACCGCACTCACTCTCCAGTCACTCCGCACTCACCCTCCTCTCACACCGCACTCACCCTCCACTCACACCGCACTCATCCTCCAGTCACACCGCACTCATCCTCCTCTCACACCGCACTCACCCTCCACTCACACCGCACTCATCCTCCAGTCACACCGCACTCATCCTCCACTCACACCGCACTCATCCTCCACTCACACCGCACTCATCCTTCACTCACACCGCACTCACCCTCCACTCACACCGCACTCACCCTCCTCTCACACCGCACTCACCCTCCACTCACACCGCACTCACCCTCCACACATACCGCACTCATCCTCCACTCACACCGCACTCACCCTCCACACATACCGCACTCATCCTCCACTCACACCGCACTCACCCTCCACTCACACCGCACTCACCCTCCACACACACCGCACTCACCCTCCACTCACACCACACTCACCCTCCTCTCACACCGCACTCATTCTCCACTCACACCACACTCACCCTCCACTCACCGCACTTATCCTCCAGTCACATCACACTCACCCTCCACTCACACCGCACTCTCTCCACTCACACCGCACTCACCCTCCTCTCACACCGCACTCATCCTCCACTCACACCGCACTCACCCTTCACTCACCGCACTTATCCTCCAGTCACATCACACTCACCCTCCACACACACCGCACTCACCCTCCACACACATCACACTCACCCTCCACTCACACTTCACTCACCCTCCAGTCACACCGCACTCATCCTCCAGTCACTACTCACTCACCTTTCAGTCACACCGCACTCATTGTCCACTCACACCGCACTCACCCTCCACTCACACCGCACTCACTCTCCAGTCACTCCGCACTCACCCTCCTCTCACACCGCACTCACCCTCCACTCACACCGCACTCATCCTCCAGTCACACCGCACTCATCCTCCACTCACACCGCACTCATCCTCCTCTCACACCGCACTCACCCTCCACTCACACCGCACTCATCCTCCAGTCACACCGCACTCATCCTCCACTCACACCGCACTCATCCTCCACTCACACCGCACTCATCCTTCACTCACACCGCACTCACCCTCCTCTCACACCGCACTCACCCTCCTCTCACACCGCACTCACCCTCCACTCACACCGCACTCACCCTCCACACATACCGCACTCATCCTCCACTCACACCGCACTCACCCTCCACTCACACCGCACTCACCCTCCACACACATCACACTCACCCTCCACTCACACTTCACTCACCCTCCAGTCACACCGCACTCATCCTCCAGTCACTACTCACTCACCTTTCAGTCACACCGCACTCATTGTCCACTCACACCGCACTCACCCTCCACTCACACCGCACTCACTCTCCAGTCACTCCGCACTCACCCTCCTCTCACACCGCACTCACCCTCCACTCACACCGCACTCATCCTCCAGTCACACCGCACTCATCCTCCACTCACACCGCACTCATCCTCCTCTCACACCGCACTCACCCTCCACTCACACCGCACTCATCCTCCAGTCACACCGCACTCATCCTCCACTCACACCGCACTCATCCTCCACTCACACCGCACTCATCCTTCACTCACACCGCACTCACCCTCCTCTCACACCGCACTCACCCTCCTCTCACACCGCACTCACCCTCCACTCACACCGCACTCACCCTCCACACATACCGCACTCATCCTCCACTCACACCGCACTCACCCTCCACTCACACCGCACTCACCCTCCACACACACCGCACTCACCCTCCACTCACACCGCACTCACCCTCCACACACACCGCACTCACCCTCCACTCACACCGCACTCACCCTCCACCAGGGCCGGACTGGGACTAAAAAGCAGCCCTGGCAGTGAAACCCTACCAGCCCACATACAATACCCCTGGCGCTCATTTGCAGCGCCCTCAGAAGGTACAAGTAATCGAGCAGCCAGCCACAGGAACGATCACTGTATTGTTCATGTGGCCATTGAAATATACTGCTATTGTCCAGTGAGATGTGCCGGCCATAGCGATATATTTTACTGCCCGCACAAAAGATAAGATCAGCTGAGGTTTCTGTGTTAAGGACCTTTTAGACAGGCCGATTATTAGACAAAGGAACATTTCTAGCAACGCTCCTTGCCAATAATCGGCCCACGTACCAGCCTTAAAGGGGTACGCCGGTAAATATCTTGTTTTTCCAAATCAGCTGGTGTCAGAAAGTTATACAGATTTTTAAATACAGTGGTGCCTAGGAGTTCAAGCACAATTCGTTCCTGGACCGTGCTTGTAATCCAAATCCACTCTTAAACCAAAGCACATTTTCCCATAAGAAATCACTGATATGCAGACAATTGGTTCTACACCACAAAAATAATGATTTTATATTCTGAATAACATGTAAAACAGATTAAACAAACAGTTAGAAACAGCATAATCTGTGATATTATAAGTTACTGTACAGTATAGTAGCAAGTGGTGTATAATGTATAGTAACTGTATAACCCTGATATCACTACAGCAGCTGGATATGTTATATATAAGTTACTGTACAGTATAGCAGCATGTGGTGTATAATGTATAGTAACTGTATAACCCTGATAACACAGCAGCTGGATATGTGATATATAAGTTACTGTACAGTATAGCAGCATGTGGTATATAATGTATAGTAACTGTATAACCCTGATAACACAGCAGCTGGATATGTGATATATAAGTTACTGTACAGTATAGCAATCAGCATGTGGTATATAATGTATAGTAACTGTATAACCCTGATAACACAGCAGCAGCTGGATATGTGATATATAAGTTACTGTACAGTATATCAGCATGTGGTGTATAATGTATAGTAACTGTATAACCCTGATAACACAGCAGCTGGATATGTGATATATAACTTACTGTACAGTATAGCAGCATGTGGTGTATAATGTATAGTAACTGTATAACCCTGATAACACAGCAGCTGGATATGTGATATATAAGTTACTGTACAGTATAGCAGCATGTGGTGTATAATGTATAGTAACTGTATAACCCTGATAACACAGCAGCTGGATATGTGATATATAAGTTACTGTACAGTATAGCAATCAGCATGTGGTATATAATGTATAGTAACTGTATAACCCTGATAACACAGCAGCTGGATATGTGATATATAAGTTACTGTACAGTATAGCAATCGGCATGTGGTGTATAATGTATAGTAACTGTATAACCCTGATAACACAGCAGCAGCTGGATATGTGATATATAAGTTACTGTACAGTATAGCAATCAGCATGTGGTATATAATGTATAGTAACTGTATAACCCTGATAACACAGCAGCAGCTGGATATGTGATATTATAAGTTACTGTACAGTATAGCAGCATGTGGTATATAATGTATAGTAACTGTATAACCCTGATAACACAGCAGCTGCTGGATATGTGATATATAAGTTACTGTACAGTATATCAGCATGTGGTGTATAATGTATAGTAACTGTATAACCCTGATAACACAGCAGCTGGATATGTGATATATAAGTTACTGTACAGTATAGCAGCATGTGGTGTATAATGTATAGTAACTGTATAACCCTGAACACAGCAGCTGGATATGTGATATATAAGTTACTGTACAGTATAGCAGCATGTGGTGTATAATGTATAGTAACTGTATAACCCTGATAACACAACAGCTGGATATGTGATATATAAGTTACTGTACAGTATAGCAGCATGTGGTATATAATGTATAGTAACTGTATAACCCTGATAACACAGCAGCTGGATATGTGATATATAAGTTACTGTACAGTATAGCAATCGGCATGTGGAGTATAATGTATAGTAACTGTATAACCCTGATAACACAGCAGCAGCTGGATATGTGATATATAAGTTACTGTACAGTATAGCAGCATGTGGTATATAATGTATAGTAACTGTATAACCCTGATAACACAGCAGCTGCTGGATATGTGATATATAAGTTACTGTACAGTATATCAGCATGTGGTGTATAATGTATAGTAACTGTATAACCCTGATAACACAGCAGCTGGATATGTGATATATAAGTTACTGTACAGTATAGCAGCATGTGGTGTATAATGTATAGTAACTGTATAACCCTGATAACACAGCAGCTGGATATGTGATATATAAGTTACTGTACAGTATAGCAGCATGTGGTGTATAATGTATAGTAACTGTATAACCCTGATAACACAGCAGCAGCTGGATATGTGATATATAAGTTACTGTACAGTATAGCAGCATGTGGTATATAATATATAGTAACTGTATAACCCTGATAACACAACAGCTGGATATGTGATATATAAGTTACTGTACAGTATAGCAGCATGTGGTATATAATGTATAGTAACTGTATAACCCTGATAACACAGCAGCTGGATATGTGATATATAAGTTACTGTACAGTATAGCAGCATGTGGTGTATAATGTATAGTAACTGTATAACCCTGATAACACAGCAGCTGGATATGTGATATATAAGTTACTGTACAGTATAGCAGCATGTGGTGTATAATGTATAGTAACTGTATAACCCTGATAACACAGCAGCTGGATATGTGATATATAAGTTACTGTACAGTATAGCAATCAGCATGTGGTATATAATGTATAGTAACTGTATAACCCTGATAACACAGCAGCTGGATATGTGATATATAAGTTACTGTACAGTATAGCAATCGGCATGTGGAGTATAATGTATAGTAACTGTATAACCCTGATAACACAGCAGCAGCTGGATATGTGATATATAAGTTACTGTACAGTATAGCAGCATGTGGTGTATAATGTAGAGTAACTGTATAACCCTGATAACACAGCAGCTGGATATGTGATATATTAGTTACTGTACAGTATAGCAGCATGTGGTATATAATGCATAGTAACTGTATAACCCTGATAACACAGCAGCTGGATATGTGATATATAAGTTACTGTACAGTATAGCAATCAGCATGTGGTATATAATGTATAGTAACTGTATAACCCTGATAACACAGCAGCTGGATATGTGATATATAAGTTACTGTACAGTATAGCAGCATGTGGTGTATAATGTATAGTAACTGTATAACCCTGATAACACTGCAGCTGGATATGTGATATATAAGTTACTGTACAGTATAGCAGCATGTGGTGTATAATGTATAGTAACTGTATAACCCTGATAACACAGCAGCTGGATATGTGATATATAAGTTACTGTACAGTATAGCAGCATGTGGTGTATAATGTATAGTAACTGTATAACCCTGATAACACAGCAGCTGGATATGTGATATATAAGTTACTGTACAGTATAGCAGCATGTGGTGTATAATGTATAGTAACTACATAACCCTGATAACACAGCAGCTGGCTATGTGATATATAAGTTACTGTACAGTATAGCAGCATGTGGTATATAATGTATAGTAACTGTATAACCCTGATAACACAGCAGCTGGATATATGATATATAAGTTACTGTACAGTATAGCAGCATGTGGAGTATAATATATAGTAACTGTATAACCCTGATAACACAGCAGCAGCTGGATATGTGATATATAAGTTACTGTACAGTATAGCAGCATGTGGTGTATAATGTATAGTAACTGTATAACCCTGATAACACAGCAGCAGCTGGATATGTGATATATAAGTTACTGTACAGTATAGCAGCATGTGGTGTATAATGTATAGTAACTATATAACCCTGATAACACAGCAGCTGGATATGTGATATATAAGTTACAATACAGTATAACAGCATGTGGTGTATAATGTATAGTAACTGTATAACCCTGATAACACAGCAGCTGGATATGTGATATATAAGTTACTGTACAGTATAGCAATCAGCATGTGGTATATAATGTATAGTAACTGTATAACCCTGATAACACAGCAGCTGGATATGTGATATATAAGTTACTGTACAGTATAGGAGCATGTGGTGTATAATGTATAGTAACTGTATAACCCTGATAACACAGCAGCTGGATATGTGATGTATAAGTTACTGTACAGTATAGCAGAATGTGGTATATAATGTATAGTAACTGTATAACCCTGATAACACAGCAGCAGCTTGTAGATACAGGATGGAGCTGCAGATCCCTATAATGCAGTAGCGTAGTACAACAGGCTAGAATAGAGAAGCAGGGCTGCTGTCAGAGGTCTGTGTGGTCACATGACAGTAATGGGGAAAGGGTGTGTTCAGCAAGGACCAATCAGGACTGACAGAGACTGCAGGGAGCAGGAAGGAATGAGCAGATGTGGGCACATACATGCAGCACTCTCTGTCCGGGGAGAGAGGGGTTACAGCTATGGAGAGATTACCTCCACAGTCCTGTCCCCTGATGTAAGCCCCAGCCTGAAGTGGATCTGCTATGATTTGGAAGGTGAGGGAGACTTCCTGGGTCAGAGTACAGGGCTGTAGTCCCCGCTATGCAGACCATGCCCCTCCCCCACTCCTCCTCCCACCCAGTACAGGGAGCTCTTACACCAAAGCAATGCTCTTATACCAAGTCACAATTTTGAAAAATTGTGAGATCTTAAACCAAAACGCTTTTAGGCTGCGTTCACACTACGTATATTTCAGTCAGTATATTTCAGTCAGTATTGCAACCAAAACCAGGAGTGGATTAAAAACACAGAAAGGCTCTGTTCACACAATGGCAAATATTTGCTGTTATTTTAGAACAACGTCTGTTATATTGAAATAATGGCCGTTATTTACTGTTACATGGCGGCCATCCACTCAATTTCACCATTGTGTGAACAGAGTCTTTCTGTGTTTTTAATCCACTCCTGGTTTTGGTTGCAATACTGACTGAAATATACTGACTGAAATATACTGACTGAAATATACGTAGTGTGAACGCAGCCTTAAACCAAGTTACTCTGAAACCAAGGTACCACTGTACTTTAAAAAATCTCAAACCTTTCAGTACTTATCATCTGCTGTATGTCCTGCAGGAAGTGGTGTATTCTCTCCAGCCTTCCAATACTTATCAGCTGCTGTATGTCCTACAGGAAGTGGTGTTTTCTTTCCAGTCTGACACAGCGCTTTCTGCTGCCACCTCTGTCCATGTCAGGAACTGTTCAGAGCAGGAGAGGTTTTCTATGGGGATTTGCTGCTGCTCTGGACAGTTCCTGACATGGACAGAGGTGGCAGCAGAGAGCAATATGTCAGACTGGAGTTGATTTAAAAGTAAAAGATTTTCGCCAGAGTACCCCTTTAATATAGAGCGGAATGCACGCTGTTGCAAACTCTGATTTAGTAGGTCACAACCCTTGCAGGTCATTTCAATAGGTGACCTCCACCATCATCACAAGAAGGAAAAAGAAAGGAGCACAGAAACGAATCCCAGTTAGAACTAAGTCTTCACTACACAAAGAACGATATAAGACATAACACATAGGTGCACTGGAAAGTATTATCACCCTGCCGACTGTACTACACAATACAGAGCTGATTAGATGCACTACATGTACTATGCGGCTATGTTCCCATGCAGTATTTTAGCTCAGTGTTTTGGTCAGTTTTTTGCAACCAAAATTTGCAACAGTAAATAACGGCCTTATTTCAAAACAACTGCCAGTGTTTTAAATGATGGCCGTTATTTGCCAATAAATGGCGGCCTTCCACTCAATTTCAGCAGTGTGTGAACATAGCCTCTGTGTTTTCAATCCACTCCTGGTTTTGGTTGCAAAAAAATTTTACAAAATACTGAGCAAAAATGCTGTGTGTGAACATAGTCTAATAAATAATCTGCCACCGGAATTCTCTGCCGCAGAATCCCACCAGCCTCCGTGTCATAATGACAGTGTATGGGAGGCTCGCGCACTTCCACTCTCGGTGCTGAAGAATGAACATGTTCACCCTTGAGTGCGGAGAGAAGAGGCGCGCGCCTCCCATAGAGCGTCATTATGACACGGAGGCTGGTGGGATTCTGCCACCTTTGCGCTGTGCACACGTAGCCTTAGGAAATACAAGTATGTAAATGTATTATCCATAATGATTCCAGAGCCTCGGGTTCCTCTTTTTCATCCTGGAAATATATAAATGTATGGATGTAAATATTTTCTATGTCATAGTGCTGTGTCCCATACAGTACAGGGTCCAGGGACAGGAACATGGCAGCACCCAATAGTGACTCAGTCATATTACCTACTGACTGACAGCAGTGTCCCACAACTAAATGGACTGCTGTATACTGGAGCCTCATAGGTAAAATGAACAGACTGCGTTACAAAAGTCTCCATGTAAAGCCGACCTTATAGAAGACATTTCCAGGAGGAATAACAGTGGGTCATGACGTGAGTGCAAACAAACCCCACTGATACCCCTGCAGCGGCGGACACCATGTCTGTGGCGACCACTGATACCCCTGCAGCTGCGGACACCATGTCTGTGGCGACCACTGATACCCCTGCAGCGGCGGACACCATGTCTGTGGCGACCACTGATACCCCTGCAGCGGCGGACACCATGTCTGTGGCGACCACTGATACCCCTGCAGCGGCGGACACCATGTCTGTGGCGACCACTGATACCCCTGCAGCTGCGGACACCATGTCTGTGGCGACCACTGATACCCCTGCAGCGGCGGACACCATGTCTGTGGCGACCACTGATACCCCTGCAGCTGCGGACACCATGTCTGTGGCGACCACTGATACCCCTGCAGCGGCGGACACCATGTCTGTGGCGACCACTGATACCCCTGCAGCGGCGGACACCATGTCTGTGGCGACCACTGATACCCCTGCAGCTGCGGACACCATGTCTGTGGCGACCACTGATACCCCTGCAGCGGCGGACACCATGTCTGTGGCGACCACTGATACCCCTGCAGCGGCGGACACCATGTCTGTGGCGACCACTGATACCCCTGCAGCGGCGGACACCATGTCTGTGGCGACCACTGATACCCCTGCAGCTGCGGACACCATGTCTGTGGCGACCACTGATACCCCTGCAGCGGCGGACACCATGTCTGTGGCGACCACTGATACCCCTGCAGCTGCGGACACCATGTCTGTGGCGACCACTGATACCCCTGCAGCTGCGGACACCATGTCTGTGGCGACCACTGATACCCCTGCAGCGGCGGACACCATGTCTGTGGCGACTGACTTTTTCCCCCTAGGTCCTGTTGTTTTGGTGAAGTTTCATCTAATATACATATCAGCTAGTAGGGAGCACTGCGGCCCTCCTCAGCCCCCCAGAGCACCCCCTCACCCCACCGGCCGCCTCATTCGGTGACCCCCACCTATGCACACTCATTCTGGTCTTTGATGCGCATGTGCAGGAACAGCAGCCATGTGTGCATAGGTGGGGGTCACATCAGGTGAGGGGGCGCTCAGGGGCCGTCACCACAGACATGATGTCCGCAGCTGCACGGGGGATCAGAGAGGTTCTTTGCAGGCTGATAGTTTTCCTTTGTCTCCTATTGTTATGATCTCTGTAGGGACTGATTCCACCCCAAGAGTCATATCACTAGGATGACAGGAAGAGGGACTGGAATGGCCGCCCAGGGTCACTGATCCTCTGTATGGATGTGGGGGCACAATGTCCGCCCCTATTCCTCTCACCTTTCTGTCACTATGGGATGGCTCCCATGAAAAACAGCAGTGCAACCAACTCCCCTGCTTCTGGGGGGACTGGGGGTGCCTGAGGGAGCTGAGGTGACTGCTAGAAGATGGGTATCCAGCCTCGTCCTCAACTGCATCGCGGCCCGTGTGGGGGCGGAGCCAAACGGGCGCCCACAGAATACATCCCAGCTCAAGACACTGCTTGGAAATCGGCTTCTTCACCTGTAGGGGCTGGGAATCCGAGGAGGGCAGCCCCTACAGGGACCTACCAACCAGCCCAAGGGAATCCGAGGAGGGCAGCCCCTACAGGGACCTACCAACCAGCCCAAGGGAATCCGAGGAGGGCAGCCCCTACAGGGACCTACCAACCACCCCAAGGGAATCCGAGGAGGGCAGCCCCTACAGGGACCTACCAACCAGCCCAAGGGAATCAGAGGAGGGCAGCCCCTACAGGGACCTACCAACCAGCCAAAGGGAATCCGAGGAGGGCAGCCCCTACAGGGACCTACCAACCAGCCCAAGGGAATCCGAGGAGGGCAGCCCCTACAGGGACCTACCAACCAGCCCAAGGGAATCAGAGGAGGGCAGCCCCTACAGGGACCTACCAACCAGCCAAAGGGAATCCGAGGAGGGCAGCCCCTACAGGGACCTACCAACCAGCCCAAGGGAATCCGAGGAGGGCAGCCCCTACAGGGACCTACCAACCAGCCCAAGGGAATCCGAGGAGGGCAGCCCCTACAGGGACCTACCAACCACCCCAAGGGAATCCGAGGAGGGCAGCCCCTACAGGGACCTACCAACCAGCCCAAGGGAATCCGAGGCGGGCAGCCCCTACAGGGACCTTCCAACCAGCCCAAGGGAATCCGAGGAGGGCAGCCCCTACAGGGACCTACCAACCAGCCCAAGGGAATCCGAGGAGGGCAGCCCCTACAGGGACCTACCAACCAGCCCAAGGGAATCCGAGGAGGGCAGCCCCTACAGGGACCCTACCAACCACCCCAAGGGAATCCGAGGAGGGCAGCCCCTACAGGGACCTACCAACCAGCCCAAGGGAATCCGAGGCGGGCAGCCCCTACAGGGACCTACCAACCAGCCCAAGGGAATCCGAGGAGGGCAGCCCCTACAGGGACCTACCAACCAGCCCAAGGGAATCCGAGGAGGGCAGCCCCTACAGGGACCTACCAACCAGCCCAAGGGAATCTGAGGAGGGCAGCCCCTACAGGGACCTACCAACCAGCCCAAGGGAATCCGAGGAGGGCAGCCCCTACAGGGACCTACCAACCACCCCAAGGGAATCCGAGGAGGGCAGCCCCTACAGGGACCTACCAACCAGCCCAAGGGAATCCGAGGCGGGCAGCCCCTACAGGGACCTACCAACCAGCCCAAGGGAATCCGAGGAGGGCAGCCCCTACAGGGACCTACCAACCAGCCCAAGGGAATCCGAGGAGGGCAGCCCCTACAGGGACCTACCAACCAGCCCAAGGGAATCCGAGGAGGGCAGCCCCTACAGGGACCTACCAACCAGCCCAAGGGAATCCGAGGCGGGCAGCCCCTACAGGGACCTACCAACCAGCCCAAGGGAATCCGAGGAGGGCAGCCCCTACAGGGACCTACCAACCAGCCCAAGGGAATCAGAGGAGGGCAGCCCCTACAGGGACCTACTACCAACCAGCCCAAGGGAATCCGAGGAGGGCAGCCCCTACAGGGACTTACCAACCAGCCCAAGGGAATCCGAGGAGGGCAGCCCCTACAGGGACCTACCAACCAGCCCAAGGGAATCCGAGGAGGGCAGCCCCTACAGGGACCTACCAACCAGCCCAAGGGAATCCGAGGAGGGCAGCCCCTACAGGGACCTACCAACCAGCCCAAGGGAATCCGAGGAGGGCAGCCCCTACAGGGACCTACCAACCAGCCCAAGGGAATCAGAGGAGGGCAGCCCCTACAGGGACCTACCAACCAGCCCAAGGGAATCCGAGGAGGGCAGCCCCTACAGGGACCTACCAACCAGCCCAAGGGAATCCGAGGAGGGCAGCCCCTACAGGGACCTACCAACCAGCCCAAGGGAATCCGAGGAGGGCAGCCCCCACAGGGACCTACCAACCAGCCCAAGGGACTCTGCCTGCAGGGGAGGTCACTGTGTTCCCACAGCATCAGCCAGCACTTCTCTCCGGCTTACCTCTCGACATGTGAGTAGTCACTCAGGCAGGAGCAGACAGCCGGCCCTGCGCCACTAGCACTAACTGTTCAAAAGATGATCCTCTCCCCCTCCTCCTCTGTGCCGCCAGCGACTGTTCTGCTCCCCTCACTGCTGTGACAGGATGAGACTGTCAGCAGCCGCGGCCCTCAGTGTCAGGAAGCGGCCCTCAGTGTCAGCAGCCGCGGCCCTCAGTGTCAGGAAGCGGACCCCCCCCCCCCTCCTCAGAGGATTTCTAAGCAGCGCAGTGTCCTGCAGCCGCTGCGCTGTTGGTTTAAATTAATATAATTCTAACATGCACCTTAGCCCCCCCCCCCCCCGGATTGGCAATCAGGCAGCCCAGCGAACATTGTCCCGGTATGCCAAATGACCAATCCGGGCCTGCCTTCCACACACACCGCACTCACCCTCCACTCACACCGCACTCATCCTCCACACACACTGCACTTACCCTCCACTCACACCGCACTCATCCTCCACACACACCGCACTCACCCTCCACTCACACCGCACTCATCCTCCACACACACTGCACTTACCCTCCACTCACACCGCACTCATCCTCCACACACACCGCACTCACCCTCCACTCACACCGCACTCATCCTCCACACACACTGCACACACCGCACTCATCCTCCACACACACTGCACTCACCCTCCACTCACACCGCACTCATCCTCCACACACACCGCACTCATCCTCCACACACACTGCACTCACCCTCCACTCACACCGCACTCACCCTCCACTCACACCGCACTCATCCTCCACTCACACCGCACTCATCCCGCACTCATCCTCCACACACACCGCACTCACCCTCCACTCACACCGCACTCATCCTCCACACACACCGCACTCATCCTCCACACACACCGCACTCACCCTCCACACACACCGCACTCATCCTCCACACAGCACTCACCCTCCACACACACCACACTCACCCTCCACTCACACCGCTCTTACCCTCCACTCACACCGCACTCATCCTCCAGTCACACCGCACTCATCCTCCACTCACACCGCACTCACCCTCCATTCACACCGCACTCATCCTTCACTCACACTGCACTTATCCTCCAGTCACACCGCACTCATCCTCCACTCACACCGCACTCACCCTCCATTCACACCGCACTCATCCTTCACTCATACTCCACTTATCCTCCAGTCACACCGCACTCATCCTCCAGTCACTACTCACTCACCCTCCAGTCACACCGCACTCATTGTCCACTCACACCGCACTCACCCTCCACACACACCGCACTCACCCTCCACTCACATCGCACTTATCCTCCACACACCGCACTCACCCTCCACACACACCGCACTCACCCTCCACTCACACCGCACTCACCCTCCACTCACAATGCACTCATCCTCCACTCACACCGCACTCACCCTCCTCTCACACCGCACTCATCCTCCACTCACACCGCACTCATCCTCCACTCACACCGAACTCACCCTCCAGTCACACCGCACTCAGCCTCCACTTACTACGCTCTCATCCTCCACTCACACCGCACTCACCCTCCACTCACACCGCACTCACCCTCCACACACACCGCACTCACCCTCCACACACACCGCACTCATCCTCCACACACCGCACTCACCCTCCACTCACACCGCACTCACCCTCCACTCACACCGCACTCACCCTCCACTCACACCGCACTCACCCTCCACACACACCGCACTCATCCTCCACACACCGCACTCACCCTTCACACACACCACACTCACCCTCCACTCACACCGCTCTTACCCTCCACTCACACCGCACTCATCCTCCAGTCACACCGCACTCATCCTCCACTCACACCGCACTCATCCTTCACTCACACCGCACTCACCCTCCATTCACACCGCACTCATCCTTCACTCACACTGCACTCATCCTCCACTCACACCGCACTCACCCTCCATTCACACCGCACTCATCCTTCACTCACACTCCACTTATCCTCCAGTCACACCGCACTCATCCTCCAGTCACTACTCACTCACCCTCCAGTCACACCGCACTCATTGTCCACTCACACCGCACTCACCCTCCACACACACCGCACTCACCCTCCACACACACCGCACTCACCCTCCACTCACATCGCACTTATCCTCCACACACACCGCACTCACCCTCCACTCACACCGCACTCACCCTCCACTCACACCGCACTCATCCTCCACTCACACCGCACTCACTCTCCTCTCACACCGCACTCATCCTCCACTCACACCGAACTCACCCTCCACTCACACCGCACTCACCCTCCACTTACTACGCTCTCATCCTCCACTCACATCGCACTTATCCTCCACTCACACCGCACTCACCCTCCACTCACTTCGCACTTATCCTCCACTCACAGTGTTCTCATCCTCCACTCACTTCGCACTTATCCTCCACTCACACCGCACTCACCCTCAGCTTACACCGCTCTCATCCTTGATGCTAACTGTAATCACTGACACTGCTGTATTATATACTGGTTATACTGGTGTTTGCCCTGGTTGCATCACGCTCGCTCCACCTCTGGTATAGGGCTGCATTGCTGCCGTCATCTTATACATCGCTGCACAGTATACAGAGGTTATAGAGTAGTATACGGGGGGGGGGGGTATAGCAGGTGTCAGATCCACGGCCGACATCTTATATATCACTGCACAGTATACAAAGGTTATAGAGTAGTATACGGGGGGGGGGGGGGACAGGTGTCAGATCCACGGCCGACATCTTATATATCACTGCACAGTATACAGAGGTTATAGAGTAGTATACGGGGGGAGGGGGGGGGACAGGTGTCAGATCCACGGCCGACATCTTATACATCGCTGCACAGTATACAAAGGTTATAGAGTAGTATACGGGGGGGGGGGACAGGTGTCAGATCCACGGCCGACATCTTATATATCACTGCACAGTATACAGAGGTTATAGAGTAGTATACGGGGGGGGGGGGGGGGTATAACAGGTGTCAGATCCACGGCCGACCACCTACACAGAATGGGGCCCAATACTCACAGTCTGTGATCCCAGTATAGAGGAAGATGACGGGGACGAGCAGTGGATATATATATATATATATATATATATACACAGGGTGGGGGTCCTCGGGGAGGCAGCTGCCGGACCCTGGTGAGGAGGAGACTCTGCCCTGACTACAGACACAGGAGGGAATCAGTCACCGGGGTGCAGCGAGGATCACATGACAATGTGCGCACTCCAACCATGTAACCATCTACAGATTCTGGGTCTATAATGTATCCATATACTATATACCGACTCCCACTCTCCAGGAATGATGGGAGTTGTAGTTTTACAACAGCTGGAAAGCTGCAGGTCCTCCTTCCCTGGATTACAGAGCTTTACACACCAACTATCACACACCGACCATCACACACCGACCTTCACACACCGACCATCATCACACACCGACCGTCACACACCAACTATCACACACCAACTATCACACACCAACTATCACACACTGACCATCACACACCGACCATCACACACCGACCATCACACACCAAATATCACACACTGACCATCACACACCGACCATCACACACCGACCATCACACACCGACCATCATCACACACCGACCGTCACACACCAACTATCACACACTGACCATCACACACCGACCATCACACACCGGCCATCACACACCAACTATCACACACCGACCATCACACACCGACCTTCACACACCGACCATCATCACACACCGACCGTCACACACCAACTATCACACACTGACCATCACACACCGACCATCACACACCGGCCATCACACACCAAATATCACACACTGACCATCACACACCGAACCATCACACACCGACCATCACACACCGACCATCATCACACACCGACCGTCACACACCAACTATCACACACTGACCATCACACACCGACCATCACACACCGGCCATCACACACCAACTATCACACACCGACCATCACACACCGACCTTCACACACCGACCATCATCACACACCGACCGTCACACACCAACTATCACACACTGACCATCACACACCGACCATCACACACCGGCCATCACACACCAACTATCACACACCGACCATCACACACCGACCTTCACACACCGACCATCACACACGAACTATCACACACCAACCACCATACACCGACTATCACACACCGACTATCACACACCGACCATCACACACCGACCTTCACACACCGACCATCACACACGAACTATCACACACCAACCACCATACACCATGACAAACTGAGCATGCAACATCACACACTGACCGTCACACCCCGAGCATGCACCATCACACTGATCATGCACCAATCCACCCCATCACACAATGGGCACAAAACATCATCCACCATGACACACTGACCGAGCACCATCACAAACTGAGTGTGCACCATGACACACCAAGCATCACACACTATGACACAAACCATGCGCCAAACCATCACACACTGAGATCACACACCATCACACACTGAGGTCACACCATCGCACACTGAGGTCACACCATCACACACTGAGGTCACAACATCACACACTGAGGTCACACCATCACACACTGAGATCACACCATCACGCACCATCACACACTGAGGTCACACCATCACGCACCATCACACACTGAGGTCACACCATCACACACCATCACACACTGAGGTCACACCATCACGCACCATCACACTCTGAGGTCACACCATCACGCACCATCACACAGTGAGGTCACACCATCACGCACCATCACACACTGAGGTCACACTATGACACACCATCACACACTGAGGTCACACCATCACGCACCATCACACACAGAGGTCACACCATCACGCACCATCACATACAAAGGTCAAACCATCACGCACCATCACACACTGAGGTCATACCATCACACACTGAGGTCACACCATCGCACACCATCACACACTGAGGTCACACCATTACGCACCATTACACACAGAGGTCACACTAACACACTGTCACGCACCATCACACACTGAGGTCATACCATCACACACTGAGGTCACACCATCACGCACCATCACACACTGAGGTCACACCATCACACACCATCACACACCCTCACACACTGAGGTCATACCATCACACACTGAGGTCACACCATCACACACTGAGGTCACACCATCACACACCCTCACACACTGAGGTCATACCATCACACACTGAGGTCACACCATCACACACCCTCACACACTGAGGTCATACCATCACATACTGAGGTCACACCATCACACACCCTCACACACTGAGGTCATACCATCACACACTGAGGTCACACCATCACACACAGAGGTCACACTATCACACACCAGCACGCACCCTCACACACTGAGGTCACACCATCACACACCATCACACACTGAGGTCACACCATCACGCACCATCACACACAGAGGTCACACCATCACGCACCATCACACACAGAGGTCACACTATCACACACCATCACGCACCCTCCCACACTGAGGTCATACCATCACACACCATCACACACTGAGGTCACACCATCACACACTGAGGTCACACCATCACGCACCATCACACACTGAGGTCACACCATCACGCACCATCACACACTGAGGTCACACCATCACGCACCATCACACACTGAGGTCATACCATCACACACTGAGGTCATACCATCACACACTGAGGTCACACCATCACACACCATCACACACAGAGGTCACACCATCACACACAGAGGTCACACCATCACGCACCATCACACACTGAGGTCACACCATCACACACTGAGGTCACACCATCACACACTGAGGTCACACCATCACACACAGAGGTCACACCATCACACACTGAGGTCACACCAGCACGCACCCTCACACACTGAGGTCATACCATCACACACCATCACACACTGAGGTCACACCAGCACGCACCATCACACACTGAGGTCACACTATTACGCACCATCACACACAGAGGTCACACCATCACGCACCATCACACACTGAGGTCACACCATCACGCACCATCACACACTGAGGTCACACCATCACGCACCATCACACACTGAGGTCACACCATCACACACTGAGGTCACACCATCACACACTGAGGTCACACCATCACGCACCATCACACACTGAGGTCACACCATCACGCACCATCACACACTGAGGTCACACCATCACGCACCATCACACACTGAGGTCACACCATCACGCACCATCACACACTGAGGTCACACCATCACGCACCATCACACACTGAGGTCACACCATCACGCACCATCACACACTGAGGTCACACTATCACACACCATCACGCACCCTCACACACTGAGATCATACCATCACACACCATCACACACTGAGGTCACACTATCACACACTGAGGTCACACACAGAGGTCACACTATCACACACCATCACACACAGAGGTCACATTATCACACACCATCACACACTGAGGTCATACCATCACACACTGAGGTCACACCATCACGCACCATCACACACTGAGGTCATACCATCACACACCATCACACACTGAGGTCACACCATCACACACCATCACATACTGAGGTCAAACCATCACGCACCATCACACACAGAGGTCACACCATCACACACTGAGGTCACACCATCACACACCATCACACACTGAGGTCACACCATCACGCACCATCACGCACCCTCACACACTGAGATCATACCATCACACACCATCACACACTGAGGTCACACCATTACGCACCATTACACACAGAGGTCACACCATCACCCACCATCACACACAGAGGTCACACCATCACGCACCATCACACACTGAGGTCACACCATCACGCACCATCACACACTGAGGTCACACCATCACACACTGAGGTCATACCATCACACACTAAGGTCACACCATCACGCACCATCATACACAGAGGTCACACTATCACACACCATCACACACAGAGGTCACACCATCACGCACCATCACACACAGAGGTCACACCATCACACACCATCACACACTGAGGTCACACCA
Source organism: Dendropsophus ebraccatus (assembly GCA_027789725.1). NCBI lineage: Eukaryota > Metazoa > Chordata > Amphibia > Anura > Hylidae > Dendropsophus > Dendropsophus ebraccatus. The sequence continues at coordinate 3,763,557 of JAQFWZ010000047.1, read as the reverse complement.
TCACACACCATCACACACTGAGGTCATACCATCACACACTGAGGTCACACCATCACACACCATCACACACTGAGGTCACACCATCACGCACCATCACACACTGAGGTCATACCATCACACACCATCACACACTGAGGTCACACCATCAAACACCATCACACACTGAGGTCACACCATCACACTCCATCACACACTGAGGTCACACCATCACGCACCATCACACACTGAGGTCACACCATCACACACCATCACACACTGAGGTCACACCATCACGCACCATCACACACTGAGGTCATACCATCACACACCATCACACACTGAGGTCACACCATCAAACACCATCACACACTGAGGTCATACCATCACGCACCATCACACACTGAGGTCACACCATCACGCACCATCACACACTGAGGTCACACCATCACACTCCATCACACACTGAGGTCACACCATCACACTCCATCACACACTGAGGTCACACCATCACGCACCATCACACACAGAGGTCACACTATTACACACCATCACACACTGAGGCCATACCATCACACACTGAGGTCACACCATCAAACACCATCACACACTGAGGTCACACCATCACACACAGAGGTCACACTATCACACACCATCACGCACCCTCACACACTGAGGTCATACCATCACACACCATCACACACTGAGGTCACACCATCACACACCATCACACACTGAGGTCACACCATCACACACCATCACACACTGAGGTCACACCATCACACACCATCACACACTGAGGTCATACCATCACACACTGAGGTCATACCATCACACACTGAGGTCACACCATCACACACCATCACACACTGAGGTCACACCATCACACACTGAGGTCATACCATCACACACTGAGGTCACACCATCACACACCATCACACACTGAGGTCACACCATTACGCACCATCACACACTGAGGTCACACCATCACACACTGAGGTCATACCATCACACACTGAGGTCACACCATCACACACCATCACACACTGAGGTCACACCATTACGCACCATCACACACAGAGGTCACACCATCACGCACCATCACACACTGAGGTCACACCATCACACACTGAGGTCACACCATTACGCACCATCACACACTGAGGTCACACTATCACACACCATTACGCACCATCACACACTGAGGTCATACCATCACACACCATCACACACTGAGGTCACACCATCACGCACCATCACACACTGAGGTCATACCATCACACACCATCACACACTGAGGTCACACCATCACACACCATCACACACAGAGGTCACACCATCACGCACCATCACACACTGAGGTCACACCATCACACACTGAGGTCACACCATCACACACTGAGGTCACACCATCACGCACCATCACACACTGAGGTCACACCATCACACACTGAGGTCATACCATCACACACTGAGGTCACACCATCACACACTGAGGTCACACCATCACACACTGAGGTCACACCATCACACACTGAGGTCACACCATCGCGCACCATCACACACTGAGGTCACACCATCGCGCACCATCACACACTGAGGTCACACCATCACACACTGAGGTCACACCATCACACACCATCCTCAGATAACAGCAGGTTACATTTTAGTGAACAATAAATTTATTGTACATATATAAAACATAGGTAACACAGGAAGATGTAAGACGTCTCAAGGTTTTCTGTATCCCTGTCGGGGAGTCAAACGGCAGAGGTGGCATCCACCAGTGATAATGGGACTACTGAGGCCGGGAGGTGGGTCCGCTGTCTTGGGTGTATATATATATGTGGCCCCACAGAGTCACTGATCTCAGATGGCAGCAGTGGGGAATGAAGAGTCAGGAACCTTCATACCAAGCACTGGTGAGGGGGTCGCCCCATGATAGTCCTCCCCCATATCCAGAGTCTGTCCAATAAGAAACAAGTAGTGCAAGATATCATATTTACTGGGGGAGACCTATTATAGAGGGATCCTCCTGACTCATTATAGAGGGATCCTCCTGACTCATTATAGAGGGATCCTCCTGACTCATTATAGAGGGATCCTCCTGACTTATTATAGAGGGATCCTCCTGACTTATTATAGAGGGATCCTCCTGACTCATTATAAAGGGGTACTCCTGACTCATTATAGAGCGATCCTCCTGACTCATTATAGAGGGATCCTCCTGACTCATTATAGAGGGATCCTCCTGACTCATTATAAAGGGGTACTCCTGACTCATTATAGAGGGATCCTCCTGACTCGTTATAGAGGGATCCTCCTGACTCATTATAGAGGGATCCTCCTGACTTATTATAGAGGGATCCTCCTGACTCATTATAGAGGGATCCTCCTGACTCATTATAGAGGGATCCTCCTGACTCATTATAGAGGGATCCTCCTGACTCGTTATAGAGGGATCCTCCTGACTCGTTATAGAGGGATCCTCCTGACTCATTATAGAGGGATCCTCCTGAGTCATTATAGAGCGATCCTCCTGACTTATTATAGAGGGATCCTCCTGACTCATTATAGAGGGATCCTCCTGACTCATTATAGAGGGATCCTCCTGACTCGTTATAGAGGGATCCTCCTGACTCGTTATAGAGGGATCCTCCTGACTCATTATAGAGGGATCCTCCTGAGTCATTATAGAGCGATCCTCCTGACTTATTATAGAGGGATCCTCCTGACTCGTTATAGAGGGATCCTCCTGACTCATTATAGAGGGATCCTCCTGACTCATTATAGAGGGATCCTCCTGACTCACTACAGAGGGATCCTCCTGACTCATTATAGAGGGATCCTCCTGACTCATTATAGAGGGATCCTCCTGACTCATAGAGGGATCCTCCTGACTCACTACAGAGGGATCCTCCTAACTCATTATAGAGGGATCCTCCTGACTCATTATAGAGGGATCCTCTTGACTCATTATAGAGGGATCCTCCTGACTCACTACAGAGGGATCCTCCTGACTCATTATAGAGGGATCCTCCTGACTCATTATAGAGGGATCCTCCTGACTCACTACAGAGGGATCCTCCTGACTCATTACAGAGGGATCCTCCTGACTCATTATAGAGGGATCCTCCTGACTCACTACAGAGGGATCCTCCTGACTCATTATAGAGGGATCCTCCTGACTCACTACAGAGGGATCCTCCTGACTCATTATAGAGGGATCCTCCTGACTCACTACAGAGGGATCCTCCTGACTCATTATAGAGGGATCCTCCTGACTCATTATAGAGGGATCCTCCTGACTCATTATAGAGGGATCCTCCTGACTCATTATAGAGGGATCCTTCTTACTCAATTTAGAGGGATCCTCCTGACTCATTATAGAGGGATCCTCCTGACTCACTACAGAGGGATCCTCCTGACTCATTATAGAGGGATCCTCCTGACTCATTATAGAGGGATCCTCCTGACTCACTACAGAGGGATCCTCCTGACTCATTATAGAGGGATCCTCCTGACTCATTATAGAGGGATCCTCCTGACTCATTATAGAGGGATCCTTCTAACTCAATTTAGAGGGATCCTCTTGACTCATTATAGAGCCATCCTCCTGATGACTCATGATTGTCCGATACTTTTGGTTATGGGGAGATAAGATGTCGCTAGAGGAGTCTGGCAGCGGCTTTCTCCCTTGTCCCATTCTAGAATACACAGCAGAGCCAAACAGGCCCGTCTATAGGAGAACCGTGAGAGTCAGTGATGGTGGGACATGGCAGAAGATCACATTGCTGGAGTCACCATCCATGTCTCTTCAAGCTGAGGAGCCTCATAGAGAATCTTTTTTGGTCACCTCTCAGGGTTTCTAGAAAAGGGACTTGGCTTGTCCACCACGACTGGTGGTGATGAGGTTCAGTGATTCGGTACCACCAATGATGTCTACAATAAAAGATCACGTAGACCACCACTGTACACTGGGCAGCATTATCTCCATTGTTCTATGGTTTACTATGCTTGGAAGTCATTGTCCCCAATGGCCAAAGCCGATACCAGAAAGCGCCCTTTAGGTGCCCTGAACTCAACAAAAGGCACTTTATTTGGGCCTCTGAGTCTTCCGATTGTGAGTCACCATCTTGAGAACACATTCTCGCACCTGCTTGGTCCTCACCCCATAGATAAGGGGGTTCATGAAAGCTGGAAACAAGATGTAAACATTAGAGAGGAAGATGTGGACGTTGTGCGGAAGGATGTTCTGTCCAAACCTGTAGCCAATAAATGAGAAAAGGGCCGGGGTATAAAGGATGATAATGACACAGATGTGGGAGACGCACGTCCCCAGAGCTTTCTTCCGAGCGTCCTTGGATGGCATCTTGTATACGGCCCGTAAGATCATCGTATACGACAACCCAATGAGCAACAGGTCCCCACTGACGATGGACAGAGCTACTATGATCCCGTACATACTGTCAGCTTCCTTATCATCACAAGCCATGTTCACCACAGCCATGTGATCACAGTACGAGTGCAACACTACGTCATCACCACAATAGTGCAACCGCGCGACCATGAATGGAATAGGAACAACCATGACAATGGCCCGGACCAAAATGGAAGCTGCAATTTTTTCCAGAACAACATAAGTGAGAATAGACATGTATCTAAGGGGGAAACAGATGGCGATGTACCGGTCATATGCCATGGCCACCAAGATCCCCGACTCCATCATCGACAGGAAGTGGACAAAAAACATCTGGGTGAGACATGAAGTAACATCAATGCGGCCATCGCTCCACCAGAAGATTCCCAGCATCTTTGGCACGGTGGAGCTGGAGAAGGCGATGTCATTGATGGCCAGCATGGCCAGGAAGAAGTACATGGGGCCATGGAGGCTCTTCTCAGCCCAGATTATGTAACTTATGGAGAAGTTTCCGAGGACGGCAAATATATAAACGATGCAGAAGATGATGGAGGTCCACAAGCCTCCTTCTTGATCTAGCCCGGGGATTCCAGCCAGCAGCAATGAGGACAGGGTGTGGGAGCTGGTGTTAGAGATGAGGAGCATTGTCTGAGCCCCAGAACATGGACTATGGACGTGGAAACATAAGAGACACCAGTAGGGCACGATCAATGCTGGAATAAAACACAAGAAAACCAATGATGGCTTCATGCTGTAACATATAGATTTACAATGGAGAAAGAGAACCTCCGCCACCACGTGCATGCACAGAAACCTCTACTATAGATGGCTGCACCTAGGATATCCAGGATATAACTGTATAGCACACCCTAAGAAGGAGAAGCAGCATGGTGGACATTATAGAGCAGTGCTAGGCAGTAAGCTGTGAATCCTTCGCTGGGGGGGGGGGGGGGCATATAACACTTACTAGATCATTACTAGATCACTGCCTCAGTCTGACTCTGCGGCAGCTTGTTCCACCCCTCTCCATAGACATCTATGGACAGCACAAAAGGACAGCACTAAGCAGTACTGAGCAGTATAAGCTGTGAAGCTCTGTTCACACTAGAGCAATGTGGGAGACAGATGACGTATGTCAGGGAGACCAGCCAAAGGGAACACTGCCGGCTGCTTAAAGCGCTCAATGCAGTGACATCCTAGGTGCATTGCTCCCTGGGAAACATCAATATACAAAAAGAGCCGTGGAGCCTCATTTAAGAGTCTGGAAACCCAGGACTAGACAGATATCCCTCCGGGAAGGGCCCAGCCCAGGGGCAGCTCCTGTAAGGAAACCACTAAAACGTCCATAGAATCACACCTCTGTTCACACTTGGAAAGGGTGGCTGATTCAGGCAGGAATAGAAAGGGCCAAAAAAGTCCACAAAAAAGTGGGATGGTCTGTGCTGACGAGCTGGGGCTGTCAGACCATCAGTGAGACTGGAGGAGGGGGCAACATCTTCCCTAATGTATTCCTAAAAAGTCTATGCTGCATGAGAGTAACCCCGGCTGGGCTAATGGGAGAGGGCCAGGAGCTGGATACAAGGTTTTTGGCCCCCTGTATACCCTCCAAGTAAGGGCCAGTGACATGATTGTGTCCACAATATCTACAGGAAAAATGTTCTACTTTAAATTGAGTGCGGTCTTTGTTGAGAGTCGGAGGACCGCCAGAGTTAGGCAGCAGGTGTGATAGGTAAATCTACAATAACAGAATGTAACCTGCTAGGTATATACATCTATCTATCTGCCTGGTATATACTTATATCTATCTGCCTGGTGTATACATCTATCTATCTGCCTGGTATATACTTATATCTATCTGCCTGGTATATACATCTATCTATCTGCCTGGTATATACATATATCTATCTGCCCGGTATATACATATATCTGCCCGGTATATACATATATCTGCCTGGTATATACTTATATCTATCTGCCTGGTGTATACATATATCTATCTGCCTGGTGTATACATCTATCTATCTGCCTGGTATATACATATATCTATCTGCCTGGTATATATATATCTATCTGCCTGGTGTATACATATATCTATCTGCCTGGTATATATATATCTATCTGCCTGGTGTATACATATATCTATCTGACTGGTGTATACATATATCTATCTGCCTGGTATATACATATATCTATCTGCCTGGTATATATATATCTATCTGCCTGGTGTATACATATATCTATCTGCCTGGTGTATACATATATCTATGTGACTGGTGTATACATATATCTATCTGCCTGGTGTATACATATATCTATCTGCCTGGTGTATACATCTATCTATCTGCCTGGTGTATACATATATCTATCTGACTGGTGTATACATCTATCTATCTGCCTGGTATATACATATATCTGCCTGGAATATACATATATCTATCTGCCTGGTGTATACATATATATATGTCTGGTATATACATATATCTATCTGCCTGGTATATACATATATCTATCTGCCTGGTATATACATATATCTATCTGCCTGGTATATACATATATCTATCTGCCTGGTATATACATATATCTATCTGCCTGGTATATACATCTATCTATCTGCCTGGTGTATACATATATCTGCCTGGTATATACTTATATCTATCTGCCTGGTGTATACATCTATCTATCTGCCTGGTATATACTTATATCTATCTGCCTGGTATATACATCTATCTATCTGCCTGGTATATACATATATCTATCTGCCCGGTATATACATATATCTGCCCGGTATATACATATATCTGCCTGGTGTATACATATATCTATCTGCCTGGTGTATACATCTATCTATCTGCCTGGTATATACATATATCTATCTGCCTGGTATATATATATCTATCTGCCTGGTGTATACATATATCTATCTGCCTGGTATATATATATCTATCTGCCTGGTGTATACATATATCTATCTGACTGGTGTATACATATATCTATCAGCCTGGTGTATACATATATCTATCTGACTGGTGTATACATATATCTATCTGCCTGGTATATACATATATCTTTCTGACTGGTGTATACATATATCTATCTGCCTGGTGTATACATATATCTATCTGCCTGGTATATACATATATCTATCTGCCTGGTATATACATATATCTATCTGCCTGGTGTATACATATATCTATCTGCCTGGTATATACATATATCTATCTGCCTGGTATATATATATCTATCTGCCTGGTGTATACATATATCTATCTGCCTGGTGTATACATATATCTATGTGACTGGTGTATACATATATCTATCTGCCTGGTGTATACATATATCTATCTGCCTGGTGTATACATATATCTATCTGCCTGGTGTATACATATATCTATCTGACTGGTGTATACATCTATCTATCTGCCTGGTATATACATATATCTGCCTGGAATATACATATATCTATCTGCCTGGTGTATACATATATATATGTCTGGTATATACATATATCTATCTGCCTGGTATATACATATATCTATCTGCCTGGTATATACATATATCTATCTGCCTGGTATATACATATATCTATCTGCCTGGTATATACATATATCTATCTGCCTGGTATATACATCTATCTATCTGCCTGGTGTATACATATATCTGCCTGCTATATACATATATCTATCTGCCTGGTATATACTTATCTTCTATGTTTCTAACTGTTCTAACCAAAACATGAAGAGGAAAAAAATGGAGCAGCTGGTGGTGATAGAGCTGCTGGGGATGGAGCTGCTGCTGCTGGTGGTGATGGAGCTGCTGCTGGGGATGGAGCTGCTGCTGGTGGTGATGGAGCTGCTGCTGGTGATGGAGCTGCTGCTGGTGGTGGTGATGGAGCTGCTGGTGGTGATGGAGCTGCTGCTGGTGATGGAGCTGCTGCTGGTGGTGGTGATGGAGCTGCTACTGGTGGTGGTGATGGAGCTGCTGCTGCTGGTGGTGATGAAGCAGGTGGTGGTGGTGATGGAGCTGCTGCTGGTGATAGAGCAGCTGGTGGTGGTGATGGAGTTGCTGGTGATGGTGGTGATAGAGCTGCTGCTGGTGATGGAGCTGCTGGTGGTGATGGAGCTGCTGGTGATGGAGCTGCTGCTGGTGGTGATGGAGCTGCTGGTGGTGATGGAGCAAGCAGCTGCTGCTAATGAAGCTGCTGGTGGTGGGGATAGAGCTGCTGCTGCTGGTGATGGAGCTTCTGCTGGTGGTGATGGAGCTGCTGCTGCAGGTGATGGAGCTGCTGCTGGTGGTGGTGATGGAGCTGGTGGTGGTGATGGAGCAGCTGCTGGTGGTGGTGGTGATGGAGCAGCTGGTGGTGGTGGTGATGGAGCTGCTGGTGGTGGTAATGGAGCTGCTGCTGGTGATGGAGCTACTACTAGTGATGGAGCAGCTGCTGCTCGCGATGGACCTGCTGGTGGTGGTGATGGAGCTGCTGGTGGTGGTGATGGAGCAGCTGCTGCTGCTGGCGGTGATGGAGCTGCTGGTGGTGGTGATGGAGCTGCTGGTGGTGGTGATGGAGCAGCTGCTGCTGCTGCTAATGGAGCTGCTGATGGAGAAGATAGAGCTCCTGCTGGTGATAGAGCTGCTGCTGGTGGTGATGGAGCAGCTGCTGCTGCTAATGGAGCTGCTGGTGGTGGAGATAGAGCTGCTGCTGGTGATAGAGCTGCTGCTGGTGGTGATGGAGCTACTGCTGGTGGTGGTGATGGATTAGCTGGTGGTGGTAATGGAGCTGCTGGTAATGATGGAGCTGCGGGTGGTGATGGAGCTGCTGCTGGTGATGGAGCTGGTGGTGATGGAGCTGCTGGTGGTGATGGAGCTGCCGCTGGTGATGGAGCTGCTGGTGATGGTGGAGCTGTTGGTGATGGTGGTGATGGAGCTGCTGGTGGTGGTGATGAAGCTGATGGTAGTAATGGAGCTGCAGCTGGTGGTGGTGATGGAGCTGCTGGTGGTGATGATGGCGCTGCTGGTGGTGGTAAAGGAGCTGGTGGTGGTGATGGAGCTGCCGCTGGTGATGGAGCTGCTGGTGGTGATGGAGCTGCTGGTGGTGATGAAGCTGCTGGTGGTGATGGAGCTGCTGGTGGTGATGAAGCTGTTGGTGATGGTGATAGAGCTGCTGGTGATGGAGCTGGTGGTGGTGATGGAGCTGCTGCTGGTGGTGATGGAGCTGATGGTAGTAATGGAGCTGCAGCTGGTGGTGGTGATGGAGCTGCTGGTGGTGATGATGGCGCTGGTGATGGAGCTGGTGGTGGTGATGGAGCTGCCGCTGGTGATGGAGCTGCTGCAGGTGGTGATGGAGCTGCTGGTGGTGAAGGAGCTGGTGGTGGTGATGGAGCTGCTGGTGGTGATAGAGCTGCTGCTGGTGATAGAGCTGCTGCAGGTGGTGATGGAGCTGCTGGTGGTGATGGAGCTGCTGCTGGTGGTGATGGAGCTGATGGTAGTAATGGAGCTGCAGCTGGTGGTGGTGATGGAGCTGCTGGTGGTGGTGATGGAGCTGGTGGTGGTGATGGAGATGGTGGTGGTGATGGAGCTGCCACTGGTGATGGAGCTGCTGCAGGTGGTGATGGAGCTGCTGGTGGTGAAGGAGCTGGTGGTGGTGATGGAGCTGCTACTGGTGATAGAGCTGCTGCTGGTGATAGAGCTGCTGCAGGTGGTGATGGAGCTGCTGGTGGTGATGGAGCTGCTGCTGGTGGTGATGGAGCTGCTGCTGGTGATGGACCTGCTTGTGGTGATGGAGCTTCTGCTGGTGATGGACCTGCTGGTGGTGATGGAGCTGGTGGTGGTAATGGAGCTGCTGCTGCTGCTGCTGGTTGTGGTGATGGAGCTGCTGGTGGTCGTAATGGAGCTGCTGCTGGTGATGGAGCTACTACTAGTGATGGAGCTGCTGCTGGTGGTGGTGATAGAGCTGCTGGTGATGGAGCAGCTGCTGGAGGTGGTGATGGAGCTGCTGCTGGTGGTGATGGAGCAGCTGCTGCTGCTGCTAAAAGAGCTGCTGATGGTGGAGATAGAGCTCCTGCTGGTGATGGAGCAGCTGCTGCTGCTAATGGAGCTGCTGGTGGTGGAGATAGAGCTGCTGCTGGTGATAGAGCTGCTGGTGGTGGTGATGGAGCAGCTGGTGGTGGTGATGGAGCTGCTGGTAGTGATGGAGCTGCGGGTGGTGATGGAGCTGCTGCTGGTGATGGAGCTGCCGCTGGTGATGGAGCTGCTGGTGGTGATGGAGCTGTTGGTGATGGTGGTAATGGAGCAGCTGGTGGTGGTGATGGAGCTGCTGGTAGTGATGGAGCTGCGGGTGGTGATGGAGCTGCTGCTGGTGATGGAGCTGCTGCTGGTGATGGAGCTGCTGGTGGTGATGGAGCTGTTGGTGATGGAGCAGCTGGTGGTGGTGATGGAGCTGCTGGTAGTGATGGAGCTGTGGGTGGTGATGGAGCTGCTGCTGGTGATGGAGCTGCCGCTGGTGATGGAGCTGCTGCTGGTGATGGAGCTGCTGGTGGTGATGGAGCTGCTGGTGGTGGTGATGGAGCTGCTGGTGGTGGTGATGGAGCTGTTGGTAGTAATGGAGCTGCAGCTGGTGATGGGGCTGCCAGTGGTGATGGAGCTGCCGGTGGTGATGGAGCTGCTGGTGGTGATGGAGCTGTTTGTGATGGAGCTGCTGGTGATGGAGCTACTGGTGTTGATGGAGCTGCTGGTGGTGGTGAAGGAGCTGCTCGTGGTGATGGAGCTGCTAGTGGTAATGGAGCTGTTGGTGATGGTGGTAATAGAGCTGCTGGTGATGGAGCTGCTGGTGTTGATGGAGCTGCTGGTGGTGGTGATGGAGCTGCTGGTGGTGGTGATGGAGCTGCTGGTGGTGATGGAGCTGCTGCTGGTGGTGATGGAGCTGCTGGTGGTGGTGATGGAGTTGATGGTAGTAATGGAGCTGCAGCTGGTGGTGGTGATGGAGCTGCTGCTGGTGGTGATGGAGCTGCTGCTGGTGGTGGTGATGGAGTTGATGGTAGTAATGGAGCTGCAGCTGGTGGTGGTGAAGGAGCTGCCGCTGGTGATGGAGCTGCTGCTGGTGATGGAGCTGCTGCTGGTGATGGAGCTGCTGCAGGTGGTGATGGAGCTGCTGGTGGTGATGGAGCTGTTGGTGATGGAGCTGCTGGTGTTGATGGAGCTGCTGGTGGTGGTGATAAAGCTGCTGCTGGTGATGGAGCTGCTGGTGGTGATGGAGCTGTTGGTGATGGAGCTGCTGGTGTTGATGGAGCTGCTGGTGGTGGTGATAAAGCTGCTGCTGGTGATGGAGATGCTGGTGGTGGTGGTGGAGCTGCTGGTGGTGATGATGGCGCTGCTGTTGGTGGTGATGGAGCTGCTGGTGGTGATGGAGCTGCTGCTGATGGAGCTGCTGCTGATGGAGCTGCTGTTGGTGGTGATGGAGCTGCTGGTGATGGAGCTGCTGGTGTTGATGGATCTGCTGGTGGTGGTGATGGAGCTGCTGCTGGTGGTGATGGAGCTGCTGGTGGTGGTGATGGAGCTGATAGTAGTAATGGAGCTGCATCTGCTGGTGGTGGTGAAGGAGCTGGTGGTGGTGATGGAGCTGCCGCTGGTGATGGAGCTGCTGCTGGTGATGGAGCTGCTGCTGGTGGTGATGGAGCTGCTGCTGGTGATAAAGCTGTTGGTTATGGTGGTGATGGAGCTGCTGGTGATGGAGCTGCTGGTGTTGATGGAGCTGCTGGTGGTGGTGATGGAGCTGCTGCTGGTGATGGAGCTGCTGGTGGTGGTGATGGAGCTGCTGGTGGTAATGATGGAGCTGTTGGTGGTGGTGATGGAGCTGCTGGTGTTGGTGGTGGAGCTGCTGCTGGTGGTGATGGAGCTGCCACTGCTGGTGGTGATGGAGCTTCTGCTGGTGATGGACCTGCTGGTGGTGGTGGTGATGGAGCTGGTGGCGGTAATGGAGCTGCGGCTGGTGGTGATGGAGCGGGTAGTGGTGGAGCTGCTCGTGGTGATGGAGCTGCTGGTGGTGGTGATGGAGCTGCTGGTAATTGTGGTGATAGAGCTGCTGGTGATGGAGCAGCTGCTGGTGGTGATGGAGCTTCTGCTGGTGATGGACCTGCTGGTAGTGGTGGTGATGAAGCTGGTGGTGGTAATGGAGCTGCTGCTGGTTGTGGTGATGGAGCTGCTGGTGGTGGTAATGGAGCTGCTGCTGGTGATGGAGCTGCTGCTCGCGATGGAGCTGGTGGTGGTGGTGATGGAGCTGCTGGTGATGGTGATGGAGCTACTGGTGGTGATGGAGCTGCTGCTGGTGGTGATGGAGCTGCTGGTGGTGATGGAGCAGCTGCTGCTAATGGAGCTGCTGGTGGTGAAGATAGAGCTGCTGCTGGTGATAGAGCTGCTGCTGCTGGTGGTGATGGAGCTGCTGCTGGTGGTGATGGAGAAGCTGCTGCTGCTGCTAATGGAGCTGCTGGTGGTGGAGATAGAGCTGCTGCTAATGGTGATGGAGCTGCTGCTGGTGGTGATGGAGCTACTGCTGCTGGTGGTGATGGAGCTGCTGGTGGTGGTGATGGAGCAGCTGGTGGTGGTGATGGAGCAGCTGGTGGCAGTGATGGAGCTGCTGGTGGTGATGGAGCTGGTGGTGATGGAGCTGGTGGTGGTAATGGAGCTGCTGGTGGTGATGGAGCTGCTGCTAGTGGTGATGGAGCTGCTGGTGGTGATGGAGCTGTTGGTGATGGTGGTGATGGAGCTACTGGTGATGGAGCTGCTGGTGTTGATGGAGCTGCTGGTGGTGGTGATGGAGCTGCTGCTGGTGGTGATGGAGCTGATAATAGTAATGTAGCTGCAGCTGGTGGTGGTGATGGAGCTGCTGGTGGTGATGATGGCGCTGCTGGTGGTGGTGAAGAAGCTGGTGGTGGTGATGGAGCTGGTGGTGGTGGTGATGGAGCTGTTGGTGATGGTGGTGATGGAGCTGCTGGTGTTGATGGAGCTGGTGGTGGTGATGGAGCTGCTGCTGGTGGTGATGGAGCTGCTGGTGATGGAGCTGATGGTAGTAATGGAGCTGCAGCTGGTGGTGGTGATGGAGCTGCTGGTGGTGGTGAAGGAGCTGGTGGTGGTGATGGAGCTGCCGCTGGTGATGGAGCTGCTGCTGGTGATCGAGCTGCTGCTGGTGATGGAGCTGGTGGTGATGGAGCTGCTGGTGTTGATGGAGCTGCTGGTGGTGGTGATGGAGCTGCTGGTGGTGGTGGTGATGGAGCTGCTGGTGGTGATGATGGCACTGCTGCTGGTGGTGAAGGAGCTGCTGGTGGTGATGGAGCTGCTGGTGGTGATGGAGCTGCTGCTGATGGAGCTGCTTCTGGTGGTGATGGAGCTGCTGGTGGTGATGGAGCTGCTGGTGGTGATGGAGCTGCTGGTGTTGATGGAGCTGCTGGTGGTGGTGATGGAGCTGATGGTAGTAATGGAGCTGCAGCTGGTGGTGGTGATGATGGCGCTGCTGGTGGTGGTGAAGGAGCTGGTGGTGGTGATGGAGCTGCCGCTGGTGATGGAGCTGCCGCTGGTGATGGAGCTGCTGCTGGTGGTGATGGAGCTGCTGCTGGTGGTGATGGAGCTGCTGCTGGTGATGGAGCTGTTGGTGATGGTTGTGATGGAGCTGCTGGTGTTGATGGAGCTGCTGGTGGTGGTGATGGAGCTGGTGGTGGTGGTGATGGAGGTGGTGGTGGTGATGGAGCTGTTGGTGATGGAGCTGCTGGTGATGGAGCTGCTGGTGTTGATGGAGCTGCTGGTGGTGGTGATGGAGCTGCTGCTGGTGATGGAGCTTCTGGTGGTGATAGAGCTGCTGCTGGTGGTGATGGAGCTGCTGCTGGTGGTGGAGCTGTTGGTGATGGTGGTGATGGAGCTGCTGGAGATGGAGCTGCTGGTGGTGGTGATGGAGCTGCTGCTGGTGGTGGTGGTGATGGAGCTGGTGGTGGTGATGGAGCTGTTGGTGATGGTGGTGATGGAGCTGCTGGTGATGGAGCTGCTGGTGTTGATGGAGCTGCTGGTGGTGGTGATGGAGCTGCTGCTGGTGATGGAGCTGCTGGTGGTGGTGATGGAGCTGCTGCTGGTGATGGAGCTGCTGGTGGTGGTGGTGATGGAGCTGCTGGTGGTGATGATGGTGCTGCTAGTGGTGGTGAAGGAGCTGGTGGTGGTGATGGAGCTGCTGGTGGTGATGGAGCTGCTGCTGGTGGTGATGGAGCTGCTGCTGGTGATGGAGCTGCTGGTGATCATGGAGCTGCTGGTGGTCATGGAGCTGCTGGTGGTGGTGATGGAGCTGCTGGTGGTGATGGAGCTGCTGGTGGTGATGGAGCTGCTGGTGATGGAGCTGCTGGCGGTGGTGGTGATGGAGCTGCTGGTGGTGGTGGAGCTGCTGGTGGTGGTGATGGAGCTGCTGGTGGTGATGGAGCTGCTGGTTTTGGTGAAGCTGCTGATAGTGATGGAGCTGCTGTAGGGAGCGGCCAGGGGAGATCTGTGCCTCTGTGCACACAGGTGGCCGCAGGGATTACATTGTAACTTACCAGGCCCCAATATCAGCCGGCAAATAGTCAGTCAGGATGGATTGGAGGTTGTATTTGTTCCATGGCTCAGAGGGCCTCTAGTTGCATGGAGCCGTCTTCCCCTCTGTCCTCTGCTGCTAAAACCATCGACCCCGACACTTCACCCCCCGCAAATCTTCTAAACGCTATGAACCCTCAGGTGATGGAGCAATCACTAATGCTCTTTAAGGATGCGTTCACACGTACAGGATCTGCAGCAGACTTGATGCTGTGTTCAGTTATGTAGATTAAATCTTCCGCAGATCTGCTGCGGATCCGCAACATATAATCCGCTGCAATACAGTGTGTGTAATGCTACCCCAAGGGTTCTACTCCCAGGGGTTTAGTGCTCCATCCCCCTGACCGAGCTGCAATGCACCGATGCCCAAGAGCTGATGATGGAGGATGAGAAGGTGGAAGGGTGGTGGGCAGGGGGGCGGCACCGGACGTGTCTGACAACCATGAAACACAACTGCTGAGCAATGCCAGCCGGGTGGAGACAGTGATGGAGGGGGGGCGGAAGACCATCTGAGGGGTGATGACAGAGCCACCCGAAAAGCCAACAAAAGGGTGACGCTCCCTCTTCTGCTCCTGTACTCTCTACATCCACCAGCCGAGTAACAGGCCCACCTGTCTCCCCTCGAACAGAAGATGTTGCAGCAGCACTACCATTCACGGCCATGTCCAAGCCTTCCCAGGGAACTGTGCAGCTTTCCATCCCACAAACCATGAAAGAGACAATACGGCCCCTCGCACCCCCAATCCCGACGGGAGCGATGGAGAACTCATTGCCTTCAGACTGCTCCCATTAAGGCTGGTGGAGACGGAGAGTTCAAGAACCTAATGGCAGTGGCGGCCCCCCAGTATGTCATGCCCAGCCGCCACTACTTCTCCAGTCCTCCCTCATCTGCACCAACCAAAGAGAGAAGATATGGCGTGCACTGTGTCCACATTACCACCGATACCTGGACCAGTAAGCACGGCCAGGGACGTTACACCTCCCTAACTGGCTGCTGGGCCTGACAAGGGAACCGTCCTGCCACGTTCAATGGAACTGAGGAACACTGCCCCCAAACTGGAGACAAGAGCGTTGCTGTCTCTGGAAGAAAGAGGCCGCATTTATCTAACACTGGAGAACCCCTTTAATACAGAATGGCGGACCAGGAAGATGGCGCCATCATGCCGGAGGCCGGGGACTTCAGAATATTCATGGACAAGGAGGAGGAAGGAACGGTGAGGCAGCAGGAGCGTCTCCCCACCACTCCTCTATGACGCTTGGTAAGAGTTGGAAAATCAATATTGTACAGTACCCCCTCCACTGACAGCATAGCCAGAGGTAACCTACTAACGGACGAAATCCCACTGACAGCATAGCCAGAGGTAACCTACTAACTGACATAATCCCACTAACAGCACCCCCTCCACTGACAGCATAGCCAGAGGTAACCTACTAACGGACATAATCCCACTGACAGCATAGCCAGAGGTAACCTACTAACGGACGTAATCCCACTGACAGCATAGCCAGAGGTAACCTACTAACGGACGTAATTCCACTAACAGCATAGCCAGAGGTAACCTACTAACAGACGTAATCCCACCGACAGCATAGCCAGAGGTAACCTACTAACTGACATAATCCCACTAACAGCACCCCCTCCACTGACAGCATAGCCAGAGGTAACCTACTAACGGACGTAATCCCACTGACAGCATAGCCAGAGGTAACCTACTAACGGACGTAATCCCACTGACAGCATAGCCAGAGGTAACCTACTAACGGACGTAATTCCACTAACAGCATAGCCAGAGGTAACCTACTAACAGACGTAATCCCACCGACAGCATAGCCAGAGGTAACCTACTAACTGACATAATCCCACTAACAGCACCCCCTCCACTGACAGCATAGCCAGAGGTAACCTACTAACGGACGTAATCCCACTGACAGCATAGCCAGAGGTAACCTACTAACGGACGTAATCCCACTGACAGCATAGCCAGAGGTAACCTACTAACGGACGTAATTCCACTAACAGCATAGCCAGAGGTAACCTACTAACAGACGTAATCCCACCGACAGCATAGCCAGAGGTAACCTATTAACTGACATAATCCCACCGACAGCACCCCCTCCACCAACAGCACCCCCTCCACTGACAGCATAGCCAGAGGTAACCTTACGGACGTAATCCCACTGACAGCATAGCCAAAGGTAACCTACTAACGGACGTAATGCCACCAACAGCACCCCCTCCACTGACAGCATAGCCAGATGTAACCTACTAACGGACGTAATCCTACCGACAGCATAGCCAGAGGTAACCTACTAACTGACATAATCCCACCGACAGCACCCCCTCCACAGACAGCATAGCCAGAGATAACCTACTAACTCACATAATCTTACCAACAGAATCCCCTCCACCAACAGCACCACCTCCACCAACAGCACCACCTCCACTGACAGCATAGCCAGAGGTAACCTACTGACATAATCTTACCAACAGAACCCCCTCCACCAACAGCACCCCCTCCACCCACACCACCTCCTCCACTGACAGCATAGCCAGAGGTAACCTGCTAACTTACATCCTGTACTCACCCTGACTTACGTCCTGTACTCACCCTGACTTACATCCTGTACTCACCCTGACTTACGTCCTGTACTCACCCTGACTTACATCCTGTACTCACCCTGACATACATCCTGTACTCACCCTGACATCCTGTACTCACCCTGACTTACGTCCTGTACTCACCCTGACTTACGTCCTGTACTCACCCTGACTTACGTCCTGTACTCACCCTGACTTACGTCCTGTACTCACCCTGACTTACATCCTGTACTCACCCTGACTTACGTCCTGTACTCACCCTGACTTACATCCTGTACTCACCTTGACATCCTGTACTCACCTTGACATCCTGTACTCACCCTGACATCCTGTACTCACCCTGACATCCTGTACTCACCCTGACATCCTGTACTCACCCTGACTTACGTCCTGTACTCACCCTGACTTACGTCCTGTACTCACCCTGACTTACGTCCTGTACTCACCCTGACTTACGTCCTGTACTCACCCTGATTTACATCCTGTACTCACCCTGACTTACATCCTGTACTCACCCTGACTTACATCCTGTACTCACCCTGACTTACATCCTGTACTCACCCTGACTTACATCCTGTACTCACCCTGACTTACATCCTGTACTCACCCTGACATCCTGTACTCACCCTGACATCCTGTAACTCACCCTGACTTACGTCCTGTACTCACCCTGACATCCTGTACTCCACCCTGACTTACATCCTGTACTCACCCTGACTTACGTCCTGTACTCACCCTGACTTACGTCCTGTACTCACCCTGACTTACATCCTGTACTCACCCTGACATCCTGTACTCACCCTGACTTACGTCCTGTACTCACCCTGACATCCTGTACTCACCCTGACTTACATCCTGTACTCACCCTGACTTACATCCTGTACTCACCCTGACTTACGTCCTGTACTCACCCTGACTTACATCCTGTACTCACCCTGACTTACATCCTGTACTCACCCTGACATCCTGTACTCACCCTGACTTACGTCCTGTACTCACCCTGACTTACGTCCTGTACTCACCCTGACTTACGTCCTGTACTCACCCTGACTTACGTCCTGTACTCACCCTGACTTACGTCCTGTACTCACCCTGACTTACATCCTGTACTCACCGTGACTTACGTCCTGTACTCACCCTGACTTACATCCTGTACTCACCGACTTACATCCTGTACTCACCCTGACATCCTGTACTCACCCTGACTTACATCCTGTACTCACCCTGACATCCTGTACTCACCCTGACTTACGTCCTGTACTCACCCTGACTTACGTCCTGTACTCACCCTGACTTACGTCCTGTACTCACCCTGACTTACGTCCTGTACTCACCCTGATTTACGTCCTGTACTCACCCTGACTTACGTCCTGTACTCACCCTGACTTACATCCTGTACTCACCCTGACTTACATCCTGTACTCACCCTGACTTACGTCCTGTACTCACCCTGACTTACGTCCTGTACTCACCCTGACTTACGTCCTGTACTCACCCTGACTTACATCCTGTACTCACCCTGACATCCTGTACTCACCCTGACTTACGTCCTGTACTCACCCTGACTTACGTCCTGTACTCACCCTGACTTACATCCTGTACTCACCCTGACTTACATCCTGTACTCACCTTGACATCCTGTACTCACCCTGACATCCTGTACTCACCCTGACATCCTGTACTCACCCTGACTTACGTCCTGTACTCACCCTGACATCCTGTACTCACCCTGACTTACATCCTGTACTCACCCTGACATCCTGTACTCATGCTGACATCCTGTACTCAGCCTGACTTACATCCTGTACTCACCCTGACTTACATCCTGTACTCACCCTGACTTACGTCCTGTACTCACCCTGACTTACATCCTGTACTCACCCTGACATCCTGTACTCACCTTGACATCCTGTACTCACCCTGACATCCTGTACTCACCCTGACTTACGTCCTGTACTCACCCTGACATCCTGTACTCACCCTGACTTACGTCCTGTACTCACCCTGACTTACGTCCTGTACTCACCCTGACTTACGTCCTGTACTCACCCTGACTTACGTCCTGTACTCACCCTGACTTACATCCTGTACTCACCCTGACATACATCCTGTACTCACCCTGACATCCTGTACTCACCCTGACTTACGTCCTGTACTCACCTGACTTACGTCCTGTACTCACCCTGACATACGTCCTGTACTCACCCTGACTTACGTCCTGTACTCACCCTGACTTACATCCTGTACTCACCCTGACTTACGTCCTGTACTCACCCTGACTTACATCCTGTACTCACCTTGACATCCTGTACTCACCTTGACATCCTGTACTCACCCTGACATCCTGTACTCACCCTGACTTACATCCTGTACTCACACTGACTTACGTCCTGTACTCACCCTGACTTACGTCCTGTACTCACCCTGACTTATGTCCTGTACTCACCCTGACTTACGTCCTGTACTCACCCTGACTTACGTCCTGTACTCACCCTGACTTACATCCTGTACTCACCCTGACATCCTGTACTCACCCTGACTTACGTCCTGTACTCACCCTGACATCCTGTACTCACCCTGACTTACATCCTGTACTCACCCTGACTTACGTCCTGTACTCACCCTGACTTACATCCTGTACTCACCCTGACTTACATCCTGTACTCACCCTGACATCCTGTACTCACCCTGACTTACATCCTGTACTCACCTTGACATCCTGTACTCACCTTGACATCCTGTACTCACCTGACATCCTGTACTCACCCTGACATCCTGTACTCACCCTGACTTACATCCTGTACTCACCCTGACTTACGTCCTGTACTCACCCTGACTTACGTCCTGTACTCACCCTGACTTACGTCCTGTACTCACCCTGACTTACGTCCTGTACTCACCCTGACTTACATCCTGTACTCACCCTGACTTACGTCCTGTACTCACCCTGACTTACATCCTGTACTCACCGACTTACATCCTGTACTCACCCTGACATCCTGTACTCACCCTGACATCCTGTACTCACCCTGACTTACATCCTGTACTCACCCTGACATCCTGTACTCACCCTGACTTACGTCCTGTACTCACCCTGACATCCTGTACTCACCCTGACTTACATCCTGTACTCACCCTGACATACATCCTGTACTCACCCTGACATCCTGTACTCACCCTGACTTACGTCCTGTACTCACCCTGACTTACATCCTGTACTCACCCTGACTTACGTCCTGTACTCACCCTGACTTACATCCTGTACTCACCCTGACATACATCCTGTACTCACCCTGACATCCTGTACTCACCCTGACTTACGTCCTGTACTCACCCTGACTTACGTCCTGTACTCACCCTGACTTACGTCCTGTACTCACCCTGACTTACGTCCTGTACTCACCCTGAACTTACATCCTGTACTCACCCTGACTTACGTCCTGTACTCACCCTGACTTACATCCTGTACTCACCTTGACATCCTGTACTCACCTTGACATCCTGTACTCACCCTGACATCCTGTACTCACCCTGACATCCTGTACTCACCCTGACATCCTGTACTCACCCTGACTTACGTCCTGTACTCACCCTGACTTACGTCCTGTACTCACCCTGACTTACGTCCTGTACTCACCCTGACTTACGTCCTGTACTCACCCTGATTTACATCCTGTACTCACCCTGACTTACATCCTGTACTCACCCTGACTTACATCCTGTACTCACCCTGACTTACATCCTGTACTCACCCTGACTTACATCCTGTACTCACCCTGACATCCTGTACTCACCCTGACATCCTGTACTCACCCTGACTTACGTCCTGTACTCACCCTGACATCCTGTACTCACCCTGACTTACATCCTGTACTCACCCTGACTTACGTCCTGTACTCACCCTGACTTACGTCCTGTACTCACCCTGACTTACATCCTGTACTCACCCTGACATCCTGTACTCACCCTGACTTACGTCCTGTACTCACCCTGACATCCTGTACTCACCCTGACTTACATCCTGTACTCACCCTGACTTACATCCTGTACTCACCCTGACTTACGTCCTGTACTCACCCTGACTTACATCCTGTACTCACCCTGACTTACATCCTGTACTCACCCTGACATCCTGTACTCACCCTGACTTACGTCCTGTACTCACCCTGACTTACGTCCTGTACTCACCCTGACTTACGTCCTGTACTCACCCTGACTTACGTCCTGTACTCACCCTGACTTACGTCCTGTACTCACCCTGACTTACATCCTGTACTCACCGTGACTTACGTCCTGTACTCACCCTGACTTACATCCTGTACTCACCGACTTACATCCTGTACTCACCCTGACATCCTGTACTCACCCTGACTTACATCCTGTACTCACCCTGACATCCTGTACTCACCCTGACTTACGTCCTGTACTCACCCTGACTTACGTCCTGTACTCACCCTGACTTACGTCCTGTACTCACCCTGACTTACGTCCTGTACTCACCCTGATTACGTCCTGTACTCACCCTGACTTACGTCCCTGTACTCACCCTGACTTACATCCTGTACTCACCCTGACTTACATCCTGTACTCACCCTGACTTACGTCCTGTACTCACCCTGACTTACGTCCTGTACTCACCCTGACTTACGTCCTGTACTCACCCTGACTTACATCCTGTACTCACCCTGACATCCTGTACTCACCCTGACTTACGTCCTGTACTCACCCTGACTTACGTCCTGTACTCACCCTGACTTACATCCTGTACTCACCCTGACTTACATCCTGTACTCACCTTGACATCCTGTACTCACCCTGACATCCTGTACTCACCCTGACATCCTGTACTCACCCTGACTTACGTCCTGTACTCACCCTGACATCCTGTACTCACCCTGACTTACATCCTGTACTCACCCTGACATCCTGTACTCATGCTGACATCCTGTACTCAGCCTGACTTACATCCTGTACTCACCCTGACTTACATCCTGTACTCACCCTGACTTACGTCCTGTACTCACCCTGACTTACATCCTGTACTCACCTTGACATCCTGTACTCACCTTGACATCCTGTACTCACCCTGACATCCTGTACTCACCCTGACTTACGTCCTGTACTCACCCTGACATCCTGTACTCACCCTGACTTACGTCCTGTACTCACCCTGACTTACGTCCTGTACTCACCCTGACTTACGTCCTGTACTCACCCTGACTTACGTCCTGTACTCACCCTGACTTACATCCTGTACTCACCCTGACATACATCCTGTACTCACCCTGACATCCTGTACTCACCCTGACTTACGTCCTGTACTCACCCTGACTTACGTCCTGTACTCACCCTGACATACGTCCTGTACTCACCCTGACTTACGTCCTGTACTCACCCTGACTTACATCCTGTACTCACCCTGACTTACGTCCTGTACTCACCCTGACTTACATCCTGTACTCACCTTGACATCCTGTACTCACCTTGACATCCTGTACTCACCCTGACATCCTGTACTCACCCTGACTTACATCCTGTACTCACCCTGACTTACGTCCTGTACTCACCCTGACTTACGTCCTGTACTCACCCTGACTTATGTCCTGTACTCACCCTGACTTACGTCCTGTACTCACCCTGACTTACGTCCTGTACTCACCCTGACTTACATCCTGTACTCACCCTGACATCCTGTACTCACCCTGACTTACGTCCTGTACTCACCCTGACATCCTGTACTCACCCTGACTTACATCCTGTACTCACCCTGACTTACGTCCTGTACTCACCCTGACTTACATCCTGTACTCACCCTGACTTACATCCTGTACTCACCCTGACATCCTGTACTCACCCTGACTTACATCCTGTACTCACCTTGACATCCTGTACTCACCTTGACATCCTGTACTCACCCTGACATCCTGTACTCACCCTGACATCCTGTACTCACCCTGACTTACATCCTGTACTCACCCTGACTTACGTCCTGTACTCACCCTGACTTACGTCCTGTACTCACCCTGACTTACGTCCTGTACTCACCCTGACTTACGTCCTGTACTCACCCTGACTTACATCCTGTACTCACCCTGACTTACGTCCTGTACTCACCCTGACTTACATCCTGTACTCACCGACTTACATCCTGTACTCACCCTGACATCCTGTACTCACCCTGACATCCTGTACTCACCCTGACTTACATCCTGTACTCACCCTGACATCCTGTACTCACCCTGACTTACGTCCTGTACTCACCCTGACATCCTGTACTCACCCTGACTTACATCCTGTACTCACCCTGACATACATCCTGTACTCACCCTGACATCCTGTACTCACCCTGACTTACGTCCTGTACTCACCCTGACTTACGTCCTGTACTCACCCTGACTTACGTCCTGTACTCACCCTGACTTACATCCTGTACTCACCCTGACTTACGTCCTGTACTCACCCTGACTTACATCCTGTACTCACCCTGACTTACATCCTGTACTCACCCTGACATCCTGTACTCACCCTGACTTACGTCCTGTACTCACCCTGACATCCTGTACTCACCCTGACATCCTGTACTCACCCTGACATCCTGTACTCACGCTGACATCCTGTACTCACCCTGACTTACATCCTGTACTCACCCTGACATCCTGTACTCACCCTGACATCCTGTACTCACCCTGACTTACATCCTGTACTCACCCTGACTTACATCCTGTACTCACCCTGACATCCTGTACTCACCCTGACATCCTGTACTCACCCTGACTTACATCCTGTACTCACCCTGACTTACGTCCTGTACTCACCCTGACTTACATCCTGTACTCACCCTGACATCCTGTACTCACCCTGACATCCTGTACTCACCCTGACATCCTGTACTCACCCTGACTTACGTCCTGTACTCACCCTGACTTACGTCCTGTACTCACCCTGACTTACGTCCTGTACTCACCCTGACTTACGTCCTGTACTCACCCTGACTTACATCCTGTACTCACCTTGACATCCTGTACTCACCTTGACATCCTGTACTCACCCTGACATCCTGTACTCACCCTGACTTACATCCTGTACTCACCCTGACTTACGTCCTGTACTCACCCTGACTTACGTCCTGTACTCACCCTGACTTACGTCCTGTACTCACCCTGACTTACGTCCTGTACTCACCCTGATTTACATCCTGTACTCACCCTGACTTACATCCTGTACTCACCCTGACTTACATCCTGTACTCACCCTGACATCCTGTACTCACCCTGACTTACATCCTGTACTCACCCTGACTTACATCCTGTACTCACCCTGACATCCTGTACTCACCCTGACTTACGTCCTGTACTCACCCTGACATCCTGTACTCACCCTGACTTACATCCTGTACTCACCCTGACTTACGTCCTGTACTCACCCTGACTTACGTCCTGTACTCACCCTGACTTACGTCCTGTACTCACCCTGACATCCTGTACTCACCCTGACATCCTGTACTCACCCTGACTTACATCCTGTACTCACCCTGACTTACATCCTGTACTCACCCTGACTTACGTCCTGTACTCACCCTGACTTACATCCTGTACTCACCCTGACTTACATCCTGTACTCACCCTGACTTACATCCTGTACTCACCCTGACATCCTGTACTCACCCTGACTTACGTCCTGTACTCACCCTGACTTACGTCCTGTACTCACCCTGACTTACGTCCTGTACTCACCCTGACTTACGTCCTGTACTCACCCTGACTTACATCCTGTACTCACCCTGACTTACGTCCTGTACTCACCCTGACTTACATCCTGTACTCACCGACTTACATCCTGTACTCACCCTGACATCCTGTACTCACCCTGACTTACATCCTGTACTCACCCTGACATCCTGTACTCACCCTGACTTACGTCCTGTACTCACCCTGACATCCTGTACTCACCCTGACTTACATCCTGTACTCACCCTGACTTACGTCCTGTACTCACCCTGACTTACATCCTGTACTCACCCTGACTTACGTCCTGTACTCACCCTGACTTACATCCTGTACTCACCGACTTACATCCTGTACTCACCCTGACATCCTGTACTCACCCTGACTTACATCCTGTACTCACCCTGACATCCTGTACTCACCCTGACATCCTGTACTCACCCTGACTTACGTCCTGTACTCACCCTGACATCCTGTACTCACCCTGACTTACATCCTGTACTCACCCTGACTTACGTCCTGTACTCACCCTGACTTACATCCTGTACTCACCCTGACTTACATCCTGTACTCACCCTGACATCCTGTACTCACCCTGACATCCTGTACTCACCCTGACTTACATCCTGTACTCACCCTGACATCCTGTACTCACCCTGACTTACATCCTGTACTCACCCTGACATCCTGTACTTCACCCTGACTTACATCCTGTACTCACCCTGACTTACGTCCTGTACTCACCCTGACTTACATCCTGTACTCACCCTGACATCCTGTACTCACCCTGACTTACGTCCTGTACTCACCCTGACTTACGTCCTGTACTCACCCTGACATCCTGTACTCACCCTGACTTACATCCTGTACTCACCCTGACTTACGTCCTGTACTCACCCTGACATCCTGTACTCACCCTGACTTACATCCTGTACTCACCCTGACTTACGTCCTGTACTCACCCTGACTTACATCCTGTACTCACCCTGACTTACATCCTGTACTCACCCTGACATCCTGTACTCACCCTGACATCCTGTACTCACCCTGACTTACATCCTGTACTCACCCTGACATCCTGTACTCACCCTGACTTACGTCCTGTACTCACCCTGACATCCTGTACTCACCCTGACATCCTGTACTCACCCTGACATCCTGTACTCACCCTGACTTACATCCTGTACTCACCCTGACATCCTGTACTCACCCTGACATCCTGTACTCACCCTGACTTACAACCTGTACTCACCCTGACATCCTGTACTCACCCTGACTTACATCCTGTACTCACCCTGACTTACGTCCTGTACTCACCCTGACTTACATCCTGTACTCACCCTGACTTACATCCTGTACTCACCCTGACATCCTGTACTCACCCTGACTTACGTCCTGTACTCACCCTGACTTACGTCCTGTACTCACCCTGACTTACGTCCTGTACTCACCCTGACTTACGTCCTGTACTCACCCTGACTTACATCCTGTACTCACCCTGACTTACGTCCTGTACTCACCCTGACTTACATCCTGTACTCACCGACTTACATCCTGTACTCACCCTGACATCCTGTACTCACCCTGACATCCTGTACTCACCCTGACTTACATCCTGTACTCACCCTGACTTACATCCTGTACTCACCCTGACTTACGTCCTGTACTCACCCTGACTTACATCCTGTACTCACCCTGACATCCTGTACTCACCCTGACTTACGTCCTGTACTCACCCTGACTTACGTCCTGTACTCACCCTGACATCCTGTACTCACCCTGACTTACGTCCTGTACTCACCCTGACATCCTGTACTCACCCTGACTTACATCCTGTACTCACCTTGACATCCTGTACTCACCCTGACATCCTGTACTCACCCTGACATCCTGTACTCACCCTGACTTACGTCCTGTACTCACCCTGACTTACGTCCTGTACTCACCCTGACTTACGTCCTGTACTCACCCTGATTTACGTCCTGTACTCACCCTGACTTACATCCTGTACTCACCCTGACTTACGTCCTGTACTCACCCTGACTTACGTCCTGTACTCACCCTGACTTACGTCCTGTACTCACCCTGACTTACATCCTGTACTCACCCTGACTTACATCCTGTACTCACCCTGACTTACGTCCTGTACTCACCCTGACTTACGTCCTGTACTCACCCTGACTTACATCCTGTACTCACCCTGACTTACATCCTGTACTCACCCTGACATCCTGTACTCACCCTGACTTACGTCCTGTACTCACCCTGACATCCTGTACTCACCCTGACTTACGTCCTGTACTCACCCTGACTTACATCCTGTACTCACCCTGACTTACATCCTGTACTCACCCTGACATCCTGTACTCACCCTGACTTACGTCCTGTACTCACCCTGACATCCTGTACTCACCCTGACTTACATCCTGTACTCACCCTGACATCCTGTACTCATGCTGACATCCTGTACTCAGCCTGACTTACATCCTGTACTCACCCTGACTTACGTCCTGTACTCACCCTGACTTACATCCTGTACTCACCTTGACATCCTGTACTCACCTTGACATCCTGTACTCACCCTGACATCCTGTACTCACCCTGACTTACGTCCTGTACTCACCCTGACATCCTGTACTCACCCTGACTTACGTCCTGTACTCACCCTGACTTACGTCCTGTACTCACCCTGACTTACGTCCTGTACTCACCCTGACTTACATCCTGTACTCACCTTGACATCCTGTACTCACCCTGACATCCTGTACTCACCCTGACATCCTGTACTCACCCTGACTTACGTCCTGTACTCACCCTGACATCCTGTACTCACCCTGACTTACATCCTGTACTCACCCTGACATCCTGTACTCATGCTCACATCCTGTACTCACCCTGACTTACATCCTGTTCTCACCCTGACTTACGTCCTGTACTCACCCTGACTTACATCCTGTACTCACCCTGACTTACATCCTGTACTCACCCTGACATCCTGTACTCACCCTGACTTACGTCCTGTACTCACCCTGACATCCTGTACTCACCCTGACATCCTGTACTCACGCTGACATCCTGTACTCACCCTGACTTACATCCTGTACTCACCCTGACATCCTGTACTCACCCTGACATCCTGTACTCACCCTGACATCCTGTACTCACCCTGACATCCTGTACTCACCCTGACTTACATCCTGTACTCACCCTGACATCCTGTACTCACCCTGACTTACGTCCTGTACTCACCCTGACTTACGTCCTGTACTCACCCTGACTTACATCCTGTACTCACCCTGACATCCTGTACTCACCCTGACATCCTGTACTCACCCTGACATCCTGTACTCACCCTGACTTACGTCCTGTACTCACCCTGACTTACATCCTGTACTCACCCTGACTTACATCCTGTACTCACCCTGACTTAGGTCCTGTACTCACCCTGACTTACATCCTGTACTCACCCTGACTTACGTCCTGTACTCACCCAGACTTACATCCTGTACTCACCCTGACTTACGTCCTGTACTCACCCTGACATCCTGTACTCACCCTGACATCCTGTACTCACCCTGACATCCTGTACTCACG
The DNA here is from genome assembly GCA_027789725.1 of Dendropsophus ebraccatus. Classification (NCBI taxonomy): domain Eukaryota; kingdom Metazoa; phylum Chordata; class Amphibia; order Anura; family Hylidae; genus Dendropsophus; species Dendropsophus ebraccatus. Next base: position 3,734,651 of record JAQFWZ010000047.1, on the reverse strand, counting down.
CTGACATCCTGTACTCACCCTGACTTACATCCTGTACTCACCCTGACATCCTGTACTCACCCTGACATCCTGTACTCACCCTGACTTACATCCTGTACTCACCCTGACTTACATCCTGTACTCACCCTGACTTACGTCCTGTACTCACCCTGACTTACGTCCTGTACTTACCCTGACTTACGTCCTGTACTCACCCTGACTTACGTCCTGTACTCACCCTGACTTACATCCTGTACTCACCCTGACTTACATCCTGTACTCACCCTGACTTACATCCTGTACTCACCCTGACTTACGTCCTGTACTCACCCTGACTTACATCCTGTACTCACCTTGACATCCTGTACTCACCTTGACATCCTGTACTCACCCTGACATCCTGTACTCACCCTGACTTACGTCCTGTACTCACCCTGACTTACGTCCTGTACTCACCCTGACTTACGTCCTGTACTCACCCTGACTTACGTCCTGTACTCACCCTGACTTACGTCCTGTACTCACCCTGACTTACATCCTGTACTCACCTTGACATCCTGTACTCACCTTGAAATCCTGTACTCACCCTGACATCCTGTACTCACCCTGACATCCTGTACTCACCCTGACTTACGTCCTGTACTCACCCTGACTTACATCCTGTACTCACCTTGACATCCTGTACTCACCCTGACATCCTGTACTCACCCTGACATCCTGTACTCACCCTGACTTACGTCCTGTACTCACCCTGACATCCTGTACTCACCCTGACTTACATCCTGTACTCACCCTGACATCCTGTACTCATGCTCACATCCTGTACTCACCCTGACTTACATCCTGTACTCACCCTGACTTACATCCTGTTCTCACCCTGACTTACGTCCTGTACTCACCCTGACTTACATCCTGTACTCACCCTGACTTACATCCTGTACTCACCCTGACATCCTGTACTCACCCTGACTTACGTCCTGTACTCACCCTGACATCCTGTACTCACCCTGACATCCTGTACTCACGCTGACATCCTGTACTCACCCTGACTTACATCCTGTACTCACCCTGACATCCTGTACTCACCCTGACATCCTGTACTCACCCTGACATCCTGTACTCACCCTGACATCCTGTACTCACCCTGACTTACATCCTGTACTCACCCTGACATCCTGTACTCACCCTGACATCCTGTACTCACCCTGACTTACGTCCTGTACTCACCCTGACTTACGTCCTGTACTCACCCTGACTTACATCCTGTACTCACCCTGACATCCTGTACTCACCCCGACATCCTGTACTCACCCTGACTTACATCCTGTACTCACCCTGACATCCTGTACTCACCCTGACATCCTGTACTCACCCTGACTTACGTCCTGTACTCACCCTGACTTACATCCTGTACTCACCCTGACTTACATCCTGTACTCACCCTGACTTAGGTCCTGTACTCACCCTGACTTACATCCTGTACTCACCCTGACTTACGTCCTGTACTCACCCAGACTTACATCCTGTACTCACCCTGACTTACGTCCTGTACTCACCCTGACATCCTGTACTCACCCTGACATCCTGTACTCACGCTGACATCCTGTACTCACCCTGACTTACATCCTGTACTCACCCTGACATCCTGTACTCACCCTGACATCCTGTACTCACCCTGACTTACATCCTGTACTCACCCTGACTTACATCCTGTACTCACCCTGACTTACGTCCTGTACTCACCCTGACTTACGTCCTGTACTCACCCTGACTTACGTCCTGTACTCACCCTGACTTACGTCCTGTACTCACCCTGACTTACGTCCTGTACTCACCCTGACTTACATCCTGTACTCACCCTGACTTACATCCTGTACTCACCCTGACTTACGTCCTGTACTCACCCTGACTTACATCCTGTACTCACCCTGACTTACGTCCTGTACTCACCCTGACATCCTGTACTCACCCTGACATCCTGTACTCACCCTGACATCCTGTACTCACGCTGACATCCTGTACTCACCCTGACTTACATCCTGTACTCACCCTGACATCCTGTACTCACCCTGACATCCTGTACTCACCCTGACATCCTGTACTCACCCTGACTTACATCCTGTACTCACCCTGACTTACATCCTGTACTCACCCTGACTTACATCCTGTACTCACCCTGACTTACGTCCTGTACTCACCCTGACTTACGTCCTGTACTCACCCTGACTTACGTCCTGTACTCACCCTGACTTACGTCCTGTTACTCACCCTGACCTTAACATCCTGTACTCACCTGACTTACGTCCTGTAATCACCATGACTTACATCCTGTACTCACCCTGGACTTTACGTCCTGTACTCACCCTGACTTACGTCCTGTACTCACCTGACATCCCTGTACTCACCCTGACTTACGTCCTGTACTCACCCTGACTTACGTCCTGTACTCACCCTGACTTACATCCTGTACTCACCCTGACTTACATCCTGTACTCACCCTGACATCCTGTACTCACCCTGACATCCTGTATTCACCCTGACTTACGTCCTGTACTCACCCTGACATCCTGTACTCACCCTGACTTACATCCTGTACTCACCCTGACATCCTGTACTCATGCTGACATCCTGTATTCACCGACTTACATCCTGTACTCACCCTGACTTACATCCTGTACTCACCCTGACTTACGTCCTGTACTCACCCTGACTTACATCCTGTTCTCACCCTGACTTACATCCTGTACTCACCCTGACTTACATCCTGTACTCACCCTGACTTACGTCCTGTACTCACCCTGACTTACATCCTGTACTCACCCTGACTTACATCCTGTACTCACCCTGACTTACGTCCTGTACTCACCCTGACTTACATCCTGTACTCACCCTGACTTACATCCTGTACTCACCCTGACATCCTGTACACACCCTGACTTACATCCTGTACTCACCCTGACATCCTGTACACACCCTGACTTACGTCCTGTACTCACCCTGACATCCTGTACTCACCCTGACATCCTGTACTCACCCTGACTTACATCCTGTACTCACCCTGACATCCTGTACTCACCCTGACTTACATCCTGTACTCACCCTGACATCCTGTACTCACCCTGACATCCTGTACTCACCCTGACATCCTGTACTCACGCTGACATCCTGTACTCACCCTGACTTACATCCTGTACTCACCCTGACATCCTGTACTCACCCTGACTTACGTCCTGTACTCACCCTGACATCCTGTACTCACCCTGACTTACATCCTGTACTCACCCTGACATCCTGTACTCACCCTGACTTACATCCTGTACTCACCCTGACATCCTGTACACACCCTGACTTACGTCCTGTACTCACCCTGACTTACATCCTGTACTCACCCTGACATCCTGTACTCACCCTGACTTACATCCTGTACTCACCCTGACATCCTGTACTCACCCTGACATCCTGTACTCACCCTGACTTACATCCTGTACTCACCCTGACTTACATCCTGTACTCACCCTGACATCCTGTACTCACCCTGACTTACATCCTGTACTCACCCTGACATCCTGTACTCACCCTGACTTATATCCTGTACTCACCCTGACATCCTGTACTCACCCTGACATCCTGTACTCACCCTGACTTACGTCCTGTTCTCACCCTGACTTACATCCTGTACTCACCCTGACTTACGTCCTGTACTCACCCTGACTTACGTCCTGTACTCACCCTGACTTACATCCTGTACTCACCCTGACTTACATCCCTGTTACTCACCCTGACTTACGTCCTGTACTCACCCTGACATCCTGTACTCACCCTGACATCCTGTACTCACCCTGACTTACGTCCTGTACTCACCCTGACTTACGTCCTGTACTCACCCTGACTTACGTCCTGTACTCACCCTGACTTACATCCTGTACTCACCCTGACTTACATCCTGACTTACACCCTGACTTACATCCACTACACCCCCTCCATCTCCACCCACATACACACTGATATTTCAGACATGGTGTAAAGCAGAACTGTCTCAGTCGCCCCCGGCAACCAATCAGATTCCACTTCTCATTCCTCACAGACTCTTTGGAAAATGAAAGGTGGAATCTGATTGGTTGCCGGGGGCGACTGAGCCAGTCTCACTTTACACCATGTTTGGTGTAAAGTGTATAGTGGACATGTGACTGGAAGTATATGGGGGGGGGGGGGGGTACATCTCCCCTGGGCTGCTAGCTGGGATGAGCTGGTGTGTAGTTGAGCAGAGCTGTGCTGCTGACCTGTGTTATCGGGCTGGATGTTTGTGAATGGCGGGCAGGTTTGGTAGTGGGAGCGGCCATTCCCTCCCCCTCCTGTACACACAGGTGTAAGTAGGAGTAATCGCTCCAGCACAGAAGAGGCAGCTCAGAGGCTGGAGGAGGCTGAGAGACTGGAGGCCACTGACCTGGTCACACACTGCTCTCATCTATTCCTGCCTGCTCAGTAAGGTGAGACCTGTGTATATACCAGCCGGGCAGGAGGTTATTGTGTATCCTGGTCAGTAAGGTGAGACCTGTGTATATACCAGCCAGGCAGGAGGTTATTGTGTATCCTGGTCAGTAAGGTGAGACCTGTGTATAGTTACAGCCGGGCAGGAGGTTATTGTGTATCCTGGTCAGTAAGGTGAGACCTGTGTATATACCAGCCGGGCAGGAGGTTATTGTGTATCCTGGTCAGTAAGGTGAGACCTGTGTATATACCAGCCGGGCAGGAGGTTATTGTGTATCCTGGTCAGTAAGGTGAGACCTGTGTATATACCAGCCGGGCAGGAGGTTATTGTGTATCCTGGTCAGTAAGGTGAGACCTGTGTATATACCAGCCGGGCAGGAGGTTATTGTGTATCCTGGTCAGTAAGGTGAGACTGTGTATATACCAGCCGGGCAGGAGGTTATTATGTATCCTGGTCAGTAAGGTGAGACCTGTGTATATACCAGCCAGGCAGGAGGTTATTGTGTATCCTGGTCAGTAAGGTGAGACCTGTGTATATACCAGCCGGGCAGGAGGTTATTGTGTATCCTGGTCAGTAAGGTGAGACCTGTGTATATACCAGCCGGGCAGGAGGTTATTGTGTATCCTGGTCAGTAAGGTGAGACCTGTGTATAGTTACAGCTGGGCAGGTGGTTATTGTGTATCCTGGTCAGTAAGGTGAGACCTGTGTATAGTTACAGCGGGGCAGGAGGTTATTGTGTATCCTGGTCAGTAAGGTGAGACCTGTGTATATACCAGCCGGGCAGGTGGTTATTGTGTATCCTGGTCAGTAAGGTGAGACCTGTGTATATACCAGCCGGGCAGGTGGTTATTGTGTATCCTGGTCAGTAAGGTGAGACCTGTGTATATACCAGCCGGGCAGGAGGTTATTGTATATCCTGGTCAGTAAGGTGAGACCTGTGTATAGTTACAGCCGGGCAGGAGGTTATTGTGTATCCTGGTCAGTAAGGTGAGACCTGTGTATATACCAGCCGGGCAGGAGGTTATTGTATATCCTGGTCAGTAAGGTGAGACCTGTGTATATACCAGCCGGGCAGGTGGTTATTGTGTATCCTGGTCAGTAAGGTGAGACCTGTGTATATACCAGCTGGGCAGGAGGTTATTGTGTATCCTGGTCAGTAAGGTGAGACCTGTGTATAGAGCCCAGCCGGGCAGGAGGTTATTGTGTATCCTGGTCAGTAAGGTGAGACCTGTGTATATACCAGCCGGGCAGGAGGTTATTGTGTATCCTGGTCAGTAAGGTGAGACCTGTGTATATACCAGCCGGGCAGGAGGTTATTGTGTATCCTGGTCAGTAAGGTGAGACCTGTGTATATACCAGCCGGGCAGGAGGTTATTGTGTATCCTGGTCAGTAAGGTGAGACCTGTGTATATACCAGCCGGGCAGGAGGTTATTGTGTATCCTGGTCAGTAAGGTGAGACCTGTGTATATACCAGCCGGGCAGGAGGTTATTGTGTATCCTGGTCAGTAAGGTGAGACCTGTGTATAGAGCCCAGCTGGGCAGGAGGTTAGTGTGTATCCTGGGTTGCACAGTGCCGTGTATATGCCACAATAAAGTTGGAGTGCTTAGTTATACTGGCATAAGGACGGCTTCATTTCCTTCCCCCCCCCCCCCCCCCCCCCCCACAGTGTGGGTATATACAGTAAATAGATACATATAATAAATAATATATACAGGTAATATACCAAACATACACAGCATAATCTGGCATCTCAGCCACACAAGCCCCGCACTATATACCTCGGGGACATCACATACAGGGGGGTCTGTAGCTGTAGAGATGGGGGTCTGCACTGTGTATGATGGGGATCATTGGGGGGCATCACATATAGGGGGGTCTGTAGCTGACGTAGAGTATCCAGTAACCCTGGGCTCCAGCAAACATCCTTTACCTAACACCCCACACCCTATTGTGTACATTTGGAGGACCCCCGATATATGGGAGGTAACATACAGGTGGGCGGCATGTGGGACCCCCGATATATGGGAGGTAACATATAGGTGGGGGGCATGTGGGACCCCCGATATATGGGAGGTAACATACAGGTGGGGGGCATGTGGGACCCCTCATATATGGGAGGTAACATATAGGTGGGGGGCATGTGGGACCCCCGATATATGGGAGGTAACATACAGGTGGGGGGCATGTGGGACCCCCGATATATGGGACGTAACATACAGGTGGGCGGCATGTGGGACCCCTCATATATGGGAGGTTACAGGTGGGGGGCATGTGGGACCCCTGATATATGGGAGGTAACATACAGGTGGGCGGCATGTGGGACCCCCGATATATGGGAGGTAACATACAGGTGGGGGGCATGTGGGACCCCCGATATATGGGAGGTAACATACAGGTGGGCGGCATGTGGGACCCCCGATATATGGGAGGTAACATACAGGTGGGCGGCATGTGGGACCCCTGATATATGGGAGGTAACATATAGGTGGGGGGCATGTGGGACCCCCGATATATGGGAGGTAACATACAGGTGGGGGGCATGTGGGACCCCTCATATATGGGAGGTAACATACAGGTGGGCGGCATGTGGGACCCCTGATATATGGGAGGTAACATATAGGTGGGGGGCATGTGGGACCCCCGATATATGGGAGGTAACATACAGGTGGGGGGCATGTGGGACCCCCGATATATGGGACGTAACATACAGGTGGGCGGCATGTGGGACCCCTCATATATGGGAGGTTACAGGTGGGGGGCATGTGGGACCCCTGATATATGGGAGGTAACATACAGGTGGGCGGCATGTGGGACCCCCGATATATGGGACGTAACATGAAGGTGGGCGGCATGTGGGACCCCTGATATATGGGAGGTAACATACAGGTGGGCGGCATGTGGGACCCCCGATATATGGGAGGTAACATACAGGTGGGGGGCATGTGGGACCCCCGATATATGGGACGTAACATACAGGTGGGCGGCATGTGGGACCCCTGATATATGGGAGGTAACATACAGGTGGGCGGCATGTGGGACCCCTCATATATGGGAGGTAACATACAGGTGGGCGTCATGTGGGACCCCCGATATATGGGAGGTAACATACAGGTGGTGGGGAATGTGGGACCCCTCATATATGGGAGGTAACATACAGGTGGGCGGCATATGGGACCCCTGATATATGGGAGGTAACATACAGGTGGGGGGCATGTGGGACCCCTGATATATGGGACGTAACATACAGGTGGGTGGCATGTGGGACCCCTGATATATGGGAGGTTACAGGTGGGCGGCATGTGGGACCCCTCATATATGGGAGGTTACAGGTGGGGGGCATGTGGGACCCCTGATCAGGGCCGCCGATAGGGCAGTACAAACGGTACTGCCGTATGGGGCCCGGACCCTAAGAGACATGGGGGGGGCCCGGCGGGCCCGCCGCCCCCCCCGTCCGCTATGCTTGGGGGGCCCGCACGGCCCCCCTTGCCACCTGTTTTTGAGCATCCCGAGAAGCTGCGGCCGCGCAGCTTCTCGGGATGCACGGATCGCTTTGATGTTCTGCCCCCACAGTGAGCACAGTGAGCGGGCGGAACATTAAAGCGATGAGAATACAGGAGAAGGACCTGTCAGCGTCCTCCTCCTGTATTCCCTCCCATAGGCTGCCGGCACTTCATACCAGCAGCCTATGGGAGGCCGGGCCGTGACCTCTCCGGCAGGCGTGATCATGTGACGTCATCACGCCTGCCGGAAGTCCCGTCCCTGCGGCTCGCAAGATGGAGCCCGAAGAGGAGGAGGAAGAGCTGCTGCCTGCACAGCGCGGATTAGGTGAGTAGGATGTTTGTTTTTTTAGGGGCACCTCTGGGGGCATTATTAGTATATGGGGCACCTCTGGGGGCATTATTAGTGTATGGGGGCACCTCTGGGGGCATTATTAGTGTATGGGGGCACCTCTGGGGGCATTATTAGTGTATGGGGGCACCTCTGGGGGCATTATTAGTGTATGGGGGCACCTCTGGGGGCATTATTAGTTCATGGGGGCACCTCTGGGGGCATTATTAGTTCATGGGGGTACCTCTGGGGGCATTATTAGTTCATGGGGGCACCTCTGGGGGCATTATTAGTTCATGGGGGCACCTCTGGGGGCATTATTAGTTCCTGGGGGCACCTCTGGGGGCATTATTAGTTCATGGGGGCATTATTAGTTCATGGGGGCACCTCTGGGGGCATTATTAGTTCATGGGGGCACCTCTGGGGGCATTATTAGTGTATGGGGGCACCTCTGGGGGCATTATTAGTTCATGGGGGCACCTCTGGGGGCATTATTAGTTCATGGGGGCATTATTAGTTCATGGGGGCACCTCTGGGGGCATTATTAGTTCATGGGGGCACCTCTGGGGGCATTATTAGTGTATGGGGGCACCTCTGGGGGCATTATTAGTGTATGGGGGCACCTCTGGGGGCATTATTAGTGTATGGGGGCACCTCTGGGGGCATTATTAGTGTATGGGGGCACCTCTGGGGGCATTATTAGTGTATGGGGGCACCTCTGGGGGCATTATTAGTGTATTGCGGCACCTCTGGGGGCATTATTAGTATATGGGGGCACCTCTGGGGGCATTATTAGTATATGGGGGCACCTCTGGGGGCATTATTAGTATATGGGGGCACCTCTGGGGGCATTATTAGTATATGGGGGCACCTCTGGGGGCATTATTAGTATATGGGGGCACCTCTGGGGGCATTATTAGTATATGGGGGCACCTCTGGGGCATTATTAGTATATGGGGGCACCTCTGGGGGCATTATTAGTATATGGGGGCACCTCTGGGGGCATTATTAGCTCATGGGGGTACCTCTGGGGGCATTATTAGTTCATGGGGGCACAGCAGGGGATCCTACATACAGGGGGCACAGCGGGGGATCCTACATACAGGGGGCACAGCGGGGGATCCTACATACAGGGGGCACAGCGGGGGATCCTACATACAGGGGGCACAGCGGGGGATCCTACATACAGGGGGCACAGCGGGGGATCCTACATACAGGGGGCACAGCGGGGGATCCTACATACAGGGGGGCACAGCGGGGGATCCTACATACAGGGGCACAGCGGGGGATCCTACATACAGGGGGCACAGCGGGGGATCCTACATACAGGGGGCACAGCGGGGGATCCTACATACAGGGGGCAACAGCGGGGGATCCTACATACAGGGGGCACAGCGGGGGATCCTACATACAGGGGGCACAGCGGGGATCCTACATACAGGGGGCACAGCGGGGGATCCTACATACAGGGGGCACAGCGGGGGATCCTACATACAGGGGGCACAGCGGGGGATCCTACATACAGGGGGCACAGCGGGGGATCCTACATACAGGGGGCACAGCGGGGGATCCTACATACAGGGGGCACAGCGGGGGATCCTCCATACAGGGGGCACAGCGGGGGATCCTACATACAGGGGGCACAGCGGGGGATCCTACATACAGGGGCACAGCGGGGGATCTATTACAGGGGCCAGCGGGGGATCCTACATACAGGGGGCACAGCGGGGGATCCTACATACAGGGGGCACAGCGGGGGATCCTACATACAGGGGGCACAGCGGGGGATCTACATACAGGGGGCACAGCGGGGGATCCTACATACAGGGGCACAGCGGGGGATCCTACTACAGGGGGCCACAGCGGGGTCCTACATACAGGGGCACAGCGGGGGATCCTAATTACCAGGGGCACAGCGGGGATCCTACATACAGGTGGGCACAGCGGGGGATCCTACATACAGGGGGCACAGCGGGGGATCCTACATACAGGGGGCACAGCGGGGGATCCTACATACAGGGGGCACAGCGGGGGATCCTACATACAGGGGGCACAGCGGGGGATCCTACATACGGGGCACAGCGGGGGATCCTACATACAGGGGGCACAGCGGGGGATCCTACATACAGGGGGCACAGCGGGGGATCCTACATACAGGGGGCACAGCGGGGGATCCTACATACAGGGGGCACAGCGGGGATCCTACATACAGGGGGCACCGCGGGGGATCCTACATACAGGGGGCACAGCGGGGGATCCTACATACAGGGGGCACAGCGGGGGATCCTACCATACAGGGGGCACAGCGGGGGATCCTACATACAGGGGGCACAGCGGGGGATCCTACATACAGGGGGCACAGCGGGGGATCCTACATACAGGGGGCACAGCGGGGGATCCTACATACAGGGGGCACAGCGGGGGATCCTACATACAGGGGGCACAGCGGGGGAATCCTACATACAGGGGGCACAGCGGGGGATCCTACATACAGGGGGCACAGCGGGGATCCTACATACAGGGGGCACAGCGGGGGATCCTACATACAGGGGGCACAGCGGGGGATCCTACATACAGGGGGCACAGCGGGGGATCCTACATACAGGGGGCACAGCGGGGGATCCTACATACAGGGGGCACAGCGGGGGATCCTACATACAGGGGGCACAGCGGGGGATCCTACATACAGGGGGCACAGCGGGGGATCCTACATACAGGGGGCACAGCGGGGGATCCTACATACAGGGGGCACAGCGGGGATCCTACATACAGGGGGCACAGCGGGGGATCCTACATACAGGGGGCACAGCGGGGGATCCTACATACAGGGGGCACAGCGGGGGATCCTACATACAGGGGGCACAGCGGGGGATCCTACATACAGGGGGCACAGCGGGGGATCCTACATACAGGGGGCACAGCGGGGGATCCTACATACAGGGGGCACAGCGGGGGATCCTACATACAGGGGGCACAGCGGGGGATCCTACATACAGGGGGCCCAGCGGGGGATCCTACATACAGGGGGCACAGCGGGGGATCCTACATACAGGGGGCACAGCGGGGGATCCTACATACAGGGGGCACAGCGGGGATCTACATACAGGGGGCACAGCGGGGGATCCTACATACAGGGGGCCACAGCGGGGGATCCTACATACAGGGGCACAGCGGGGATCCTACATACAGGGGGCACAGCGGGGGATCCTACATACAGGGGGCACAGCGGGGGATCCTACATACAGGGGGCACAGCGGGGGATCCTACATACAGGGGGCACAGCGGGGGATTCTACATACAGGGGGCACAGCGGGGGATCCTACATACAGGGGGCACAGCGGGGGATCCTACATACAGGGGGCACAGCGGGGGATCCTACATACAGGGGGCCACAGCGGGGGATCCTACATACAGGGGGCACAGCGGGGGATCCTACATACAGGGGGCACAGCGGGGGATCCTACATACAGGGGGCACAGCGGGGGATCCTACATACAGGGGGCACAGCGGGGGATCTACATACAGGGGGCACAGCGGGGGATCCTACATACAGGGGGCACAGCGGGGGATCCTACATACAGGGGGCACAGCGGGGGATCCTACATACAGGGGGCACAGCGGGGGATCCTACATACAGGGGGCACAGCGGGGGATCCTACATACAGGGGGCACAGCGGGGGATCCTACATACAGGGGGCACAGCGGGGGATCCTACATACAGGGGCACAGCGGGGGATCCTACATACAGGGGGCACAGCGGGGGATCCTACATACAGGGGGCACAGCGGGGGATCCTACATACAGGGGGCACAGCGGGGGATCCTACATACAGGGGGCACAGCGGGGGATCCTACATACAGGGGGCACAGCGGGGGATCCTACATACAGGGGGCACAGCGGGGGATCCTACATACAGGGGGCACAGCGGGGGATCCTACATACAGGGGGCACAGCGGGGGATCCTACATACAGGGGGCACAGCGGGGGATCCTACATACAGGGGGCACAGCGGGGGATCCTACATACAGGGGGCACAGGCGGGGGGATCCTACATACAGGGGGCACAGCGGGGGATCCTACATACAGGGGGCACAGCGGGGGATCCTACATACAGGGGGCACAGCGGGGGATCCTACATACAGGGGGCACAGCGGGGGATCCTACATACAGGTGGCACAGCGGGGGATCCTACATACAGGGGGCACAGCGGGGGATCCTACATACAGGGGGCACAGCGGGGGATCCTACATACAGGGGGCACAGCGGGGGATCCTACATACAGGGGGCACAGCGGGGGATCCTACATACAGGGGGCACAGCGGGGGATCCTACATACAGGGGGCACAGCGGGGGATCCTACATACAGGGGGCACAGCGGGGGATCCTACATACAGGGGGCACAGCGGGGGGATCCTACATACAGGGGGCACAGCGGGGGATCCTACATACAGGGGGCACAGCGGGGGATCCTACATACAGGGGGCACAGCGGGGGATCCTACATACAGGGGGCACAGCGGGGGATCCTACATACAGGGGGCACAGCGGGGGATCCTACATACAGGGGGCACAGCGGGGGATCCTACATACAGGGGGCACAGCGGGGGATCCTACATACAGGGGGCACAGCGGGGGATCCTACATACAGGGGGCACAGCGGGGGATCCTACATACAGGGGGCACAGCGGGGGATCCTACATACAGGGGGCACAGCGGGGGATCCTACATACAGGGGCACAGCGGGGGATCCTACATACAGGGGGCACAGCGGGGGATCCTACATACAGGGGGCACAGCGGGGGATCCTACATACAGGGGGCACAGCGGGGGATCCTACATACAGGGGGCACAGCGGGGGATCCTACATACAGGGGGCACAGCGGGGGATCCTACATACAGGGGGCACAGCGGGGGATCCTACATACAGGGGGCACAGCGGGGGATCCTACATACAGGGGGCACAGCGGGGGATCCTACATACAGGGGGCACAGCGGGGATCCTACATACAGGGGGCACAGCGGGGGATCCTACATACAGGGGGCACAGCGGGGGATCCTACATACAGGGGGCACAGCGGGGGATCCTACATACAGGGGGCACAGCGGGGGATCCTACATACAGGGGGCACAGCGGGGGATCCTACATACAGGGGGCACAGCGGGGGATCCTACATACAGGGGGCACAGCGGGGGATCCTACATACAGGGGGCACAGCGGGGGGATCCTACATACAGGGGGGCACAGCGGGGGATCCTACATACAGGGGGCACAGCGGGGGATCCTACATACAGGGGGCACAGCGGGGGATCCTACATACAGGGGCACAGCGGGGGATCCTACATACAGGGGGCACAGCGGGGGATCCTACATACAGGGGGCACAGCGGGGGATCCTACATACAGGGGGCACAGCGGGGGATCCTACATACAGGGGGCACAGCGGGGGATCCTACATACAGGGGGCACAGCGGGGGATCCTACATACAGGGGGCACAGCGGGGGATCCTACATACAGGGGGCACAGCGGGGATCCTACATACAGGGGGCACAGCGGGGGATCCTACATACAGGGGGCACAGCGGGGGATCCTACATACAGGGGGCACAGCGGGGGATCCTACATACCGGGGGCACAGCGGGGGATCCCGGGATCCTACATACAGGGGGCACAGCGGGGGATCCTACATACAGGGGGCACAGCGGGGGATCCTACATACCGGGGGCACAGCGGGGGATCCTACATACAGGGGGCACAGCGGGGGATCCTACATACAGGGGGCACAGCGGGGGATCCTACATACAGGGGGCACAGCGGGGGATCCTACATACAGGGGGCACAGCGGGGGATCCTACATACAGGGGGCACAGCGGGGGATCCTACATACAGGGGGCACAGCGGGGATCCTACATACAGGGGGCACAGCGGGGGATCCTACATACAGGGGGCACAGCGGGGGATCCTACATACAGGGGGCACAGCGGGGGATCCTACATACAGGGGGCACAGCGGGGGATCCTACATACAGGGGGCACAGCGGGGGATCCTACATACAGGGGGCACAGCGGGGATCCTACATACAGGGGGCACAGCGGGGGATCCTACATACAGGGGGCACAGCGGGGGATCCTACATACAGGGGGCACAGCGGGGGATCCTACATACAGGGGGCACAGCGGGGGATCCTACATACAGGGGGCACAGCGGGGGATCCTACATACAGGGGGCACAGCGGGGGATCCTACATACAGGGGGCACAGCGGGGGATCCTACATACAGGGGGCACAGCGGGGGATCCTACATACAGGGGGCACAGCGGGGGATCCTACATACAGGGGGCACAGCGGGGGATCCTACATACAGGGGGCACAGCGGGGGATCCTACATACAGGGGGCACAGCGGGGGATCCTACATACAGGGGGCACAGCGGGGGATCCTACATACAGGGGGCACAGCGGGGATCCTACATACAGGGGGCACAGCGGGGGATCCTACATACAGGGGGCACAGCGGGGGATCCTACATACAGGGGGCACAGCGGGGGATCCTACATACAGGGGGCACAGCGGGGGATCCTACATACAGGGGGCACAGCGGGGGATCCTACATACAGGGGGCACAGCGGGGGATCCTACATACAGGGGGCACAGCGGGGGATCCTACATACAGGGGGCACAGCGGGGGATCCTACATACAGGGGGCACAGCGGGGGATCCTACATACAGGGGGCACAGCGGGGGATCCTACATACAGGGGGCACAGCGGGGGATCCTACATACAGGGGGCACAGCGGGGGATCCTACATACAGGGGGCACAGCGGGGGATCCTACATACAGGGGGCACAGCGGGGGATCCTACATACAGGGGGCACAGCGGGGGATCCTACATACAGGGGGCACAGCGGGGGATCCTACATACAGGGGGCACAGCGGGGGATCCTACATACAGGGGGCACAGCGGGGGATCCTACATACAGGGGGCACAGCGGGGGATCCTACATACAGGGGGCACAGCGGGGGATCCTACATACAGGGGGCACAGCGGGGGATCCTACATACAGGGGGCACAGCGGGGGATCCTACATACAGGGGGCACAGCGGGGATCCTACATACAGGGGGCACAGCGGGGGATCCTACATACAGGGGGCACAGCGGGGGATCCTACATACAGGGGGCACAGCGGGGGATCCTACATACAGGGGGCACAGCGGGGGATCCTACATACAGGGGCACAGCGGGGGATCCTACATACAGGGGGCACAGCGGGGGATCCTACATACAGGGGGCACAGCGGGGGATCCTACATACAGGGGGCACAGCGGGGGATCCTACATACAGGGGGCACAGCGGGGGATCCTACATACAGGGGGCACAGCGGGGGATCCTACATACAGGGGGCACAGCGGGGGATCCTACATACAGGGGGCACAGCGGGGGATCCTACATACAGGGGGCACAGCGGGGATCCTACATACAGGGGGCACAGCGGGGGATCCTACATACAGGGGGCACAGCGGGGGATCCTACATACAGGGGGCACAGCGGGGGATCCTACATACAGGGGGCACAGCGGGGATCCTACATACAGGGGGCACAGCGGGGGATCCTACATACAGGGGGCACAGCGGGGGATCCTACATGACAGGCGGGGGATCCTACATACCAGGGGCACAGCGGGGATCCTACATACAGGGGGCACAGCGGGGGATCCTACATACAGGGGCACAGCGGGGGATCCTACATACAGGGGGGCACAGCGGGGGATCCTACATACAGGGGGCACAGCGGGGGATCCTACATACAGGGGGCACAGCGGGGGATCCTACATACAGGGGGCACAGCGGGGGGATCCTACAAACAGGGGGCACAGCGGGGGAACCTACATACAGGGGGCACAGCGGGGATCCTACATACAGGGGGCACAGCGGGGGATCCTACATACAGGGGGCACAGCGGGGGATCCTACATACAGGGGCACAGCGGGGGATCCTACATACAGGGGGCACAGCGGGGGATCCTACATACAGGGGGCACAGCGGGGGATCCTACATACAGGGGGCACAGCGGGGGATCCTACATACAGGGGGCACAGCGGGGGATCCTACATACAGGGGGCACAGCGGGGGATCCTACATACAGGGGGCACAGCGGGGGATCCTACATACAGGGGGCACAGCGGGGGATCCTACATACAGGGGGCACAGCGGGGGATCCTACATACAGGGGGCACAGCGGGGGATCCTACATACAGGGGGCACAGCGGGGGATCCTACATACAGGGGGCACAGCGGGGGATCCTACATACAGGGGGCACAGCGGGGGATCCTACATACAGGGGGCACAGCGGGGGATCCTACATACAGGGGGCACAGCGGGGGATCCTACATACAGGGGGCACAGCGGGGGATCCTACATACAGGGGGCACAGCGGGGGATCCTACATACAGGGGGCACAGCGGGGGATCCTACATACAGGGGGCACAGCGGGGGATCCTACATACAGGGGGCACAGCGGGGGATCCTACATACAGGGGGCACAGCGGGGGATCCTACATACAGGGGGCACAGCGGGGGATCCTACATACAGGGGGCACAGCGGGGGATCCTACATACAGGGGGCACAGCGGGGGATCCTACATACAGGGGGCACAGCGGGGGATCCTACATACAGGGGGCACAGCGGGGGATCCTACATACAGGGGGCACAGCGGGGGATCCTACATACAGGGGGCACAGCGGGGGATCCTACATACAGGGGGCACAGCGGGGGATCCTACATACAGGGGGCACAGCGGGGGATCCTACATACAGGGGGCACAGCGGGGGATCCTACATACAGGGGGCACAGCGGGGGAATCCTACATACAGGGGGCACAGCAGGGGATCCTACATACAGGGGGCACAGCGGGGGATCCTACATACAGGGGGCACAGCGGGGGATCCTACCTACAGGGGGCACAGCGGGGGATCCTACATACAGGGGGCACAGCGGGGGATCCTACATACAGGGGGCACAGCGGGGGATCCTACATACAGGGGGCACAGCGGGGGATCCTACATACAGGGGGCACAGCTGGGGGATCCTACATACAGGGGGCACAGCGGGGGATCCTACATACAGGGGGCACAGCGGGGGATCCTACATACAGGGGGCACAGCGGGGGATCCTACATACAGGGGGCACAGCGGGGGATCCTACATACAGGGGGCACAGCGGGGGATCCTACATACAGGGGGCACAGCGGGGGATCCTACATACATGGGGCACAGCGGGGGATCCTAATACAGGGGGCACAGCGGGGGATCCTACATACAGGGGGCACAGCGGGGGATCCTACATACAGGGGGCACAGCGGGGGATCCTACAGACAGGGGGCACAGCGGGGGATCCTACATACAGGGGGCACAGCGGGGGATCCTACATACAGGGGGCACAGCGGGGGATCCTACATACAGGGGGCACAGCGGGGGATCCTACATACAGGGGGCACAGCGGGGGATCCTACATACAGGGGGCACAGCGGGGGATCCTACATACAGGGGGCACAGCGGGGGATCCTACATACAGGGGGCACAGCGGGGATACTACATACAGGGGGCCACAGCGGGGGATCCTACATACAGGGGGCCCAGCGGGGGATCCTACATACAGGGGGCACAGCGGGGGGATCACTACATACAGGGGGCACATCGGCGGGATCCCTACATACAGGGTGCACAGCGGGGGATCCTCCTACATCACAGGGGGCACCGCGGGGGGATCCTACATACATGGGGCCACAGCGGGGGATCCTACATACAGGGGGCATCCGCGGGTGGATCCTACATGACAGGGGGCACAGCGGGGGATCCTACATACAGGGTGCACAGCGGGGATCCTACATACGAGGGGCACAGCGGGGGATCCTACATACAGGGGCACAGCGGGGGATCTACTACAGGGGGCACAGGGGGGATCCTACATACAGGGGGCACAGCGGGGATCCTACATACAGGGGGCACAGCGGGGGATCCTACATACAGGGGCACAGAGGGGGGATCCTACATACAGGGGGCACAGCGGGGGATCCTACATACAGGGGGCACAGCGGGGGATCCTACATACAGGGGGCACAGCGGGGGATCCTACATACAGGGGGCACAGCGGGGGATCCTACATACAGGGGGGCACAGCGGGGGATCCTACATACAGGGGGCACAGCGGGGGATCCTACATACAGGGGGGCACAGCGGGGGATCCTACATACAGGGGGCACAGCGGGGGATCCTACATACAGGGGGCACAGCGGGGGATCCTACATACAGGGGGCACAGCGGGGATCCTACATACAGTGGGCACAGCGGGGGATCCTACATACAGGGGGCACCACAGCGGGGGATCCTACATACAGGGGGCACAGCTGGGGATCCTACATACAGGGGGCACAGCGGGGGATCCTACATACAGGGGGCACAGCGGGGGATCCTACATACAGGGGGCACAGCGGGGGATCCTACATACAGGGGGCACAGCGGGGGATCCTACATACAGGGGGCACAGCGGGGATCCTACATACCGGGGGCACAGCGGGGGATCCTACATACCGGGGGCACAGCGGGGGATCCTACATACAGGGGGCACAGCGGGGGATCCTACATACAGGGGGCACAGCGGGGGATCCTACATACAGGGGGCACAGCGGGGGGATCCTACATACAGGGGGCACAGCGGGGGATCCTACATACAGGGGGCACAGCGGGGGATCCTACATACAGGGGGGCACAGCGGGGGATCCTACATACAGGGGGCACAGCGGGGGATCCTACATACAGGGGGCACAGCGGGGGATCCTACATACAGGGGGCACAGCGGGGGATCCTACATACAGGGGGCACAGCGGGGGATCCTACATACAGGGGGCACAGCGGGGGATCCTACATACAGGGGCACAGCGGGGGATCCTACATACAGGGGCACAGCGGGGATCCTACATACAGGGGCACAGCGGGGGATCCTACATACAGGGGGCACAGCGGGGGATCCTACATACAGGGGGCACAGCGGGGGATCCTACATACAGGGGGCACAGCGGGGGATCCTACATACAGGGGGCACAGCGGGGGATCCTACATACAGGGGGCACAGCAGGGGATCCTACATACAGGGGGCACAGCGGGGGATCCTACATACAGGGGGCACAGCGGGGATCCTACATACCGGGGGCACAGCGGGGGATCCTACATACAGGGGGCACAGCAGGGGGATCCTACATACAGGGGGCACAGCGGGGGATCCTACGTACAGGGGGCACAGCGGGGGATCCTACATACAGGGGGCACAGCGGGGGATCCTACGTACAGGGGGCACAGCGGGGGATCCTACGTACAGGGGGCACAGCGGGGGATCCTACGTACAGGGGGCACAGCGGGGGATCCTACGTACAGGGGGCACAGCGGGGGATCCTACGTACAGGGGGCATCCCACACAGCGCAGTTACTATGGGAGCCGACAGGAGGGAGAAAGGGAAGGAAGCTGCTAGAAATGTGTGAAGCCTAAATTGTTTGTCTCGCAGGTTCTAAGGGGATGAAACGTATCTGGAAGGAATCATCCTGGAGGTCTGGGCCGGATGGAGAGGAAAAGGGAAAGTGACGCCTCAGATCAAAGAAGACGTCACCTGTGAGTCCCTGTATGACGGTTTTCTTATTTTGTAGAACATCATTTAGTAGGGGCGCCCCGAGGTGACAGCTACTACATTATCTGTACTCAGAGATATCACTGTGTTATCTGTGCTGTTACATAGGACTGCAGGTGACAGCTACTACATTATCTGTACTCAGAGATATCACTGTGTTATCTGTGGTGTTACATAGGACTGCAGGTGACTACTACATTATCTGTACTCGGAGATACCACTGTGTTATCTGTGCTGTTACATAGGACTGCAGGTGACTACTACATTATCTGTACTCAGAGGGATATCACTGTGTTACCTGTGGTGTTACATAGGACTGCAGGTGAAATCTACTACATTATCTGTACTCAGAGATACCACTGTGTTATGTGGTGTTACATAGGACTGCAGGTGATATCAGGTGATTTCTCCAGGTTGCAGAAGTTCAAACTTTATTGTGCCCTGGTGTGCTGGTGTCTGTATACATGTGTGCTGGTGTCTGTATACATGTTTGCTGGTGTCTGTATACATGTGTGCTGGTGTCTGTATGTCTGTATACATGTGTGCTGGTGTCTGTATGTGTGTATACATGTGTGCTGGTGTCTGTATACATGTGTGCTGGTGTCTGTGTGTGAGATCAATCCTAGAGAACTGGCTCATATTCCCCATTTTCCCCAGTGGCTTAAAATGTAACCTCTGTTATACAGTTATAAAATTGTAGAACCTAAATGTGAACAAGGTGCAATTCAAATAGACACTTGCTTGTATAGCTGTCTCTTGTGCTCTGTATGCAGTGCATTATATTCACCCTTGCAACGTACAATTTATAGCGTATTTACAAGCCCAGCGGGGCTCATTATGATGGAGACTAAAACTTATACAAGAGTGGGGTAGGGGTTCCCCTGTATTCAGAATGCTGCTGAGTGCTCGGCAATGCCCCGTTTGGGGTTATTGTATTTCAAGGGTCTATGCAGAGCAGGATAAAGACACCTCTGCTGCACAAACAGGATCTCCTAGAAAGCGTTCTCACCGCCATGTATTCGCTATCACTGGCTTGGGTGAGCTAAACTAGTCTGCCTGGGGGGGGGATGACTTGTATATGCTCACTAACATGGAACAGCCTCATTATATTAGCCTTATCAACATATTCTATGTTAGTGAGCATACCGGGTGGGGGGGGGGGGGGGGATATTGGTGAACATATACAAATCACACAGCCCCCCAGACCCTCGAAATTCAATAACCCCAAACGGGGCATTGCCTAGTACTCAACAGCATTCTGAATACAGGGGAACCCCTACCCCACTCTTGTATAAGTTTTAGTCTCCATCATAATGAGCCCTGCTGGGCTTGTAGACGCGCTATAAATTGTACGTTGCAGGGGTGAATATAATGCACTGCATACAGAGCACAAGAGGCAGCTATACAAGTAAGTGTCTGTATGGGGACATTTACATTGCACCTTGTTCACATTTAGGTTCTACAATTTTATAACTGTATAACAGAGGTTACATTTTAAGCCACTGGGGAAAATGGGGAATATGAGCCAGTTCTCTAGAATTGATCGGAACCAAATTATACCTCCCAGCAAGGCGTGGGGCCAACACACTATTTTTTTTTTTTATTAATGTGGGGGGCCCAGACACTTTGGTTGTATGGGGCCCCGAAATTCCTGATGGCGGCCCTGCCCCTGATATATGGGAGGTAACATACAGGTGGGGGGCATGTGGGACCCCTGATATATGGGAGGTAACATACAGGTGGGCGGCATGTGGGACCCCTGATATATGGGAGGTAACATACAGGTGGGCGGCATGTGGGACCCCCGATATATGGGAGGTAACATACAGGTGGGCGGCATGTGGGACCCCCGATATATGGGAGGTAACATACAGGTGGGGGGCATGTGGGACCCCCGATATATGGGACGTAACATACAGGTGAGCGGCATGTGGGACCCCCGATATATGGGAGGTAACATACAGGTGGGGGGCATGTGGGACCCCTGATATATGGGAGGTAACATATAGGTGGGGGGCATGTGGGACCCCCGATATATGGGACGTAACATACAGGTGGGCGGCATGTGGGACCCCCGATATATGGGACGTAACATACAGGTGGGCGGCATGTGGGACCCCTGATATATGGGAGGTAACATACAGGTGGGCGGCATGTGGGACCCCTGATATATGGGAGATAACATACAGGTGGGCGGCATGTGGGACCCCTGATATATGGGAGGTAACATACAGGTGGGCGGCATGTGGGACCCCTGATATATGGGACGTAACATACAGGTGGGCGGCATGTGGGACCCCTGATATATGGGAGGTAACATACAGGTGGGGGGCATGTGGGACCCCTGATATATGGGAGGTGTGATATATACTGTATATGTACTCTGGGGCATAGTGCTGGAGGTGGTGGTATATACTGTATATGTACACTGGGGCATAGTGCTGGAGGTGGTGGTATATAGCAGCACATGTGATATATACTGTATATGTACAGACTGGGGCATAGTGCTGGAGGAGGTGGTATATAGCAGCACATGTGATATATACTGTATATGTACTCTGGGGCATAGTGCTGGAGGTGGTGGTATATAGCAGCACATGTGATATATACTGTATATGTACTCTGGGGCATAGTGCTGGAGGTGGTGGTATATAGCAGCACATGTGATATATACTGTATATGTACAGACTGGGGCATAGTGTACATGTATATCCACTTGTGCTGCTATATATCACCTGAGAAGCTGAGGTGTGTATGATGAGGTTCTGCAGCAGCTGAGGTGTGTATGATGAGGTTCTGCAGCAGCTGAGGTGTATGATGAGGTTCTGCAGCAGCTGAGGTGTGTATGATGAGGTTCTGCAGCAGCTGAGATGTAGTATGAGGTCCTGCAGCAGATTGGGTGTAGTATGAGGTTCTGCAGCAGCTGAGGTGTGTATGATGAGGTTCTGCAGCAGTTGAGGTGTGTATGATGAGGTCCTGCAGCAGATTGGGTGCATGATGAGGTTCTGCAGCAGCTGAGGTGTAGTATGATGTTCTGCAGCAGCTGAGGTGTATTATGATGTTCTGCAGCAGATTGGGTGCATGATGAGGTTCTGCAGCAGCTGAGGTGTAGTATGATGTTCTGCAGCAGCTGAGGTGTATTATGATGTTCTGCCGCAGATGGGGTGTAGTATGATGTTCTGCAGCAGCTGAGGTGTATTATGATGTTCTGCAGCAGATGGGGTGTATGATGAGGTTCTGCAGACCATCATAATACACAATGTGAAAATAATTAATTTACCAATAGTACACAATTGATGAATTGATGGTTTTTGCCTCAGGCAGCAGAAAAGCTAGAAACAGCCCTGGGGAGGTAACATACAGGTGGGGGGCATGTGGGACCCCTGATATATGGGAGGTAACATACAGGTGGGCGGCATGTGGGAACCCCGATATATGGGAGGTAACATACAGGTGGGCGACATGTGGGACCCCTGAAATCTGTTAGGGTGATAAAATGGGGAGGGGGTTTATGACAGTAACAACATACATAAGGATCAGCCCTGTACCCCCTGGACCCCCATACACAGCACCCCCTGTAGTCACATACCCGTCCCCCTCCCTGTATAATACTCACAGTCATGTTCTCGGCCTATAGAGGAGATACAGGAGACAGCCAGAGAGTTATATAAGGAATCAGCCCCCTCCCCTCTACAGGGACCGAACCCCTGAAGAAGTCATTAGGCCGGCTCTCTGGCCTCGCTGTACTGGAGCCCCCCGGGTCCTATTACCTGTACACAAGAAGGAGCCAGGAGACCCAGGGGTTAAATCCTTCCACTAACAGATATAACCTCAGGAGCAATGAGACCACCTGCCGTACTATGAGACCCCCTGTATGTCCATCCGTACTATGAGACCCCCTGTATGTCCATCCGTACTATGAGACCCCCTGTATGTCCATCCGTACCATGAGACCCCCTGTATGTCCATCCGTACCATGAGACCCCCTGTATGTCCATCCGCACCATGAGACCCCCTGTATGTCCATCCGCACCATGAGACCCCCTGTATGTCCATCCGCACCATGAGACCCCCTGTATGTCCATCCGCACCATGAGACCCCCTGTATGTCCATCCGCACCATGAGACCCCCTGTATGTCCATCCGCACCATGAGACCCCCTGTATGTCCATCCGCACCATGAGACCCCCTGTATGTCCATCCGTACCATGAGACCCCCTGTATGTCCATCCGCACCATGAGACCCCCTGTATGTCCATCCGCACCATGAGGCCCCCTGTATGTCCATCCGCACCATGAGGCCCCCTGTATGTCCATCCGCACCATGAGACCCCCTGTCTGTCCATCCGCACCATGGGGGCCCCTGTCTGTCCATCCGCACCATGGGGGCCCCTGTCTGTCCATCCGCACCATGGGGGCCCCTGTCTGTCCATCCGCACCATGGGGGCCCCTGTCTGTCCATCCGCACCATGGGGGCCCCTGTCTGTCCATCCGCACCATGGGGGCCCCTGTCTGTCCATCCGCACCATGGGGCCCCTGTCTGTCCATCCGCACCATGGGGGGCCCCTGTCTGTCCATCCGCACCATGGGGGCCCCTGTCTGTCCATCCGCACCATGGGGGCCCCTGTCTGTCCATCCGCACCATGGGGGCCCCTGTCTGTCCATCCGCACCATGAGGGCCCCTGTCTGTCCATCCGCACCATGAGGGCCCCTGTCTGTCCATCCGCACCATGAGGGCCCCTGTCTGTCCATCCGCACCATGAGGGCCCCTGTCTGTCCATCCGCACCATGAGGGCCCCTGTCTGTCCATCCGCACCATGAGGGCCCCTGTCTGTCCATCCGCACCATGAGGGCCCCTGTCTGTCCATCCGCCCCATGAGGGCCCCTGTCTGTCCATCCGCACCATGAGGGCCCCTGTCTGTCCATCCGCACCATGAGGGCCCCTGTCTGTCCATCCGCACCATGAGGGCCCCTGTCTGTCCATCCGCACCATGAGGGCCCCTGTCTGTCCATCCGCACCATGAGGGCCCCTGTCTGTCCATCCGCACCATGAGGGCCCCTGTCTGTCCATCCGCACCATGAGGGCCCCTGTCTGTCCATCCGCACCATGAGGGCCCCTGTCTGTCCATCCGCACCATGAGGGCCCCTGTCTGTCCATCCGCACCATGAGGGCCCCTGTCTGTCCATCCGCACCATGAGGGCCCCTGTCTGTCCATCCGCACCATGAGGGCCCCTGTCTGTCCATCCGCACCATGAGGGCCCCTGTCTGTCCATCCGCACCATGAGGGCCCCTGTCTGTCCATCCGCACCATGAGGGCCCCTGTCTGTCCATCCGCACCATGAGGGCCCCTGTCTGTCCATCCGCACCATGAGGGCCCCTGTCTGTCCATCCGCACCATGAGGGCCCCTGTCTGTCCATCCGCACCATGAGGGCCCCTGTCTGTCCATCCGCACCATGAGGGCCCCTGTCTGTCCATCCGCACCATGAGGGCCCCTGTCTGTCCATCCGCACCATGAGGGCCCCTGTCTGTCCATCCGCACCATGAGGGCCCCTGTCTGTCCATCCGCACCATGAGGGCCCCTGTCTGTCCATCCGCACCATGAGGGCCCCTGTCTGTCCATCCGCACCATGAGGGCCCCTGTCTGTCCATCCGCACCATGAGGGCCCCTGTCTGTCCATCCGCACCATGAGGGCCCCTGTCTGTCCATCCGCACCATGAGGGCCCCTGTCTGTCCATCCGCACCATGAGGGCCCCTGTCTGTCCATCCGCACCATGAGGGCCCCTGTCTGTCCATCCGCACCATGAGGGCCCCTGTCTGTCCATCCGCACCATGAGGGCCCCTGTCTGTCCATCCGCACCATGAGGGCCCCTGTCTGTCCATCCGCACCATGAGGGCCCCTGTCTGTCCATCCGCACCATGAGGGCCCCTGTCTGTCCATCCGCACCATGAGGGCCCCTGTCTGTCCATCCGCACCATGAGGGCCCCTGTCTGTCCATCCGCACCATGAGGGCCCCTGTCTGTCCATCCGCACCATGAGGGCCCCTGTCTGTCCATCCGCACCATGAGGGCCCCTGTCTGTCCATCCGCACCATGAGGGCCCCTGTCTGTCCATCCGCACCATGAGGGCCCCTGTCTGTCCATCCGCACCATGAGGGCCCCTGTCTGTCCATCCGCACCATGAGGGCCCCTGTCTGTCCATCCGCACCATGAGGGCCCCTGTCTGTCCATCCGCACCATGAGGGCCCCTGTCTGTCCATCCGCACCATGAGGGCCCCTGTCTGTCCATCCGCACCATGAGGGCCCCTGTCTGTCCATCCGCACCATGAGGGCCCCTGTCTGTCCATCCGCACCATGAGGGCCCCTGTCTGTCCATCCGCACCATGAGGGCCCCTGTCTGTCCATCCGCACCATGAGGGCCCCTGTCTGTCCATCCGCACCATGAGGGCCCCTGTCTGTCCATCCGCACCATGAGGGCCCCTGTCTGTCCATCCGCACCATGAGGGCCCCTGTCTGTCCATCCGCACCATGAGGGCCCCTGTCTGTCCATCCGCACCATGAGGGCCCCTGTCTGTCCATCCGCACCATGAGGGCCCCCTGTCTGTCCATCCGCACCATGAGGGCCCCTGTCTGTCCATCCGCACCATGAGGGCCCCTGTCTGTCCATCCGCACCATGAGGGCCCCTGTCTGTCCATCCGCACCATGAGGGCCCCTGTCTGTCCATCCGCACCATGAGGGCCCCTGTCTGTCCATCCGCACCATGAGGGCCCCTGTCTGTCCATCCGCACCATGAGGGCCCCTGTCTGTCCATCCGCACCATGAGGGCCCCTGTCTGTCCATCCGCACCATGAGGGCCCCTGTCTGTCCATCCGCACCATGAGGGCCCCTGTCTGTCCATCCGCACCATGAGGGCCCCTGTCTGTCCATCCGCACCATGAGGGCCCCTGTCTGTCCATCCGCACCATGAGGGCCCCTGTCTGTCCATCCGCACCATGAGGGCCCCTGTCTGTCCATCCGCACCATGAGGGCCCCTGTCTGTCCATCCGCACCATGAGGGCCCCTGTCTGTCCATCCGCACCATGAGGGCCCCTGTCTGTCCATCCGCACCATGAGGGCCCCTGTCTGTCCATCCGCACCATGAGGGCCCCTGTCTGTCCATCCGCACCATGAGGGCCCCTGTCTGTCCATCCGCACCATGAGGGCCCCTGTCTGTCCATCCGCACCATGAGGGCCCCTGTCTGTCCATCCGCACCATGAGGGCCCCTGTCTGTCCATCCGCACCATGAGGGCCCCTGTCTGTCCATCCGCACCATGAGGGCCTCCCCATTTGTCTGTCTGTCCATCCGTACCATGAGACCCCCCCCCATTTGTCTGTCTGTCCATACTACAAGACCCCCCACCAATCCGTTTTATGAGACGGCCTGTCTTAATGATGAGAGGACTTGCCCGCACCCTGAGATGTCCTGTCCCCTCCATGAGACAGCCTATCCACGCAGAGATGTCCTGTCCCCTCCATGAGACAGCCTATCCACGCAGAGATGTCCTGTCCCCTCCATGAGACAGCCTATCCACGCAGCGATGTCCTGTCCCCTCCATGAGACAGCCTATCCACGCAGAGATGTCCTGTCTGCACCACAACACGACCTGTCCGCTCTATAGTCTATCCACGCAGAGACGACTATTAACCATTAACCTCCGGAGCTGTGCTCACTTCAAAGCACGTGGGGAGCGGCCGTTATATGCAGCCAGGTCCTCACTGTTAATGACGGCCGCCGCCGCACTTACATCAATGACAGGAGCTGTGCTCCTGTCGCTGACCGATCGGGACCCCCCATTGTTCTATCTGACTGCCGGAGGTCCCTTACCTTCCTCCAATGGCAAAGCAAGGATCAGTGTTAGAAAAGTAATGTCCTAATAAAATCTATTAAAATAAAACAATGTTCCCGCCAGGATTGATTATTTTTATTTCAAATAAAATTAATAAAAATGGATCAATACATCCGATTTACACAAGTATAGTACTAATAAAGACTAGCGATCATGGCGCAAAAAATGACGCCCCGTACGTGAAAAAATAAAAGCGCTATAACAGTCAAAAAAAGTCCATTGTAATCGCACCTATTCGCAAAAAAAGTTTTACTGTTAATAGAAATATGAAAACATTAGAAAAGCTGTAAGCTGCATATCGCTGTCCTCAGACCGACCTACAGAGTACAGATATCATGGGCATTACGTAAACAGGGAACCCCCCAAAATTAGCAGAATTGTATCTTTTCCACCAATTTCACCCCATAAATATTTTGGAGGTGAAATTGGCCCTGTAGCTGGAAAAATAAAAGCCTTATGGGTCTTAGAAGGCGAGGAGGAAAAAACGCAAAACTGAGAATTGGCCCAGTCCTTGGGGTCATTTTGGGCTCTGTCCTTAAGGGGTTAAAAGTACCAACTGAGTGACCTCCTGCAGACCATTGCGGCATGGTGACCTCCTGCAGACCATTGCGGCATGGTGACCTCCTGCAGACCATTGCGGCATGGTGACCTCCTGCAGACCATTGCAGAACACTTCTTTATTAGATGTGCAGTTTAAAGTGTCCCTGTCGTTATAACTTTCAAAATCTAAATCAACAGTAGATGTGATATAAAGCAAGTTTGCGATTTACATTTATTTTTATTTTTTTTTAAATAATGCTTTAAAACAAAGCTAAACTTACCAGGTATCCAGGTCCAGTCTCCTGAAGGCAGCTATATAACAGCTATACTTACTGTATCCAGGTCCAGTCTCCTAAAGGCAGCTATATAACAGCTATACTTACCAGGTATCCAGGTCCAGTCTCCCGAAGGCAGCTATATAACAGCTATACTTACTGTATCCAGGTCCAGTCTCCTGATGGCAGCTATATAACAGCTATACATACTGTATCCAGGTCCTGTCTACTGAAGGCAGCTATATAACAGCTATACTTACTGTATCCAGGTCCAGTCTCCTGAAGGCAGCTATATAACAGCTATACTTACTGTATCCAGGTCCAGTCTCCTGAAGGCAGCTATATAACAGCTATACTTACTGTATCCAGGTCCAGTCTCCTGAAGGCAGCTATATAACAGCTATACTTACTGTATCCAGGTCCAGTCTCCTGAAGGCTGCTATATAACAGCTATACTTACTGTATACAGGTCCTGTCTACTGAAGGCAGCTATATAACAGCTATACTTACTGTATCCAGGTCCAGTCTCCTGCTATATAACAGCTATACTTACTGTATCCCGGTCCAGTCTCCTGCTATATAACAGCTATACTTACTGTATCCAGGTCCAGTCTCCTGAAGGCAGCTTTATAACAGCTATACTTACTGTATGCAGGTCCAGTCTCCTGAAGGCTGCTATATAACAGCTTTACTTACTGTATACAGGTCCAGTCTCCTGAAGGCTGCTACTGTATATAACAGCTATACTTACTGTATCCAGGTCCAGTCTCCTGAAGGCAGCCATATAACAGCTATACTTACTGTATCTAGGTCCAGTCTCCTGAAGGCTGCTATATAACAGCTATACTTACTGTATCCAGGTCCAGTCTCCTGCTATATAACAGCTATACTTACTGTATCCAGGTCCAGTCTCCTGAAGGCAGCTATATAACAGCTATACTTACTGTATCCAGGTCCAGTCTCCTGAAGGCAGCTATATAACAGCTATACTTACTGTATCTAGGTCCAGTCTCCTGAAGGCTGCTATATAACAGCTATACTTACTGTATCCAGGTCCAGTCTCCTGCTATATAACAGCTATACTTACTGTATCCTGGTCCAGTCTCCTGCTATATAACAGCTATACTTACTGTATCCAGGTCCAGTCTCCTGAAGGCAGCTTTATAACAGCTGTACTTACTCTATCCAGGTCCAGTCTCCTGAAAGCTGCTAAATAACAGCTATACTTACTTTATACAGGTCCAGTCTCCTGAAGGCTGCTATATAACAGCTTTACTTACTGTATACAGATCCAGTCTCCTGAAGGCTGCTACTGTATATAACAGCTATACTTACTGTATCCAGGTCCAGTCTCCTGAAGGCTGCTCCTGCTATATAACAGCTATACTTACTGTATCCAGGTCCAGTCTCCTGAAGGCAGCTATATAACAGCTATACTTACTGTATCTAGGTCCAGTCTCCTGAAGGCTGCTATATAACAGCTATACTTACTGTATCCAGGTCCAGTCTCCTGCTATATAACAGCTATACTTACTGTATCCTGGTCCAGTCTCCTGCTATATAACAGCTATACTTACTGTATCCAGGTCCAGTCTCCTGAAGGCAGCTTTATAACAGCTGTACTTACTCTATCCAGGTCCAGTCTCCTGAAAGCTGCTAAATAACAGCTATACTTACTTTATACAGGTCCAGTCTCCTGAAGGCTGCTATATAACAGCTTTACTTACTGTATACAGATCCAGTCTCCTGAAGGCTGCTACTGTATATAACAGCTATACTTACTGTATCCAGGTCCAGTCTCCTGAAGGCTGCTCCTGCTATATAACAGCTATACTTACTGTATCCAGGTCCAGTCTCCTGAAGGCAGCTATATAACAGCTATACTTACTGTATCTAGGTCCAGTCTCCTGAAGGCTGCTATATAACAGCTATACTTACTGTATCCAGGTCCAGTCTCCTGCTATATAACAGCTATACTTACTGTATCCAGGTCCAGTCTCCTGCTATATAACAGCTATACTTACTGTATCCAGGTCCAGTCTCCTGAAGGCAGCTATATAACAGCTATACTTACTGTATCCAGGTCCGGTCTCCTGAAGGCAGCTATATAACAGCTATATACTTACTGTATCCAGGTCCTGTCTACTGAAGGCAGCTATATAACAGCTATACTTACTGTATCCTGGTCCAGTCTCCTGCTATATAACAGCTATACTTACTGTATATCCAGGTCCGGTCTCCTGAAGGCAGCTATATAACAGCTATACTTACTGTATCCAGGTCCAGTCTCCTGAAGGCAGCTATATACTATTTTACAGAAAATTTGGAAAATTGCTGCTAATGTTTTAAGCTTTCTATTGTCTAAAAAAAAAAAAAAAAACATAGTTAAACCCTTTAAGGACGGGGCCAATTTTCGTTTTTGCGTTTTCGGTTTTTCCTCCTTGTGTATATACGGCCATACATAGCACTTGCATTTTTCCACCTAGAGACCCACATGAGCCCTTATTTTTTGCGCCACTAATTGTACTTTGCAATGACGGCTGAAGCGACCAAAAATGCGCAATTTTGCACCTTGGGATTTTTTTGCGCTTACGCCGTTTACCGTGCGAGATCAGGAATGTGATTAATAGTTTGGGCGATTACGCACGCGGCGATACCAAATATGTTTATTTATTTATTTACTTTTATTTAAAACCTGGGGAAAGGGAGGTGATTCAGACTTTTTTTTTTTTTACACATATACTAGAAGCCCCCCTGGGGTTAGGGTTATTTCCCCTGGGGTTAGGGTTATTCCCCACCCCCCTGAGGTTAGGGTTATTCCTCCCCTGGGGTTAGGGTTACTCCCCCTGGGGGTCTTCTAGTATATACACTTTGATCCCTCATTGAGATCTTTGCTGTATACTTATACAGCAAAGATCAATGAGATCGGCACTCGTTTGCTTTTGGCTGCTGCAGCCGAAAACAAACGAGTGCTGAGCTGGGGACGGCGCCATCTTGGAGTGGTCCCCGGCCGGCAGCAGGTACAGAAATCTCACCCACTAGACACCAGGGATAAGCTGCGTCTGGTAATCGGATGCAGCTGTCATGTTTGACAGCTGCATCTGATTACTGTATTAGCGGGCACGGCGATCGGACCGTGCCTGCTAATACCTGCGGTCCCGAGCTACAAGGGGCACCCGCAACTGCGGCGGTTCATAGTGGGGTCGCCGCGCGGCCCCGCTCTGAACACCTCTTACGCCTCTGAACACCTCTTATTAACCTCTTAAGAGGTTAATAAATGGCGCCAACATAAAGTAGACATGTTGCTAATGCTATTTAATATATAATTTATGTGGTATAACCATTTTCTGTATAAGCAGAAAAGTTTCAAAGTTGGAAAAATGCTTTTTTTCACAATTTTTTTTTTCCATAAAGATTCGTTATAAGTATCGACTCCAATTTACCAGAAATGTAAAGTACAATATGTCACGAGAAAACAATCTCAGAATCAGCCGGATAGGTAAAAGCATCCCGAAGTTATTAATGAATAAAGTGACACTGGTCATATTCATAACATTTGTCTCTGTCCTTAAAGGAAACCAATCACCTCCAAAACGCATCTATAGCTTTATAAATGTGCTGTTAGAGCCCACAGCACCCTTTCCATACATGTTCCTATATACTCCCTGCCTCCCCCGTGTAATCCATAAAGTAACTTTATAAAACTGGCGCCCGGTATGTAAATGACCTCAGGTAGTCACCTGGGCGCTGTTCGGCTAGATGGTTGTCACAGTCAGTCCGGGTCCCCTGGGCGTCCTCCGGCGGTAATCAGGCCCCTCTGGGCATGATTCAAGTCACCCAGTACCTCTGCCAAAAATAGGGGGGGGCACATCCACGGGTAATTAAATACTAAGAATGAAATAATGGACTACAGTCCAAAATATAAGTAATCTAGAAATCTTTATTGATGTACAAAAAAGAAGGTGCAAGATATACAGATAAAATCATTTACAATACACAAACATGGAACTGTGCAAAATAAGCCCAGACCCAACGGGTACCCCGACATCTGCAAGTGTAGAGACCCCTTAAATGTCTCATGTGATGTTACCAGCTACAGTGCTAAAACCTACCATAAGATGTATATAAGTATGTATGTAAGGACAAGACAAGAAGTAGCAGAGAATAAACGGGGCCAAATGACAAGAATAGATCTCACCATAGAGCGGAGTCTTTGGACTCTTTGGACCCCAACATGGACTCCGCTCTATGGTGAGATCTATTCTTGTCATTTGGCCCCGTTTATTCTCTGCTACTTCTTGTCTTGTCCTTACTTACATACATACTTCTATACATCTTATGGTAGGTTTTAGCACTGTAGCTGGTAACATCACATGAGACATTTAAGGGGTCTCTACACTTGCAGATGTCGGGGTACCGTTGGGTCTGGGCTTATTTTGCACAGTTCCATGTTTGTGTATTGTAAATGATTTTATCTGTAGATCTTGCACCTTCTTTTTTGTACATCAATAAAGATTTCTAGATTACTTATATTTTGGACTGTAGTCCATTATTTCATTCTTAGTATTTAATTACCCGTGGATGTGCCCCCCCCTATTTTTGGCAGAGGTACTGGGTGACAACCGGACTGACTGTGACAACCATCTAGCCGAACAGCGCCCAGGTGACTACCTGAGGTCATTTACATACCGGGCGCCAGTTTTATAAAGTTACTTTATGGATTACACGGGGGAGGCAGGGAGTATATAGGAACATGTATGGAAAGGCTGCTGTGGGCTCTAACAGCACATTTATAAAGCTATAGATGCGTTTTGGAGGTGACTGGTTCCCTTTAAGGCCATTTCAGGCCCGGTCCTTAAAGGGTTAAGCAGTGGCGTAGCTACCAGGGTCGCAGCGGTCGCCCCTGCGGCCCGCCACGAGGGGGTGGCCCGCGAGGGCCCCCCCTTGCCACTGCACTGCCCCCCATGGATCACTCTTGTGACCCCAAGCATTGTTTTGCTTGCGGTCACAAGAGCGGGCTCGTCCGGGCCCCCGGCTCAGTGAGCTCCCTGTGCCACCTGGGGTCCTGATTTCCGGCACAGGAAGCGCACGTCAGAGACGATTCCTGTGCCGGAAGTCCCAGCCCCGGCGTACAGAGAGTTCACTGATGCGCGGCGCTGCCGGGGATAGGACGGGATCACACAGCGCCTGAAGAAGAAGAGGATCGCCGGGGGAGCAAGTTGTTAGGTGAGTTTGTGTGTTTTGTTGTGTTTTTTTAAATTCTGCTTGGGGAAGGGGGGGCATCTATAAGGGATGGGGGAAGGGGGGGCATCTATAAGGGATGGGGGAAGAGTGGGCACCTATAAGGGATGGGGGAAGAGGGGGCATCTATAAGGGATGGGGAAGAGGGGGGCACCTATAAGGGATGGGGGAAGAGTGGGCACCTATAAGGGATGGGGGAAGGGGGCCATCTATAAGGGGGGAGAGAGAGGGCCATCTATAAGGGGGGAGAGAGAGGGCCATCTATAAGGGGGGAGAGAGAGGGGCATCTATAAGGGATGGGGGAAGAGTGGGCACCTATAAGGGATGGGGGAAGGGGGCCATCTATAAGGGGGGAGAGAGAGGGCCATCTATAAGGGGGGAGAGAGAGGGCCATCTATAAGGGGGGAGAGAGAGGGGCATCTATAAGGGATGGGGAAGAGGGGGCATCTATAAGGGATGGGGAAGGGGGGGCATCTATAAGGGATGGGGAAGAGGGGGCATCTATAAGGGATGGGGAAGGGGGGGCATCTATAAGGGATGGGGAAGGGGGGGCATCTATAAGGGATGGGGAAGGGGGGGCATCTATAAGGGATGGGGAAGAGGGGGCCACCTATAAGGGATGGGGAAGGGGGGGCATCTATAAGGGATGGGGAAGGGGGGGCATCTATAAGGGATGGGGAAGAGGGGGCATCTATAAGGGATGGGGAAGGGGGGGCATCTATAAGGGATGGGGAAAGGGGGGCATCTATAAGGGATGGGGGAAGGGGGGGGGCATCTATAAGGGATGGGGGAAGGGGGGGGCATCTATAAGGGATGGGGGAAGGGGGGGCATCTATAAGGGATGGGGGAAGAGTGGGCACCTATAAGGGATGGGGGAAGAGGGGGCATCTATAAGGGATGGGGAAGATGGGGAAGAGGGGAGCACCTATAAGGGATGGGGGAAGAGGGAGGCATCTATAAGGGATGGGGGGAGAGAGAGGGGCATCTATAAGGGGGGAGAGAGAGGGGCATCTATAAGGGGGGAGAGAGAGGGGCATCTATAAGGGGGGAGAGAGAGGGGCATCTATAAGGGATGGGGAAGAGGGGGCATCTATAAGGGATGGGGAAGGGGGGGCATCTATAAGGGATGGGGGAAGGGGGGCATCTATAAGGGATGGGGGAAGGGGGGCATCTATAAGGGATGGGGGAAGGGGGGGCATCTATAAGGGATGGGGGAAGAGTGGGCACCTATAAGGGATGGGGGAAGAGGGGGCATCTATAAGGGATGGGGAAGATGGGGAAGAGGGGGGCACCTATAAGGGATGGGGGAAGAGGGAGGCATCTATAAGGGATGGGGGGAGAGAGAGGGGCATCTATAAGGGGGGAGAGAGAGGGGCATCTATAAGGGATGGGGAAGAGGGGGCATCTATAAGGGATGGGGAAGGGGGGGCATCTATAAGGGATGGGGAAGGGGGGGCACCTATAAGGGATGGGGGAAGGGGGGGGCATCTATAAGGGATGGGGGAAGAGGGGGGCATCTATAAGGTATGGGGGAAGAGGGGGGCATCTATAAGGGATGGGGGAAGAGGGGGGCATCTATAAGGTATGGGGGAAGAGGGGGGCATCTATAAGGGATGGGGGAAGAGGGGGGCATCTATAAGGGATGGGGGGGGATGGGGGAAGAGGGGGGCATCTATAAGGGATGGGGGAAGAGGGGGGCATCTATAAGGGATGGGGGAAGAGGGGGGCATCTATAAGGGATGGGGGAAGGGGGGGCA
This sequence comes from Dendropsophus ebraccatus, assembly GCA_027789725.1. Lineage (NCBI taxonomy): Eukaryota > Metazoa > Chordata > Amphibia > Anura > Hylidae > Dendropsophus > Dendropsophus ebraccatus. Next base: position 3,698,982 of record JAQFWZ010000047.1, on the reverse strand, counting down.
TCTATAAGGGAGGGCGGAGAGGGGGGCATCTATAAGGGATGGGGAACAGGGGGCATCTATAAGGGATGGGGAAGAGGGGGGCACCTATAAAGGATGGGGGAAGGGGGGGCATCTATAAGGGATGGGGGAAGAGGGGGCATCTATAAGGGATGGGGGAAGAGTGGGCACCTATAAAGGATGGGGGAAGGGGGGGCATCTATAAGGGATGGGGGAAGGGGGGCATCTATAAGGGGGGAGAGAGAGGGGCATCTATAAGGGATGGGGGAAGGGGGGGGCATCTATAAGGGATGGGGGGAGAGAGAGGGGCATCTATAAGGGGGGAGAGAGTGGGGCATCTATAAGGGATGGGGAAGAGGGGGCATCTATAAGGGATGGGGAAGGGGGGGCATCTATAAGGGATGGGGAAGAGGGGGCATCTATAAGGGATGGGGAAGGGGGGGCATCTATAAGGGATGGGGAAGGGGGGGCATCTATAAGGGATGGGGAAGAGGGGGCATCTATAAGGGATGGGGAAGGGGGGGCATCTATAAGGGATGGGGAAGAGGGGGCATCTATAAGTGATGGGGGAAGGGGGGGCATCTATAAGGGATGGGGAAGAGGGAGCATCTATAAGGGATGGGGAAGAGGGGGCATCTATAAGGGATGGGGGAAGAGTGGGCACCTATAAGGGATGGGGGAAGGGGGGCATCTATAAGGGGGGAGAGAGAGGGGCATCTATAAGGGATGGGGGAAGGGGGGGGCATCTATAAGGGATGGGGAAGAGGGGGCATCTATAAGGGATGGGGAAGGGGGGGCATCTATAAGGGATGGGGAAGGGGGGGCATCTATAAGGGATGGGGAAGGGGGGGCATCTATAAGGGGGGAGAGAGAGGGGCATCTATAAGGGATGGGGAAGAGGGGGGCACCTATAAGGGATGGGGGAAGAGTGGGCACCTATAAAGGATGGGGGAAGGGGGGGCATCTATAAGGGATGGGGGAAGAGAGAGGGGCATCTATAAGGGGGGAGAGGGGGGCATCCATAAGGGATGGGGAAGGTGGGGCATCTATAAGGGATGGGGAAGAGGGGGCATCTATAAGGGATGGGGAAGGGGGGGCATCTATAAGGGATGGGGAAGGGGGGGCATCTATAAGGGATGGGGAAGGGGGGGCATCTATAAGGGATGGGGAAGGGGGGGCATCTATAAGGGATGGGGAAGGGGGGGCATCTATAAGGGATGGGGAAGGGGGGGCATCTATAAGGGATGGGGAAGGGGGGCATCTATAAGGGATGGGGAAGAGGGGGCATCTATAAGTGATGGGGGATGGGGGAAGGGGGGGCATCTATAAGGGATGGGGAAGAGGGGGCATCTATAAGGGATGGGGAAGAGGGGGGCACCTATAAGGGATGGGGGAAGGGGGGCATCTATAAGGGGGGAGAGAGAGGGGCATCTATAAGGGATGGGGGAAGGGGGGGCATCTATAAGGGATGGGGGGAGAGAGAGGGGCATCTATAAGGGGGGAGAGGGGGGCATCCATAAGGGATGGGGAAGAGGGGGCATCTATAAGGGATGGGGAAGAGGGGGCATCTATAAGGGATGGAGAAGGGGGGGCATCTATAAGGGATGGGGAAGAGGGGGCATCTATAAGGGGGGAGAGAGAGGGGCATCTATAAGGGATGGGGAAGAGGGGGCATCTATAAGGGATGGGGAAGGGGGGCATCTATAAGGGATGGGGAAGGGGGGCATCTATAAGGGATGGGGAAGAGGGTGCATCTATAAGTGATGGGGGAAGAGGGGGCATCTATAAGGGATGGGGGAAGGGGGGGCATCTATAAGGGATGGGGAAGAGGGGGCATCTATAAGGGGGGAGAGAGAGGGGCATCTATAAGGGATGGGGAAGAGGGGGCATCTATAAGGGATGGGGGATGGGGGGGCATCTATAAGGGATGGGGAAGAGGGGGAATCTATAACAGATGGGGGAAGGGGGGGCATCTATAAGGGATGGGGGAAGGGGGGGCATCTATAAGGGAATGGGAGAGGAGGGCATCTATAAGGGGAGGGGGGAGAGGGGGGCACCTATAAGGGATGGGGGAAGAGGGGGGGGCCATCTATAAGGGATGGGGGAAGAGGGGGGGCCATCTATAAGGGGAGGGGGGCCATCTATAAGGGAGGGGGGAGAAGAGGGGGCCATCTAAAGGGGGGCAACATGCAGTGGGGGCCATCTATATATACTATAAGGGGATCACATAGTGTCAGCCTACCCACTAAATGAGGGTGTAAAGGGGACAGTACAGATGTGCAGTGTGTATAGAGATGAGGTTGGTGCCAGTGTGAGGGGCCTAATGTCTGTCTGGCAGATTCTGTGGATTCGTGGCTCGGAGAAGTTCTCATAACGGCCCAGGGCAGATGGAGAAGAAGATGAAAAGGAAAGAACTCCGATCAGAGAAGACGTCCCCTGTGAGTCACCTGATATAACTGCACTGTAATGTATATGGTGTATACAACCTGTGTAGAGCTGGGTACCTCTATATAACTGTGTGAGGTGATAGTGATCTGTGTACAGTGGATCTTATTCAGTAGCAGCGGTGGTGTTAGTCGGTATGTGGTGGTATTAGTCAGTATGCAGGGGTGTTAGTCAGTATGTGGTGGTATTAGTCAGTATGCAGGGGTGTTAGTCAGTATGTGGTGGTATTAGTCAGTATGCGGTGGTATTAGTCAGTAGCAGTGGTGGTCTTAGTCAGTATGCGGGGGTGTTAGTCAGTATGTGGTGGTATTAGTCAGTATGCGGTGGTATTAGTCAGTAGCAGTGGTGGTCTTAGTCAGTATGCGGGGGTGTTAGTCAGTATGTGGTGGTAATATTTGTTTCTTGTTATCCAGTACTGTGTTTTATTGGTCTCAGTATACAGGATTTGGTCAGTAACAATATGGTGGTGATGGTAGTGGTGGGGCGGTAATATTTCCCCCTTGTATACTGGTATTACTGGTAATATTAGTCTCAGTATACAGGATTTGGACAGTAACAGTATGGCGGTAATATATATAGTGATAATATTATTTCTTTCTATATGCTGGTGTTATTGGTAATATCTGTCTTGCGGTACATATCTATCTATATACACACATACACCTACCAGTAGCATCACTTGGTCGTGAAAGGGGGGGGGGGGGGGGGGCCCAAGTTGACCTCTCGCACCAGGGCCCAGGAGACATTAGCTACGCCCCTGGGGTTAAGTGTATAGTGCAATTGGAGTTCTATTTTCTATTACCACTACTTTTAGGCCGTGTAACACAGGGGATTGTGCAATATTTATTTGGACGCTGCTATGAGATCATCTTTTCTGATTTGTTCTTTGCCCATTTTGTTATTTATAACACATATAAATTTATGTTATTTATGTACCAGATCCCCCATTGGGTTTTAACATGTCTGTTGTGTTTATGGTTTTATGGGAGGGCTGAAATGTATCAGTTGTCATTGTGGAGACTTTATGTAGGTTTATATGTATCCAGGTCCAGACCGTCAGGCTAGGATAGGTGGTGGCAGCAGGCTTGTCAGGCTAGGATCGGCGGTGGCAGCGGCTTGTCAGGCTAGGATCGGCGGTGGCTTGTCAGGCTAGGATCGGTGGTGGCAGCGGCTTGTCAGGCTAGGATCGGCGGTGGCTTGTCAGGCTAGGATCGGCGGTGGCAGCGGCTTGTCAGGCTAGGATCGGCGGTGGCAGCGGCTTGTCAGGCTAGGATCGGTGGTGGCAGCGGCTTGTCAGGCTAGGATCGGTGGTGGCAGCGGCTTGTCAGGCTAGGATCGGCGGTGGCAGCGGCTTGTCAGGTTAGGATCGGCGGTGGCTTGTCAGGCTAGGATCGGCGGTGGCTTGTCAGGCTAGGATCGGTGGTGGCAGCGGCTTGTCAGGCTAGGATCGGCGGTGGCAGCGGCTTGTCAGGCTAGGATCAGTTGTGGCAGCGGCTTGTCAGGCTAGGATCGGTGGTGGCAGCGGCTTGTCAGGCTAGGATCGGCGGTGGCAGCGGCTTGTCAGGTTAGGATCGGCGGTGGCTTGTCAGGCTAGGATCGGTGGTGGCAGCGGCTTGTCAGGCTAGGATCGGCGGTGGCTTGTCAGGCTAGGATCGGTGGTGGCAGCGGCTTGTCAGGCTAGGATCGGCGGTGGCAGCGGCTTGTCAGGCTAGGATCGGCGGTGGCTTGTCAGGCTAGGATCGGTGGTGGCAGCGGCTTGTCAGGCTAGGATCGGCGGTGGCTTGTCAGGCTAGGATCGGTGGTGGCAGCGGCTTGTCAGGCTAGGATCGGCGGTGGCTTGTCAGGCTAGGATCGGTGGTGGCAGCGGCTTGTCAGGCTAGGATCGGCGGTGGCTTGTCAGGCTAGGATCGGTGGTGGCAGCGGCTTGTCAGGCTAGGATCGGCGGTGGCAGCGGCTTGTCAGGCTAGGATCAGCGGTGGCTTGTCAGGCTAGGATCGGTGGTGGCAGCGGCTTGTCAGGCTAGGATCGGTGGTGGCAGCAGCTTGTCAGGCTAGGATCGGCGGTGGCTTGTCAGGCTAGGATCGGTGGTGGCAGCGGTTTGTCAGGCTAGGATCGGCGGTGGCAGCGGCTTTTCAGGCTAGGATCGGCGGTGTCAGCGGTTTGTCAGGCTAGGATCGGCGGTGTCAGCGGTTTGTCAGGCTAGGATCGGCGGTGTCAGCGGTTTGTCAGGCTAGGATCGGCGGTGGCAGCGGTTTGTCAGGCTAGGATCGGCGGTGGCAGCGGTTTGTCAGGCTAGGATCGGCGGTGGCAGCGGTTTGTCAGCCTAGGATCGGCGGTGGCTTGTCAGGCTAGGATCGGCGGTGGCTTGTCAGGCTAGGATCGGCGGTGGCTTGTCAGGCTAGGATCGGCGGTGGCAGCGGTTTGTCAGGCTAGGAACGGCGGTGGCTTGTCAGGCTAGGATCGGCGGTGGCTTGTCAGGCTAGGATCGGCGGTGGCTTGTCAGGCTAAGATCGGCGGTGGCTTGTCAGGCTAGGATCGGCGGTGGCGGGTTGTCAGGCTGCGGGCTTTGCCGGGAAAAGCTTCATCCAGGACCAGGAAACTGGGAGAAGATTGTGAGGACTGGATCCTCTGTAATAATCACATTACAAGGTGTAACACAGACACTCAGGACACCGGCCCCATCCTGTCTCACCTATGGCTTCCTGTGTGTGGACTCATAGACCACAGCCACGCCCACACATCACAGCCACGCCCACACATCACAGCCACACCCACTCACTGACATTACAGCCACGCCCACTCACTGACATTACAGCCACGCCCACTCACTGACATCACAGCCACACCCACTCACTGACATCACAGCCACACCCACTCACTGACATCACAGCCACACCCCCACAGCCCCACGCACTGACATCACAGCCACACCCACTCACTGACATCACAGCCACACCCCCACAGCCCCACGCACTGACGTCACACCCACTCACTGACATCACAGCCACACCCACTCACTGACATCACAGCCACACCCACTCACTGACATCATCCAGTAAACAAACCACTTCCAACATTAGGGAATCCAGGAGATCCCGCAGCCGCCCCCGCACATCTCCACCTGCGCCATAGACTCCATTCTGTGGTCAGACAGATTCTGCCGTCCGCCCAAAGATTAAGGCGGTTCATTTGTCAGGTGGCCGGCGGGATCTGCGGTGGGGGGCCCTTCTGGATTCCTTAGAGTACATCTCTCCCCTCACATAGATATCAATAGTGCTCCCCAAAAACTAAGGGGCCTATTCCACGGAGCGATAATTGGCCAAATTGGCCTGATTCGGCCGATTATCGCTCCGTGGAATAGAGACAACGATCAGCTGATGATCGTTTATTTAGGTGGAAACCTAAAATCATCAGGCACTGACCGCGCACCGCTACGTGGAATAGTGATGCACGGCGGGCGACCGACAGTTTCACAAACAGCATCCTTTACCTATCCATGGTCCAGGGCTCCTCTTGCGCTCTGCTTCTCCCCGGGTCCTGCGTGCTCCAGCTTCAGAGCGGCCTGTCTTAGCTGCGGTGGTCCTGGCCAGTGATTGGCTGAGCGGTCTGTCAGCTAAGACAGGCTGCTCCGAAGCTGCTTCTGCACGCAGGACCGGGAGGAAGCGGAGCGCAGGAGGAGCCCTGCAACATGTGTAGGTAATGTAGGATGTTTAAACAAGGGCTGCAAGGATATCGGTAACTATGTCCCTGCAGCCCTCACCAAACGATTATCATCAGCCCATGGAATAAGACCCAAAGTTTTTAATGTTTTTGTTTCTTTTTTAAGTTGTACCAATAAAAACGAACATACGTTTTAAGGAGCTGTAATTTTCCTTGGTTTTCCATAAGACCCAAAGCCACCCTGTGACATCACAACCTTTACCAGATAACCCCTCCCACTAGAGGTGATATCAGAGCCCTCCCCAGATAGCCCCTCTCACTAAACGTGACACTATGACATCACAGGCCTCCCCCCCCCATCACTATGACATCACAGGCCTCCCCCATCACAGGCCTCTCCCATCACTATGACATCACAGGCCTCCCCCCCCCCCCATCACTATGACATCACAGGCCTCCCGGGTCACTATGACATCACAGGCCTCCCCATCACTATGACATCACAGGCCTCTCCCATCACTATGACATCACAGGCCTCTCCCATCACTATGACATCACAGGCCTCTCCCATCACTATGACATCACAGGCCTCCCCCATCACTGAGACACCACAGGCTTTACACCAAGATGCTATTACTCCAGCCTGACATCTAGTGGCCAATGTGCAAACAGCAACATTGTTTATTTTATATGGAAAGATACAAAATAACAAGTTCTTTGTAAGAAAAAAAAAAAAGTAAACTGTTCCTTTGTGATGATGGTGTCGGCTCTGGTGCCGTCCTCTCCGCAGAGTCCACACAGTCTGGATGATCCCATAGAGGTTGTCACCCTCCAGTAACCCTTCACTATCAGGACCCCAGTAATGACAGGATTTAGAGGGGTGTCTGAGGTTACTGTAAATAACAGCAGAGAGGGTAAGAAGTGAAGGATTATGGGTAGAGATGAGCGACCCTGGAGCAGCTGGAGTCCATCCGAACCCGAATGTTCGGCATTAGATTAGCGGGGGCTGCTGAACTTGGATAAAGCCCTAAGGGTGTCTGGAAAACATGGATACAGCCAATGACTATATCCAATAACTACAGCCAATAACTATATCCAATAACTACAGCCAATAACTATATCCAATAACTACAGCCAATAACTACAGCCAATAACTATATCCAATAACTACAGCCAATGACTATATCCAATAACTACAGCCAATAACTATATCCAATAACTATATCCAATAACTACAGCCAATGACTATATCCAATAACTACAGCCAATAACTACAGCCAATAACTACAGCCAATAACTACAGCCAATAACTACAGCCAATGACTATATCCAATAACTACAGCCAATAACTACAGCCAATGACTATATCCAATAACTACAGCCAACGACTATGTCCAATAACTACAGCCAATGACTATATCCAATAATTACAGCCAATGACTATATCCAATAACTACAGCCAATAACTACAGCCAATGACTATATCCAATAACTACAGCCAATAACTATATCCAATAACTACAGCCAATGACTATATCCAATGACTACAGCCAATAACTATATCCAATAACTACAGCCAATAACTATATCCAATAACTACAGCCAATGACTATATCCAATAACTACAGCCAATGACTATATCCAATAACTACAGCCAATGACTATATCCAATAACTACAGCCAATAACTATATCCAATAACTATATCCAATAACTACAGCCAATGACTATATCCAATAACTACAGCCAATAACTACAGCCAATAACTACAGCCAATAACTACAGCCAATAACTACAGCCAATAACTACAGCCAATGACTATATCCAATAACTACAGCCAATAACTACAGCCAATGACTATATCCAATAACTACAGCCAACGACTATATCCAATAACTATATCCAATAACTACAGCCAATGACTATATCCAATAACTACAGCCAATGACTATATCCAATAACTACAGCCAATAACTACAGCCAATGACTATATCCAATAACTACAGCCAATGACTATATCCAATAACTACAGCCAATGACTATATCCAATAACTACAGCTAATGACTATATCCAATAACTACAGCCAATAGCTACAGCCAATGACTATATCCAATAACTACAGCCAATAACTATATCCAATAACTAACTACAGCCAATGACTATATCCAATAACTACAGCCAATGACTATATCCAATAACTACAGCCAATGACTATATCCATGATTTCCACATAGCCTTAGGGCTTTATCCAACTTCAGCAGCCACCGCTATCACATGCCGAACGCTCGGGTTCGGATGGACTCCAGCTGCTCCAGGGTCACTCATCTCTAATTATGGGGGATTAGTCCAGGAGGCGTTTCCCATCATCCCTCATTCAGTCTACTAGTGTATCATGGAAGGCTGCTGGTGTATGATAGGACCCCCGTGGAGTGCTCTGCCCCTCCTGGCCTTCTACCTGTTGGGGTTGGTGATGTATGATAGGACCCCCGTGGAGCGCTCGCTCCACGCCTGGCCCCTCCTGGCCTTCTACCTGTTGGGGTTGGTGTATGATACATAGGACCCCCGTGGAGCGCTCCCTCAGCACCCGGCCCCTCCTGGTCTTCTACCTGTTGGGGTTGGTGATGTATGATACATAGGACCCCCGTGGAGCGCTCGCTCAGCACTCGGCCCCTCCTGGCCTTCTACCTGTTGGGGTTGGTGATGTATGATAGGACCCCCATGGAGCGCTCGCTCCACGCCTGGCCCCTCCTGGCCTTCTACCTGTTGGGGTTGGTGTATGATACATAGGACCCCCGTGGAGTGCTCTGCCCCTCCTGGCCTTCTACCTGTTGGTGATGTATGATACATAGGACCCCCATGGAGCGCTCGCTTAGCACCCGGCCCCTCCTGGCCTCCTTCCTGTTGGGGTTGGTGATGTATGATAGGACCCCCATGGAGCGCTCGCTCAGCACCTGGCCCCTCCTGGCCTTCTACCTGTTGGGATTGGTGATGTATGATACATAGGACTCCCGTGGAGCGCTCGCTCAGCACCCGGCCCCTCCTGGCCTTCTACCTGTTGGGATTGGTGATGTATGATACATAGGACCCCCGTGGAGCGCTCGCTCAGCACCCGGCCCCTTCTGGCCTTCTACCTGTTGGGATTGGTGATGTATGATAGGACCCCCATGGAGCGCTCACTCCACGCCTGGCCCCTCCTGGCCTTCTACCTGTTGGGGTTGTTGTATGATAGGACCCCCGTGGAGCGCTTGCTCTGCGTCCGGCCCCTCCTGGCCTTCTACCTGTTGGGGTTGGTGATGTATGATAGGACCCCCGTGGAGCGCTCGCTCCACGCCTGGCCCCTCCTGGCCTTCTACCTGTTGGGGTTGGTGTATGATACATAGGACCCCCGTGGAGTGCTCTGCCCCTCCTGGCCTTCTACCTGTTGGTGATGTATGATACATAGGACCCCCATGGAGCGCTCGCTTAGCACCCGGCCCCTCCTGGTCTCCTTCCTGTTGGGGTTGGTGTATGATAGGACCCCCGTGGAGCGCTCGCTCAGCACCCAGCCCCTTCTGGCCTTCTACCTGTTGGGATTGGTGATGTATGATAGGACCCCCATGGAGCGCTCACTCCACGCCTGGCCCCTTCTGGCCTTCTACCTGTTGGGGTTGGTGTATGATAGGACCCCCGTGGAGCGCTTGCTCTGCGTCCGGCCCCTCCTGGCCTTCTACCTGTTGGGGTTGGTGATGTATGATAGGACCCCCGTGGAGCGCTCGCTCCACGCCTGGCCCCTCCTGGCCTTCTACCTGTTGGGGTTGGTGTATGATACATAGGACCCCCGTGGAGCGCTCCCTCAGCACCCGGCCCCTCCTGGCCTTCTACCTGTTGGGGTTGGTGTATGATAGGACCCCCATAGAGCGCTCGCTCAGCACCCGGCCCCTCCTGGCCTCCTTCCTGTTGGTGATGTATGATAGGACCCCCATGGAGCGCTCGCTCGGCACCCGGACCCTCCTGGCCTCCTTCCTGTTGGGGTTGGTGTATGATAGGACCCCCATGGAGCGCTCACTCAGCACCCGGCCCCTCCTGGCCTTCTACCTGTTGGGATTGGTGATGTATGATACATAGGACCCCCGTGGAGCGCTCGCTCAGCACCCGGCCCCTCCTGGCCTCCTTCCTGTTGGGGTTGGTGTATGATAGGACCCCCATGGAGCGCTCGCTCCACGCCCAGACCCTCCTGGCCTCCTTCCTGTTGGGGTTGGTGTATGATAGGACCCTCATGGAGCGCTCGCTCCACGCCCGGACCCTCCTGGCCTTCTACCTGTTGGGGTTGAGGAGTTGTATTTCGGGAGGTCCGGCCTGGGGGTGTTTGTCGCTCTTGCGGCGGGTGCGCAGTTGTTCGTTAAGTCTGTTGCGGATCTCGCTGTGATCGGATTTGCGCAGGTTGAAGTGGCGCTCCACCACGGCCATCACTCGCCTCTTCACGTTGAGCGGTATCCCCTGCCGCCCCCTCAGGCCGTCCAGGTTCACTCTGTTCACCCAACCCTTGTAGATGTCGAAGGGGACCAAAGCCCGGAAGACAAGTGCGGCAAACCTCCCCGGCTTCCCCGCGCTTCGGGCCAGGAGACTCCACTCCTTCTCGGGGGTAAGAGGCTGCAGGGGGATGTTGGGGAGCCGCTCCCCGATACGGCAGGAGTCATAGTCCTCGGGGCTCAGCTCTTCCTCCTCCTCCTCCTCCTCCCGTTTGATGGTGGTGCTGGGTAACATGTCGTCCTCCTCCTGGGGGGCGCTCTCATACATCCAGGACACCTGCTCTCGGCCGCACTGCAGGCTGCTCTCGGGGGACGCCCGGCTGGACTCCGTGGAGTGTCGGCTCCACACCGGGCAGGCGTTCTGCACAAAGATGGTGGATGGCGAGGGGCGATAGCCGCTGGGGGAGCAGAGCGATGCCACCATCTCCTTCAGCTCCTTCATCTCCTGGGCCATCTGCTCCATGGCCGATCTCATCAGGTCACGCTCGTGCTGAGCCTGCGCCACACTCCTGCGGAAACTTTTGAGCTCGCGGAGCATTTCCTGCTGCAGCCGGTTGGGCCTCTTGTTCTGTGTGACAGGAGAAGACAACATGGCTGATAACAGCGAGCACAGCGGGGGTGACGGGCACAGTTGCATGCTGGGAGTTACCTCAGTCTGGGTGCTCTGCTCCGTCCTGGTGACGGCCTCCGCTCCCGGCTTCTCCTCTTCCTCCTCGGATTTCACCGGATCAGCTGGTGGCATTAACCCCTGCAGAGCTGGGGAGCGTTCGCCGTACGGGAGCTCCGCCCTCCTCTCTGTATCCCACCGCAGGCCCAGCTGAAAGGAGAAGGAGTCACATGACTCTGACAGGATGCACAGGGCAGTGTCAGGGCATGCTGGGAGTTGTAGTAACAGCTAGAGGGATGCAGATTGGGAATCTCTGCAAAACTACAACTCCCAGTATGCCAACCCATGGCTCTCCAGCTGCTACAACTACAACTCCCAGCATTCCAACCCATGGCTCTCTGGCTGCTACAACTACAACTCCCAGCATTCCAATCCATGGCTCTCCAGCTGCTACAACTACAACTCCCAGCATTCCAACCTATGGCTCTCCAGCTGCTACAACTACAGCTCCCAGCATGAAAGCAGAATTGTAGTTTTGTTCCCTGTCAGGGCATGCTGGGAGTTGTAGTTTTGTTCCCTGTCAGGGCATGCTGGGAGTTGTAATTCTGTTCCCTGTCAGGGCATGCTGGGAGTTGTAGTTCTGTTCGCTGTCAGGGCATGCTGGGAGTTGTGGTTATATTTAGCTGTCAGGCATGCTGGGAGTTGTGGTTATATTTAGCTGTCAGGGCATGCTGGGAGTTGTAGTTACATTTAGCTGTCAGGGCATGCTGGGAGTTGTAGTTCTGTTCGCTGTCAGGGCATGCTGGGATTTGTGGTTATATTTAGCTGTCAGGGCATCCTGGAAATTGTAGTTTTTTAAGAACACTGTATTAGACCCTAAAGAGTTGATGGTATCATGTGATGTGCTGGCTGTGACCTGTCATGATGTCATGCAGTAGTCCCATGATACAAGACAACATACAGGATATCATGTCCTTGTTCCTTTAAGGCCCAATTGTCACCCTGCGGCCCTACGGCTCTTGTCCATCGTGTCTGGACGGCTACAGCACTGATGCAGCAGGAAGCTCAGGATGAACGTAAGACAAGGGGGTGGTGGTGGTCGGTACCTCAGGGGTGGTGGTCAGTATCTCTTGGGTGGGCTTGGGGTTGGTCAGTACCTCTGGGGTGGGCTTGGGGTTGGTCAGTACCTCAGGGGTGGGCCTGGGGGGGGGGGGGGGGGTATTCAGTAACTCTGAGGTGGGCTGACTGGGGGGGTTGCGGCCAGTACCTGTGGGGTGGGGTGGGCTCGGTATCTCAGGGGATGATGGTCAGTACCTCTAGGCTGGGCTTGGAGGTGGTGGTCAGTACCTCCGGGGTGGTCAGTACCTTGGGGGTGGTCAGTACCTCCGGGGTGGGCGGGGGCGGGGGGGGGGGGGTGGTCAGTACCTTGGGGGTGGTCAGTACCTCCGGGGTGGGGTGGTCAGTACCTTGGGGGTGGGTGGGCGGGCGGGGGGGGGGGGGGGGGGGGGGGTCAGTACCTTGGGGGTGGGCTTGGGGGTGGTCAGTACCTCCGGGGTGGGTTTGGTCAGTACCTCTGGGGTGGGTTTGGGGGTGGTGGTCAGTACCTCCGGGCTGGGCTTGGGGGTGGCGGTCAGTACCTCGGGGGTGGCGGTCAGTACCTCTGGGGTGGGCTGGGGCGGTCAGTACCTTGGGGTGGGCTTGGTACCTCTGGGGGTGGCGGTCAGTACCTTTGGGGTGGGCTCGGGGGTGGCGGTCAGTATCTTTGGGGTGGGCTCGGAGGTGGCGGTCAGCACCTCTGGGGAAGGGTCGGCGGTGTTCAGTACCTCCGGGGTGGGTTTGGGGGGTGGTGGTCAGTACCTCTGGGGTGGAGGACAGTACCTGTGGGGTGGGGTCAGTACCTCCGGGCTGGGGTGGTCAGTACCTTGGGGTGGGCTCGGTACCTCTGGGGGTGGTGGTCAGTACCTCTGGGATGGGATCGGAGGTGGTGGTCAGTACCTCTGGGGAAGGGTCGGAGGTGGTCAGTACCTCCGGGGTGGGCTCGGAGGTGGCGGTCATTACCTCCGGGGTGGGCTCGGGGGTGGGCTGGGCGTTCCTCTCCATGAAGGTGGGGCTGCTGTGCAGGTTTTCTCCGCTGTGTTTCAGCAGGTGGCGCTGTAGAGACTTCTTGCGGATGAAGCGGTCCCAGCAGTAGGGGCACTGGTATGGCCGCTCGCCCGTGTGTCGCCTCATGTGTGCCACCAGGTCCGTCTTGCGGCTGAAGCTCTTAGGGCAGCAGGTGCAGTGAAAGGGCTTGTGGCCGGCGTGACTCCACAGGTGGGTGGTGAGGGTGGAGTTCTGCCGGAAGCTCCGCCCACACTGGTGACAGGTGTAGGGGCGGTCCTCGGTGTGCGTCCTGCGGTGGGCGGTCAGGTGCTGCTTCTTGGCGAAGGTCTTGGCACAGATGCTGCAGCGGTGCGGCCGGTCCTGGCAGCCGCCCATCTGGTGGGTCAGGAAGTCAATGAGGCGGCTCCAGCTCTCCCCGCACCGGCCGCAGGTGTGGAGCCTCTCTGGGGGGGCGGGGCCACACTCACTGAGGTCGGGAGATGGGGGTGGAGCACCATCAGGGTCGGGAGTCCTGGGCACTGACCCCTCCTGGGCGGGGGGGTGACCTGGGGGGCTGGCAGCGCTCTTGGTGATTGGTTTAGATCTTCTTCTCCCTTCTGTCTTCTCCCCGGAGTTTCTTTTTACTAATCTCAAAGATCTTCTAGGGCTGAGGCCGGGACCGCCCCCCTGACCACACACTGCACCGAGGTCATCACCCCGCAGAGCATCACCACTGCCAGCTCCACTCACCATCCTGTCACCTGCCAAAGAGACCGCACAATGAGCCACATCAGGTCTCATCCTCCAGAGCTGCACTCACTACTCTGCTGTTACATCATCTCTCATCCCCCAGAGCTGCACTCACTATCCTGCTGTTACATCGGGTCTCATCCTCCAGAGCTGCACTCACTACTCTGCTGTTACATCATCTCTCATCCCCCAGAGCTGCACTCACTATCCTGCTGTTACATCGGGTCTCATCCTCCTGAGCTGCACTCACTATTCTGCTGTTACATCATCTCTCATCCCCCAGAGCGGCACTCACTATCCTGCTGTTACATCGGGTCTCATCCTCCAGAGCTGCACTCTCTATTCTGCTGTATACAGTGTCTGATGCCAGGAGGTTATTACACACCTGCTGAGGTAACACAAGGCTCCTCCCCTTTCTCAATCTTCACCACAATCTCTGGAGATGATGCTGTAAGTCCTGTGTAAAGAGAAAGGAGTGAGGTCACAGTATGACATCACTGGATGTATCCCATTATAGGATGCTCGCCTCCACCATACTATGACATCAGAGCTGTGACATCACTGCAGCCCATACTGTATCACAGCTCTGCAAATCATAAATGAATGTATAACAACTGCACTCCAGAGTTCTTGCTTATTTTGCCATCTTTCATGTACAGCTTTTCAGAACCGATATGATGCATTCACACTAATCAGTATATACCCAATACATCACAGATCTATCACAGTGTGACATCACAGTTCTATCACAATGACATCACAGATCACACTATGACATCACAGATCTATCCCACTGTGACATCACAGATCTATCCCACTGTGACATCACAGATCTATCCCACTGTGACATCACAGATCTATCCCAGTGTGACATCACAGATCTATCCCAGTGTGACATCACAGATCTATCACACTGTGACATCACAGATCTATCCCAGTGTGACATCACAGATCTATCACAGTGTGACATCACAGATCTATCACAGTGTGACATCACAGATCTATCACAGTGTGACATCACAGATCTATCACACTGTGACATCACAAAGTGACATCACAAATCTATCACACTGACATCACAGACTTATGAAAGTAGAACTGACCATAACAAATTGCATATGACTGTATCACATGAATACACAGCAAGTTATAGCATAGCTGTTTCTCATATGACATCATTCCACTATGACATCACAGCTGTGTCTGTCTGTTACACATTTCCTCAGTTTCCTGTGTAGTTCTGCTCCCTGAAGCAGTAAAGCAAAGGAGATCCCCTCTCAATGCTGATGACATCATCAGGGCTGTTAATACTCAGCTGGTTCTGATGACATCATCAGGGTGTTACATAACCCCAGAGTGATCAGGGCTGTACCTCCTGGTTACAGGACCCTTGGACTGTTGGCTGATATCTGTATAGGGGTATATACTGCACCTGACCTGACGACCTCACAGCTCCTTATATAGGGGTATATACTGCAGATGACCTGACGACCTCACAGCTCCTTATAAAGGGGTATATACTGCACCTGACCTGACTACCTCACAGCTCCTTATATAGGGGTATATACTGCACCTGACCTGACTACCTCACAGCTCCTTATATAGGGGTATATACTGCACCTGACCTGACGACCTCACAGCTCCTTATAAAGGGGTATATACTGCACCTGATCTGACGACCTCACAGCTCCTTATATAGGGGTATATACTGCAGATGACCTGACAACCTCACAGCTCCTTATTATAGGTATATATGCTGCACCTGACCTGACGACCTCACAGCTCCTTATATAGGGGTATATACTGCACCTGACCTGACTACCTCACAGCTCCTTATATAGGGGTATATACTGCACCTGACCTGACGACCTCACAGCTCCTTATAAAGGGGTATATACTGCACCTGACCTGATGACCTCACAGCTCCTTATATAGGGGTATATACTGCAGATGACCTGACAACCTCACAGCTCCTTATTATAGGGATATATACTGCACCTGACCTGACTACCTCACAGCTCCTTATAAAGGGGTATATACTGCACCTGACCTGACGACCTCACAGCTCCTTATATAGGGGTATATACTGCAGATGACCTGACGACCTCACAGCTCCTTATAAAGGGGTATATACTGCACCTGACCTGATGACCTCACAGCTCCTTATATAGGGGTATATACTGCAGATGACCTGATGACCTCACAGCTCCTTATAAAGGGGTATATACTGCACCTGACCTGACTACCTCACAGCTCCTTATATAGGGGTATATACTGCACCTGACCTGACGACCTCACAGCTCCTTATAAAGGGGTATATACTGCACCTGACCTGACGACCTCACAGCTCCTTATATAGGGGTATATACTGCAGATGACCTGACAACCTCACAGCTCCTTATTATAGGGATATATGCTGCACCTGACCTGATGACCTCACAGCTCTTTATATAGGGGTATATACTGCAGATGACCTGATGACCTCACAGCTCCTTATATAGGGGTATATACTGCACCTGACCTGATGACCTCACAGCTCCTTATATAGGGGTATATACTGCAGATGACCTGATGACATCACAGCTTCCTTACCCAATGAGGAGAGTGTGAGATAGTTGTCAGTCATCACCTCCCGGGATAGATCCTTCTGCTGCGCCCGGAGCCCCCGGCACTCCTCCTCCAGGAAGGTCAGCGACCCCTGAGCAACACAGAGAGAAAGGTCAGCGACCCCTGAGCAACACAGAGAGAAAGGTCAGCGACCCCTGAGCAACACAGAGAGAAATGTCAGCGACCCCTGAGCAACACAGAGAGAAAGGTCAGCGACCCCTGAGCAACACAGAGAGAAAGGTCAGCGACCCCTGAGCAACACAGAGAGAAAGGTCAGCGACCCCTGAGCAACACAGAGAGAAAGGTCAGCGACCCCTGAGCAACACAGAGAGAAAGGTCAGCGACCCCTGAGCAACACAGAGAGAAAGGTCAGCGACCCCTGAGCAACACAGAGAGAAAGGTCAGCGACCCCTGAGCAACACAGAGAGAAAGGTCAGCGACCCCTGAGCAACACAGAGAGAAAGGTCAGCGACCCCTGAGCAACACAGAGAGAAAGGTCAGCGACCCCTGAGCAACACAGAGAGAAAGGTCAGCGACCCCTGAGCAACACAGAGAGAGAAAAGTCAGTGGGGTGGGGGTTAAGAATAGAGGGACGGGGCAGTGTAGTGTGTGAGAGAGCTCTATCACTATCTGGGGGGTCTCTATCACTATCTGGGGGGTCGTGTTAGGTAGTTGGGGGTCTCTATCACTATCTGGGGGTCTTGTTATGTAGTTGGGGGTCTCTATCACTATCTGGGGTCTCTATCACTATCTGGGGGTCTTGTTATGTAGTTGGGGTCTCTATCACTATCTGGGGGTCTTGTTATGTAGTTGGGGGTCTCTATCACTATCTGGGGGTCTCTATCACTATGTAGGGGTCTTGTTATGTAGTTGGGGGTCTCTATCACTATCTGGGGGTCTCTATCACTATGTAGGGGTCTTGTTGTGTAGTTGGGGGGCTCTATCACTATCTGGGGGTCTTGTTATGTAGTTGGGGGTCTCTATCACTATCTGGGGGTCTTGTTATGTAGTTGGGGTCTCTATCACTATCTGGGGGTCTTGTTATGTAGTTGGGGGTCTCTATCACTATCTGGGGGTCTCTATCACTATGTAGGGGTCTTGTTGTGTAGTTGGGGGTCTCTATCACTATCTGGGGGTCTTGTTATGTAGTTGGGGGTCTCTATCACTATCTGGGGGTCTTGTTATGTAGTTGGGGTCTCTATCACTATCTGGGGGTCTTGTTATGTAGTTGGGGGTCTCTATCACTATCTGGGGGTCTCTATCACTATGTAGGGGTCTTGTTGTGTAGTTGGGGTCTCTATCACTATCTGGGGGTCTTGTTATGTAGTTGGGGGTCTCTATCACTATGTAGGGGTCTTGTTATGTAGTTGGGGGTCTCTATCACTATCTGGGGGTCTTGTTATGTAGTTGGGGTCTCTATCACTATCTGGGGGGTCTTGTTGTGTAGTTGGGGGTCTCTATCACTATCTGGGGGTCTTATGTAGTTGGGGTCTCTATCACTATGTAGGGGTCTTGTTGTGTAGTTGGGGGTCTCTATCACTATCTGGGGGGTCTTGTTATGTAGTTGGGGGTCTCTATCACTATCTGGGGGTCGTATTATGTAGATGGGGGTCTCTATCACTATGTAGGGGTCTTGTTATGTAGTTGGGGGTCTCTATCACTATCTTGGGGGTCTTGTTATGTAGTTGGGGGGCTCTATCACTATCTGGGGGGTCTTGTTATGTAGTTGGGGTCTCTATCACTATGTAGGGGTCTTGTTGTGTAGTTGGGGGTCTCTATCACTATCTGGGGGGTCTTGTTATGTAGTTGGGGGTCTCTATCACTATCTGGGGGTCGTATTATGTAGATGGGGGTCTCTATCACTACCTGGGGGGTCTTGTTATGTAGTTGGGGGTCTCTATCACTATCTGGGGGTCTTGTTATGTAGTTGGGGGTCTCTATCACTATCTGGGGGGTCTTGTTATGTAGTTGGGGGTCTCTATCACTATCTGGGGGTCTTGTTATGTAGTTGGGGGTCTCTATCACTATCTGGGGGTCTTGTTATGTAGTTGGGGGTCTCTATCACTATCTGGGGGTCTTGTTATGTAGTTGGGGGTCTCTATCACTATCTGGGGGTCTTGTTATGTAGTTGGGGGTCTCTATCACTATCTGGGGGTCTTGTTATGTAGTTGGGGGTCTCTATCACTATCTGGGGGTCTTGTTATGTAGTTGGGGGTCTCTATCACTATCTGGGGGTCTTGTTATGTAGTTGAGGGTCTCTATCACTATCTGGGGGTCTTGTTGTGTAGTTGGGGGGCTCTATCACTATCTGGGGGTCTTGTTGTGTATTTGGGGGTCTCTATCACTATCTGGGGGTCTTGTTATGTAGTTGGGGTCTCTATCACTATCTGGGGGTCTTGTTATGTAGTTGGGGGTCTCTATCACTATCTGGGGGTCTTGTTATGTAGTTGGGGGTCTCTATCACTATCTGGGGGTCTTGTTATGTAGTTGGGGTCTCTATCACTATCTGGGGGTCTTGTTATGTAGTTGGGGTCTCTATCACTATCTGGGGGTCTTGTTATGTAGTTGGGGTCTCTATCACTATGTAGGGGTCTTGTTGTGTAGTTGGGGGTCTCTATCACTATCTGGGGGTCTTGTTGTGTAGTTGGGGGTCTCTATCACTATCTGGGGGGTCTTGTTATGTAGTTGGGGGTCTCTATCACTATCTGGGGGTCGTGTTATGTAGTTGGGGGTCTCTATCACTATCTGGGGGTCGTGTTAGGTAGTTGGGGGTCTCTATCACTATCTGGGGGTCGTGTTAGGTAGTTGGGGGTCTCTATCACTATCTGGGGAGTCTCTATCACTATCTGGGGGTCTTGTTATGTAGTTGGGGGGCTCTATCACTATCTGGGGGGTCTCTATCACTATCTGGGGGTCTTATGTAGATGGGGGGCTCTATCACTATTTGGGGGGTCTCTATCACTATCTGGGGGTCTTGTTATGTAGTTGGGGGTCTCTATCACTATCTGGGGGTCTTGTTATGTAGTTGGGGGTCTCTATCACTATTTGGGGGTCTTGTTATGTAGTTGGGGGTCTCTATCACTATCTGGGGGTCTTGTTATGTAGTTGGGGGTCTCTATCACTATCTGGGGGTCTTGTTATGTAGTTGGGGGTCTCTATCACTATCTGGGGGTCTTGTTATGTAGTTGGGGGTCTCTATCACTATCTGGGGGTCTTGTTATGTAGTTGGGGGTCTCTATCACTATCTGGGGGTCTTGTTATGTAGTTGGGGGTCTCTATCACTATCTGGGGGTCTTGTTATGTAGTTGAGGGTCTCTATCACTATCTGGGGGTCTTGTTGTGTAGTTGGGGGGCTCTATCACTATCTGGGGGTCTTGTTGTGTATTTGGGGGTCTCTATCACTATCTGGGGGTCTTGTTATGTAGTTGGGGGTCTCTATCACTATCTGGGGGTCTTGTTATGTAGTTGGGGGTCTCTATCACTATCTGGGGGTCTTGTTATGTATTTGGGGGTCTCTATCACTATCTGGGGGTCTTGTTATGTAGTTGGGGGTCTCTATCACTATCTGGGGGTCTTGTTGTGTAGTTGGGGGTCTCTATCACTATCTGGGGGTCGTGTTAGGTAGTTGGGGGTCTCTATCACTATCTGGGGGTCTTGTTATGTAGTTGGGGGTCTCTATCACTATCTGGGGGTCGTGTTAGGTAGTTGGGGGTCTCTATCACTATCTGGGGAGTCTCTATCACTATCTGGGGGTCTTGTTATGTAGTTGGGGGGCTCTATCACTATCTGGGGGGTCTCTATCACTATCTGGGGGGTCGTGTTATGTAGTTGGGGTCTCTATCACTATGTGGTGGTCTCTATCACTATCTGGGGGGGTCGTGTTATGTAGTTGGGGTCTCTATCACTATCTGGGGGTCTTGTTATGTAGTTGGGGGTCTCTATCACTATCTGGGGGGTCTCTATCACTATCTGGGGGTCGTGTTATGTAGTTGGGGTCTCTATCACTATCTGGGGGTCTTGTTATGTAGTTGGGGGTCTCTATCACTATGTGGTGGTCTCTATCACTATCTGGGGGGTCTTATGTAGTTGGGGGTCTCTATCACTATCTGGGGGTCTTGTTATGTAGATGGTGGGCTCTATCACTATTTGGGGGGTCTCTATCACTATCTGGGGGTCTTGTTATGTAGTTGGGGGTCTCTATCACTATCTGGGGGTCTTGTTATGTAGTTGGGGTCTCTATCACTATCTGGGGGTCTTGTTGTGTAGTTGGGGGTCTCTATCACTATCTGGGGGTCGTGTTATGTAGTTGGGGTCTCTATCACTATCTGGGGGTCTTGTTGTGTAGTTGGGGGTCTCTATCACTATCTGGGGGTCTTGTTATGTAGTTGGGGGTCTCTATCACTATGTGGTGGTCTCTATCACTATCTGAGGGTCTTGTTAGGTAGTTGGGGGTCTCTATCACTATCTGGGGGTCTTGTTATGTAGTTGGGGGGCTCTATCACTATTTGGGGGGTCTCTATCACTATCTGGGGGTCTTGTTATGTAGTTGGGGGTCTCTATCACTATCTGGGGGTCTTGTTATGTAGTTGGGGGTCTCTATCACTATCTGGGGGGTCTTATGTAGTTGGGGTCTCTATCACTATCTTGGGGGTCTTGTTATGTAGTTGGGGGGCTCTATCACTATCTGGGGGTCTTGTTATGTAGTTGAGGGTCTCTATCACTATCTGGGGGGTCTCTATCACTATCTGGGGGTCTTGTTATGTAGTTGGGTGTAGGGATGCACGATGCACCGAAAAATCGATACCACTATCGATTTTCGGGGCAAAAAAACGGTTCGGTACCAGGATTTCCTGGTATCGATACTTTGTTAAACTACAAAATAGCGTAGTTTAACAGAGTATAGTGCAGAGAACATGACAGGCGGCTACCTGAGCGCCTGTCATGTTCTCTATGTGCCACCCCTGCAAACACAGACCTGGGACCCCGATCTTCCGCGCACCATGCTGCTGCCGCCGGCCGTTCCTGCCTCTCACATCGCCGCGGGGTCCCGGGTCAGTATAGCATTACAGAGCAGCGTCGGCGGCAGGAGAGGGAAGAGAGAGGCTGAGAGCTGCACCGTCCGGGGGAGAAGGCTGGAGGTGGGGGAGGCGAGGAGGAGATCTGACAGGAGGTGGGTGGCTGTGAGGTAGGGGAGGTGAGGAGGAGATCTGACAGGAGGTGGGTGGCTGTGAGGTAGGGGAGGTGAGGAGGAGATCTGACAGGAGGTGGGTGGCTGTGAGGTAGGGGAGGTGAGGAGGAGATCTGACAGGAGGTGGGTGGCTGTGAGGTGGGGGAGGCGAGGAGGAGATCTGACAGGAGGTGGGTGGCTGTGAGGTAGGGGAGGCGAGGAGGAGATCTGACAGGAGGTGGGTGGCTGTGAGGTGGGGGAGGCGAGGAGGAGATCTGACAGGAGGTGGGTGGCTGTGAGGTAGGGGAGGTGAGGAGGAGATCTGACAGGAGGTGGGTGGCTGTGAGGTGGGGGAGGCGAGGAGGAGATCTGACAGGAGGTGGGTGGCTGTGAGGTGGGGGAGGCGAGGAGGAGATCTGACAGGAGGTGGGTGGCTGTGAGGTAGGGGAGGCGAGGAGGAGATCTGACAGGAGGTGGGTGGCTGTGAGGTGGGGGAGGCGAGGAGGAGATCTGACAGGAGGTGGGTGGCTGTGAGGTGGGGGAGGTGAGGAGGAGATCTGACAGGAGGTGGGTGGCTGTGAGGTAGGGGAGGTGAGGAGGAGATCTGACAGGAGGTGGGTGGCTGTGAGGTAGGGGAGGTGAGGAGGAGATATGACAGGAGGTGGGTGGCTGTGAGGTAGGGGAGGTGAGGAGGAGATCTGACAGGAGGTGGGTGGCTGTGAGGTAGGGGAGGCGAGGAGGAGATCTGACAGGAGGTGGGTGGCTGTGAGGTGGGGGAGGTGAGGAGGAGATCTGACAGGAGGTGGGTGGCTGTGAGGTAGGGGAGGTGAGGAGGAGATCTGACAGGAGGTGGGTGGCTGTGAGGTAGGGGAGGTGAGGAGGAGATATGACAGGAGGTGGGTGGCTGTGAGGTAGGGGAGGCGAGGAGGAGATCTGACAGGAGGTGGGTGGCTGTGAGGTGGGGGAGGCGAGGAGGAGATCTGACAGGAGGTGGGTGGCTGTGAGGTGGGGGAGGCGAGGAGGAGATCTGACAGGAGGTGGGTGGCTGTGAGGTAGGGGAGGCGAGGAGGAGATCTGACAGGAGGTGGGTGGCTGTGAGGTAGGGGAGGTGAGGAGGAGATCTGACAGGAGGTGGGTGGCTGTGAGGTAGGGGAGGTGAGGAGGAGATCTGACAGGAGGTGGGTGGCTGTGAGGTAGGGGAGGCGAGGAGGAGATCTGACAGGAGGTGGGTGGCTGTGAGGTAGGGGAGGTGAGGAGGAGATCTGACAGGAGGTGGGTGGCTGTGAGGTAGGGGAGGTGAGGAGGAGATCTGACAGGAGGTGGGTGGCTGTGAGGTGGGGGAGGCGAGGAGGAGATCTGACAGGAGGTGGGTGGCTGTGAGGTAGGGAGGCGAGGAGGAGATCTGACAGGAGGTGGGTGGCTGTGAGGTGGGGGAGGTGAGGAGGAGATCTGACAGGAGGTGGGTGGCTGTGAGGTGGGGAGGTGAGGAGGAGATCTGACAGGAGGTGGGTGGCTGTGAGGTAGGGGAGGCGAGGAGGAGATCTGACAGGAGGTGGGTGGCTGTGAGGTAGGGGAGGCGAGGAGGAGATCTGACAGGAGGTGGGTGGCTGTGAGGTAGGGGAGGTGAGGAGGAGATCTGACAGGAGGTGGGTGGCTGTGAGGTAGGGGAGGTGAGGAGGAGATCTGACAGGAGGTGGGTGGCTGTGAGGTGGGGGAGGCGAGGAGGAGATCTGACAGGAGGTGGGTGGCTGTGAGGTAGGGGAGGCGAGGAGGAGATCTGACAGGAGGTGGGTGGCTGTGAGGTGGGGGAGGTGAGGAGGAGATCTGACAGGAGGTGGGTGGCTGTGAGGTAGGGGAGGTGAGGAGGAGATCTGACAGGAGGTGGGTGGCTGTGAGGTGGGGGAGGTGAGGAGGAGATCTGACAGGAGGTGGGTGGCTGTGAGGTGGGGGAGGTGAGGAGGAGATCTGACAGGAGGTGGGTGGCTGTGAGGTAGGGGAGGCGAGGAGGAGATCTGACAGGAGGTGGGTGGCTGTGAGGTGGGGGAGGTGAGGAGGAGATCTGACAGGAGGTGGGTGGCTGTGAGGTGGGGGAGGTGAGGAGGAGATCTGACAGGAGGTGGGTGGCTGTGAGGTAGGGGAGGCGAGGAGGAGATCTGACAGGAGGTGGGTGGCTGTGAGGTGGGGGAGGCGAGGAGGAGATCTGACAGGAGGTGGGTGGCTGTGAGGTAGGGGAGGCGAGGAGGAGATCTGACAGGAGGTGGGTGGCTGTGAGGTAGGGGAGGCGAGGAGGAGATCTGACAGGAGGTGGGTGGCTGTGAGGTAGGGGAGGTGAGGAGGAGATCTGACAGGAGGTGGGTGGCTGTGAGGTGGGGGAGGCGAGGAGGAGATCTGACAGGAGGTGGGTGGCTGTGAGGTAGGGGAGGTGAGGAGGAGATCTGACAGGAGGTGGGTGGCTGTGAGGTGGGGGAGGTGAGGAGGAGATCTGACAGGAGGTGGGTGGCTGTGAGGTAGGGGAGGCGAGGAGGAGATCTGACAGGAGGTGGGGGTGGCTGTGAGGTGGGAGCCGTCAGGACACTCCCGGGCCGGCATCAGCAATGTGGGGGGTGAGCAAAAGGTCGGCCTGGCTGCAACTGGGAAGGGGGGAGGGGGGCGGTAGCCTGCACATTACTCTGCCGCCCGAATCCAGCTGGAATAGTGCAACTACAACCCCCATCATCCCTGATAGCTGAAGTGTATTACATGACTACAGTTCCCATCATCCCTGATAGCTGAAGTGTGTTACATGACTACAGCCCCCATCATCCCTGATAGCTGAAGTGTGTGTTACATGTATACAACCCCCATCATCCCTGATAGCTGAAGTGTGTGTTACATGATTACAGTTCCCATCATCCCTGATAGCTGAAGTGTATTACATGACTACAGTTCCCATCATCCCTGATAGCTGAAGTGTGTGTTACATGTATACAACCCCCATCATCCTTGATAGCTGAAGTGTGTGTTACATGACTACAGCCCCCATCATCCCTGATAGCTGAAGTGTGTTACATGCCTACAACCCCCATCATCCCTGATAGCTGAAGTGTATTACATGACTACAGTTCCCATCATCCCTGATAGCTGAAGTGTGTTACATGACTACAGCCCCCATCATCCCTGATAGCTGAAGTGTGTTACATGCCTACAACCCCCATCATCCCTGATAGCTGAAGTGTGTTACATGACTACAGCCCCCATCATCCCTGATAGCTGAAGTGTGTTACATGCCTACAACCCCCATCATCCCTGATAGCTGAAGTGTATTACATGACTACAGTTCCCATCATCCCTGATAGCTGAAGTGTGTTACATGACTACAGTTCCCATCATCCCCCCTGATAGCTGAAGTGTGTCACATGACTACAGTTCCCATCATCCCCCCTGATAGCTGAAGTGTGTCACATGACTACAGTTCCCATCATCCCCCTGATAGCTGAAGTGTATTACATGACTACAGTTCCCACCATCCCCCTGATAGCTGAAGTGTTATTGTGCATATTATAAGATTATCACCCTCCTGATGACGCACGGTAAATGGTGCAAGCGGAGAAACCACCAAATTCAGTCCCACATAAAAACGTGCTACTAAATAAAACTACAGATTGCCCCACAGCCATGCAGGCTAAAAGATAAAAAAGTGTTAGGACTGAGAATAGGGAAATTTTTTAAAGAACATTTATTTTAAATAAGGCAAACTTTAGTTTTAAAATAATATGGTCCGTACGGGCGCATCTCTATTCTTGTGGGGTTTTTTAAATAAAATTTATTAAGTATCGAATTGGAATCGAGCATTGAAAAAAAAAAGTTGGTATTGGTATCGAACTCAAAATTCTGGTATCGTGACAACACTAGTTGGGGGACTATCACTATCTGGGGGTCTTGTTATGTAGTTGGGGGTCTCTATCACTATCTGGGGGGTCTTGTTATGTAGTTGGGGGTCTCTATCACTATCTGGGGGTCGTGTTGTGTAGTTGGGGGTCTCTATCACTATCTTGGGGTCTTGTTATGTAGTTGGGGGTCTCTATCACTATCTGGGGGGTCTCTATCACTATCTGGGGGGTCTCTATCACTATCTGGGGGGTCTTGTTATGTAGTTGGGGGTCTCTATCACTATCTGGGGGGTCTCTATCACTATCTGGGGGTCGTGTTAGGTAGTTGGGGGTCTCTATCACTATCTGGGGGTCGTGTTATGTAGTTGGGGTCTCTATCACTATCTGGGGGGTCTTGTTATGTAGTTGGGGGTCTCTATCACTATCTGGGGGTCGTGTTAGGTAGTTGGGGGTCTCTATCACTATCTGGGGGGTCTTGTTATGTAGTTGGGGGTCTCTATCACTATCTGGGGGGTCTCTTATCACTATCTGGGGGTCGTGTTAGGTAGTTGGGGGTCTCTATCACTATCTGGGGGTCTTGTTATGTAGTTGGGGGTCTCTATCACTATCTGGGGGGTCTCTATCACTATCTGGGGGTCTTGTTGTGTAGTTGGGGGTCTCTATCACTATCTGGGGGGTCTTGTTATGTAGTTGGGGGTCTCTATCACTATCTGGGGGTCTTGTTATGTAGTTGGGGTCTCTCTCACTATCTGGGGGTCTTGTTATGTAGTTGGGGGTCTCTATCACTATCTGGGGGGTCTTGTTATGTAGTTGGGGGTCTCTATCACTATCTGGGGGTCTTGTTATGTGGTTGGGGGTCTCTATCACTATCTGGGGGTCTTATGTAGTTGGGGTCTCTATCACTATCTGGGGGTCTTGTTATGTAGTTGGGGGTCTCTATCACTATCTGGGGGTCTTGTTATGTAGTTGGGGGTCTCTATCACTATCTGGGGGTCTTATGTAGTTCGGGTCTCTATCACTATCTGGGGGTCTTGTTATGTAGTTGGGGGTCTCTATCACTATCTGGGGGTCTTGTTATGTAGTTGGGGGTCTCTATCACTATCTGGGGGTCTTATGTAGATGGGGGTCTCTATCACTATGTGGTGGTCTCTATCACTATCTGGGGGTCTTGTTATGTAGTTGGGGGTCTCTATCACTATCTGGGGGTCTTATGTAGTTGGGGTCTCTATCACTATCTGGGGGGTCTTGTTATGTAGTTGGGGGTCTCTATCACTATCTGGGGGTCGTGTTATGTAGTTGGGGGTCTCTATCACTATCTGGGGGTCTTATGTAGTTGGGGTCTCTATCACTATCTGGGGGGTCTTGTTATGTAGTTGGGGGTCTCTATCACTATCTGGGGGGTCTCTATCACTATCTGGGGGGTCTCTTATCACTATCTGGGGGTCGTGTTAGGTAGTTGGGGGTCTCTATCACTATCTGGGGGTCGTGTTGTGTAGTTGGGGGTCTCTATCACTATCTGGGGGTCGTGTTAGGTAGTTGGGGGTCTCAATCACTATCTGGGGGTCTCTATCACTATCTGGGGGGTCTTGTTATGTAGTTGGGGGGCTCTATCACTATCTGGGGGGTCTCTATCACTATCTGGGGGGTCTTGTTATGTAGTTGGGGGTCTCTATCACTATCTGGGGGTCGTGTTGTATAGTTGGGGGTCTCTATCACTATCTGGGGGTCGTGTTGTGTAGTTGGGGGTCTCTATCACTATCTGGGGGGTCTTGTTATGTAGTTGGGGGGCTCTATCACTATCTGGGGGGTCTCTATCACTATCTGGGGGGTCTTGTTATGTAGTTGGGGGTCTCTATCACTATCTGGGGGTCGTGTTATGTAGTTGGGGGTCTCTATCAATATCTGGGGGGTCTTGTTATGTAGTTGGGGGGCTCTATCACTATCTGGGGGGCTCTATCACTATCTGGGGGTCTTGTTGTGTAGTTGGGGGTCTCTATCACTATCTGGGGGTCGTGTTATGTAGTTGGGGGGCTCTATCACTATCTGGGGGGCTCTATCACTATCTGGGGGTCTTGTTGTGTAGTTGGGGGTCTCTATCACTATCTGGGGGTCGTGTTATGTAGTTGGGGGTCTCTATCACTATCTGGGGGTCTTGTTATGTAGTTGGGGGTCTCTATCACTATCTGGGGGTCTTATGTAGTTGGGGTCTCTATCACTATCTGGGGGGTCTTGTTATGTAGTTGGGGGGCTCTATCACTATCTGGGGGGTCTCTTATCACTATCTGGGGGTCGTGTTAGGTAGTTGGGGGTTTCTATCACTATCTGGGGGTCTTGTTGTGTAGTTGGGGGTCTCTATCACTATCTGGGGGTCGTGTTGTGTAGTTGGGGGTCTCTATCACTATCTGGGGGTCGTGTTGTGTAGTTGGGGGTCTCTATCACTATCTGGGGGGTCTTGTTATGTAGTTGGGGGTCTCTATCACTATCTGGGGGTCGTGTTAGGTAGTTGGGGGTCTCTATCACTATCTGGGGGTCTTGTTGTGTAGTTGGGGTCTCTATCACTATCTGGGGGTCTCTATCACTATCTGGGGGTCTTGTTATGTAGTTGGGGGTCTCTATCACTATCTGGGGGTCTTGTTATGTAGTTGGGGGTCTCTATCACTATCTGGGGGTCGTGTTAGGTAGTTGGGGGTCTCTATCACTATCTGGGGGTCGTGTTGTGTAGTTGGGGGTCGTGTTGTGTAGTTGGGGGTCGTGTTGTGTAGTTGGGGGTCTCTATCACTATCTGGGGGGTCTTGTTATGTAGTTGGGGGTCTCTATCACTATCTGGGGGTCTTGTTGTGTAGTTGGGGGTCTCTATCACTATCTGGGGGTCGTGTTATGTAGTTGGGGGGCTCTATCACTATCTGGGGGGCTCTATCACTATCTGGGGGTCTTGTTGTGTAGTTGGGGGTCTCTATCACTATCTGGGGGGTCTCTATCACTATCTGGGGGTCGTGTTATGTAGTTGGGGGTCTCTATCACTATCTGGGGGGTCTCTATCACTATCTGGGGGTCGTGTTATGTAGTTGGGGGTCTCTATCACTATCTGGGGGTCTTGTTATGTAGTTGGGGGTCTCTATCACTATCTGGGGGTCTTGTTATGTAGTTGGGGGTCTCTATCACTATCTGGGGGGTCTTATGTAGTTGGGGTCTCTATCACTATCTGGGGGGTCTTGTTATGTAGTTGGGGGGCTCTATCACTATCTGGGGGGTCTCTTATCACTATCTGGGGGTCGTGTTAGGTAGTTGGGGGTTTCTATCACTATCTGGGGGTCTTGTTATGTAGTTGGGGGTCTCTATCACTATCTGGGGGGTCTCTTATCACTATCTGGGGGTCGTGTTGTGTAGTTGGGGGTCTCTATCACTATCTGGGGGGTCTCTTATCACTATCTGGGGGTCGTGTTATGTAGTTGGGGGTCTCTATCACTATCTGGGGGGTCTTGTTATGTAGTTGGGGGTCTCTATCACTATCTGGGGGTCTTGTTATGTAGTTGGGGTCTCTATCACTATCTGGGGGTCTTGTTGTGTAGTTGGGGTCTCTATCACTATCTGGGGGTCTTGTTATGTAGTTGGGGGTCTCTATCACTATCTGGGGGTCTTGTTATGTAGTTGGGGGTCTCTATCACTATCTGGGGGTCGTGTTAGGTAGTTGGGGGTCTCTATCACTATCTGGGGGTCGTGTTGTGTAGTTGGGGGTCGTGTTGTGTAGTTGGGGGTCGTGTTGTGTAGTTGGGGGTCTCTATCACTATCTGGGGGGTCTTGTTATGTAGTTGGGGGTCTCTATCACTATCTGGGGGGTCTTGTTATGTAGTTGGGGGTCTCTATCACTATCTGGGGTCTCTATCACTATCTGGGGGTCTTGTTATGTAGTTGGGGGTCTCTATCACTATCTGGGGTCTCTATCACTATCTGGGGGTCTTGTTATGTAGTTGGGGGTCTCTATCACTATCTGGGGGTCTTGTTATGTAGTTGGGGGTCTCTATCACTATCTGGGGTCGTGTTAGGTAGTTGGGGGTCTCTATCACTATCTGGGGGTCTTGTTATGTAGTTGGGGGTCTCTATCACTATCTGGGGGTCTTATGTAGTTGGGGTCTCTATCACTATCTGGGGGGGTCTTGTTATGTAGTTGGGGGTCTCTATCACTATCTGGGGGGTCTCTTATCACTATCTGGGGGTCGTGTTGTGTAGTTGGGGGTCTCTATCACTATCTGGGGGTCGTGTTGTGTAGTTGGGGGTCTCTATCACTATCTGGGGGTCTTGTTATGTAGTTGGGGGTCTCTATCACTATCTGGGGGTCGTGTTAGGTAGTTGGGGGTCTCTATCACTATCTGGGGGTCTTGTTGTGTAGTTGGGGGTCTCTATCACTATCTGGGGGTCTTGTTGTGTAGTTGGGGGTCTCTATCACTATCTGGGGGTCGTGTTATGTAGTTGGGGGTCTCTATCACTATCTGGGGGTCTTGTTATGTAGTTGGGGGTCTCTATCACTATCTGGGGGTCGTGTTAGGTAGTTGGGGGTCTCTATCACTATCTGGGGGTCGTGTTGTGTAGTTGGGGGTCGTGTTGTGTAGTTGGGGGTCGTGTTGTGTAGTTGGGGGGTCTCTATCACTATCTGGGGGGTCTTGTTATGTAGTTGGGGGTCTCTATCACTATCTGGGGGGTCTTGTTATGTAGTTGGGGGTCTCTATCACTATCTGGGGTCTCTATCACTATCTGGGGGTCTTGTTATGTAGTTGGGGGTCTCTATCACTATCTGGGGGTCTTGTTATGTAGTTGGGGGTCTCTATCACTATCTGGGGGTCGTGTTAGGTAGTTGGGGGTCTCTATCACTATCTGGGGGTCTTGTTGTGTAGTTGGGGGTCTCTATCACTATCTGGGGGGTCTCTTATCACTATCTGGGGGTCGTGTTGTGTAGTTGGGGGTCTCTATCACTATCTGGGGGTCGTGTTGTGTAGTTGGGGGTCTCTATCACTATCTGGGGGTCTTGTTATGTAGTTGGGGGTCTCTATCACTATCTGGGGGTCGTGTTAGGTAGTTGGGGGTCTCTATCACTATCTGGGGGTCTTGTTATGTAGTTGGGGGTCTCTATCACTATCTGGGGGTCTTGTTATGTAGTTGGGGGTCTCTATCACTATCTGGGGGTCGTGTTAGGTAGTTGGGGGTCTCTATCACTATCTGGGGGTCGTGTTGTGTAGTTGGGGGTCGTGTTGTGTAGTTGGGGGTCGTGTTGTGTAGTTGGGGGTCTCTATCACTATCTGGGGGGTCTTGTTATGTAGTTGGGGGTCTCTATCACTATCTGGGGGGTCTTATGTAGTTGGGGGTCTCTATCACTATCTGGGGTCTCTATCACTATCTGGGGGTCTTGTTATGTAGTTGGGGGTCTCTATCACTATCTGGGGTCTCTATCACTATCTGGGGGTCTTGTTATGTAGTTGGGGGTCTCTATCACTATCTGGGGGTCTTGTTATGTAGTTGGGGGTCTCTATCACTATCTGGGGGTCGTGTTAGGTAGTTGGGGGTCTCTATCACTATCTGGGGGGTCTTGTTATGTAGTTGGGGGTCTCTATCACTATCTGGGGGTCTTATGTAGTTGGGGTCTCTATCACTATCTGGGGGTCTTGTTATGTAGTTGGGGTCTCTATCACTATCTGGGGGGTCTCTTATCACTATCTGGGGGTCGTGTTGTGTAGTTGGGGGTCTCTATCACTATCTGGGGGTCGTGTTGTGTAGTTGGGGGGTCTCTATCACTATCTGGGGGTCTTGTTATGTAGTTGGGGGTCTCTATCACTATCTGGGGGTCGTGTTAGGTAGTTGGGGGTCTCTATCACTATCTGGGGGTCTTGTTGTGTAGTTGGGGGTCTCTATCACTATCTGGGGGTCTTGTTGTGTAGTTGGGGGTCTCTATCACTATCTGGGGGTCTTGTTATGTAGTTGGGGGTCTCTATCACTATCTGGGGGTCGTGTTAGGTAGTTGGGGGTCTCTATCACTATCTGGGGGTCGTGTTGTGTAGTTGGGGGTCGTGTTGTGTAGTTGGGGGTCGTGTTGTGTAGTTGGGGGTCTCTATCACTATCTGGGGGGTCTTGTTATGTAGTTGGGGGTCTCTATCACTATCTGGGGGGTCTTGTTATGTAGTTGGGGGTCTCTATCACTATCTGGGGTCTCTATCACTATCTGGGGGTCTTGTTATGTATTTGGGGGTCTCTATCACTATCTGGGGGTCTTGTTATGTAGTTGGGGGTCTCTATCACTATCTGGGGGTCGTGTTAGGTAGTTGGGGGTCTCTATCACTATCTGGGGGGTCTCTATCACTATCTGGGGGTCTTGTTATGTAGTTGGGGGTCTCTATCACTATCTGGGGGGTCTTGTTATGTAGTTGGGGGTCTCTATCACTATCTGGGGGTCTTATGTAGTTGGGGTCTCTATCACTATCTGGGGGGGTCTTGTTATGTAGTTGGGGGGCTCTATCACTATCTGGGGGGTCTCTTATCACTATCTGGGGGTCGTGTTGTGTAGTTGGGGGTCTCTATCACTATCTGGGGTCTCTATCACTATCTGGGGGTCGTGTTGTGTAGTTGGGGGTCGTGTTGTGTAGTTGGGGTCTCACTATCCGGAGGTTCCGTCACATTACCTGGGGGGGCACAGTCTGTGCACAGGGGCGGATGAGGCGGTATTTGGGGGTGTCGTGCAGCGGGATTTGCGGGGCGTTTATCATTCCCAGTAATGCCTTGCGGCCGGAAGAGCTCCGGAGCGGCCCATGTGTGTGGCCGCGGCGGGGGTGGACCGTACCATGCACGGGTGAGTGTTGTGTGTAATGTCGGCCGCTCCCGCACTCACCTCTCCCCTCGTCCCAGCCGCTCCGCGCCCTGCCATGCCCACCGTGACCACTAGATGTCACTGCGCCGCCGGTCTCGTTGACGTCACGGTCGCTTTTCTGCTATTGGTCAGTTTGTGGACACATGTTCTGCTCTACCAGCAGGGGGCGATGATGGAGAGCGCTGATGACGTCAGGAGGTTCGGGCTAAGTTTCCCTAGACGTCACTTCTGTGTGATGATTCGGATTTACAGGCACGATGCAGTGACGTCATTGTTCTCCGGCCACGTCACAAGCATGTGACCAGCACGGGACTTCAGGGGAAGGAAAAGAAACCTGGGAATTCAGGGGTTAAACTCTCAACACCCCCCTCCCCCCTGCAAGCTCCTGGGATCAGGGATATCCTCCTCCTCCTCCTCCTCCTCATAGACTGTAAGCTCCTGGGATCAGTGATATCCTCCTCCTCCTCATAGACTGTAAGCTCCTGGGATCAGTGATATCCTCCTCCTCCTCATAGACTGTAAGCTCCCGGGATCAGGGATATCCTCCTCCTCCTCATAGACTGTAAGCTCCTGGGATCAGGGATATCCTCCTCCTCCTCATAGACTGTAAGCTCCTGGGATCGGGGATATCCTCCTCCTCCTCCTCATAGACTGTAAGCTCCTGGGATCAGTGATATCCTCCTCCTCCTCCTCATAGACTGTAAGCTCCTGGGATCAGGGATATCCTCCTCCTCATAGACTGTAAGCTCCTGGGATCAGGGATATCCTCCTCCTCCTCATAGACTGTAAGCTCCTGGGATCAGGGATATCCTCCTCCTCCTCATAGACTGTAAGCTCCTGGGATCAGGGATATCCTCCTCCTCATAGACTGTAAGCTCCTGGGATCAGGGATATCCTCCTCCTCATAGACTGTAAGCTTCTGGGATCAGGGATATCCTCCTCCTCCTCCTCCTCATAGACTGTAAGCTCCTGGGATCAGGGATATCCTCCTCCTCCTCATAGACTGTAAGCTCCTGGGATCAGGGATATCCTCCTCCTCATAGACTGTAAGCTCCTGGGATCAGTGATATCCTCCTCCTCCTCATAGACTGTAAGCTCCTGGGATCAGGGATATCCTCCTCCTCCTCATAGACTGTAAGCTCCTGGGATCAGTGATATCCTCCTCCTCCTCCTCCTCTTCATAGACTGTAAGCTCCTGGGATCAGGGATATCCTCCTCCTCCTCCTCATAGACTGTAAGCTTCTGGGATCAGGGATATCCTCCTCCTCCTCATAGACTGTAAGTTTCCTGGGATCAGTGATATCCTCCTCCCTCTCATAGACTGTAAGCTCCTGGGATCAGGGATATCCTCCTCCTCCTCATAGACTGTAAGCTCCTGGGATCAGGGATATCCTCCTCCTCCTCATAGACTGTAAGCTCCTGGGATCAGGGATATCCTCCTCTTCATAGACTGTAAGCTCCTGGGATCAGGGATATCCTCCTCCTCATAGACTGTAAGCTCCCCGGATCAGGGATATCCTCCTCCCTCCTCCTCATAGACTGTAAGCTTCTGGGATCAGGGATATCCTCCTCCTTCTCCTCATAGACTGTAAGCTCCCGGGATCAGGGATATCCTCCTCCTCCTCATAGACTGTAAGCTCCTGGGATCAGGGATATCCTTCTCCTCATAGACTGTAAGCTCCTGGGATCAGGGATATCCTCCTCCTCCTCATAGACTGTAAGCTCCTGGGATCGGGGATATCCTCCTCCTCCTCCTCCTCATAGACTGTAAGCTCCTGGGATCGGGGATATCCTCCTCCTCCTCCTCCTCATAGACTGTAAGCTCCTGGGATCAGGGATATCCTCCTCCTCCTCCTCATAGACTGTAAGCTCCTGGGATCAGGGATATCCTCCTCCTCCTCATAGACTGTAAGCTCCCGGGATCAGGGATATCCTCCTCCTCCTCATAGACTGTAAGCTCCTGGGATCAGGGATATCCTCCTCCTCATAGACTGTAAGCTCCTGGGATCAGGGATATCCTCCTCCTCCTCATAGACTGTAAGCTCCTGGGATCAGGGATATCCTCCTCCTCCTCCTCATAGACTGTAAGCTCCCCTGATCAGGGATATCCTCCTCCTCCTCATAGACTGTAAGCTCCTGGGATCAGGGATATCCTCCTCCTCCTCCTCATAGACTGTAAGCTCCCCTGATCAGGGATATCCTCCTCCTCCTCATAGACTGTAAGCTCCTGGTGATCAGGGATATCCTCCTCCTCCTCATAGACTGTAAGCTCCTGGATCAGGGATATCCTCTCCTCATAGACTGTAAGCTTCTGGGATCAGGGATATCCTCCTCCTCCTCCTCCTCATAGACTGTAAGCTCCTGGATCAGGGAATATCCTCCTCCTCCTCATAGACTGTAATCTCCTGGGATCTAGGGTATACCTCCTCCTCATAGACTGTAAGCTCCTGGGATCAGGGATATCCTCCTCCTCATAGACTGTAAGGCTTCTGGGATCAGGGATATCCTCCTCCTCCTCCTCATAGACTGTAAGCTCCTGGGATCAGGGATATCCTCCTCCTCATAGAGTGTAAGCTCCTGGGATCAGGGATATCCTCCTCCTCCTCATAGACTGTAAGCTCCTGGGATCAGGGATATCCTCCTCCTCCTCATAGACTGTAAGCTCCTGGGATCAGGGATATCCTCCTCCTCATAGACTGTAAGCTCCTGGGATCAGTGATATCCTCCTCCTCCTCATAGACTGTAAGCTCCTGGGATCAGGGATATCCTCCTCCTCCTCATAGACTGTAAGCTCCTGGGATCAGTGATATCCTCCTCCTCCTCTTCATAGACTGTAAGCTCCTGGGATCAGGGATATCCTCCTCCTCCTCCTCATAGACTGTAAGCTTCTGGGATCAGGGATATCCTCCTCCTCCTCATAGACTGTAAGTTTCTGGGATCAGTGATATCCTCCTCCTCCTCATAGACTGTAAGCTCCTGGGATCAGGGATATCCTCCTCCTCCTCATAGACTGTAAGCCTCCTGGGATCAGGGATATCCTCCTCCTCCTCATAGACTGTAAGCTCCTGGGATCAGGGATATCCTCCTCTTCATAGACTGTAAGCTCCTGGGATCAGGGATATCCTCCTCCTCATAGACTGTAAGCTCCCCGGATCAGGGATATCCTCCTCCTCCTCCTCATAGACTGTAAGCTTCTGGGATCAGGGATATCCTCCTCCTTCTCCTCATAGACTGTAAGCTCCCGGGATCAGGGATATCCTCCTCCTCCTCATAGACTGTAAGCTCCTGGGATCAGGGATATCCTTCTCCTCATAGACTGTAAGCTCCTGGGATCAGGGATATCCTCCTCCTCCTCATAGACTGTAAGCTCCTGGGATCGGGGATATCCTCCTCTCCTCCTCCTCATAGACTGTAAGCTCCTGGGATCGGGGATATCCTCCTCCTCCTCCTCCTCATAGACTGTAAGCTCCTGGGATCAGTGATATCCTCCTCCTCCTCATAGACTGTAAGCTCCTGGGATCAGGGATATCCTCCTCCTCATAGACTGTAAGCTCCTGGGATCAGGGATATCCTCCTCCTCCTCATAGACTGTAAGCTCCTGGGATCAGGGATATCCTCCTCCTCCTCCTCATAGACTGTAAGCTCCCCTGATCAGGGATATCCTCCTCCTCCTCATAGACTGTAAGCTCCTGGGATCAGGGATATCCTCCTCCTCCTCCTCATAGACTGTAAGCTCCCCTGATCAGGGATATCCTCCTCCTCCTCATAGACTGTAAGCTCCTGGGATCAGGGATATCCTCCTCATAGACTGTAAGCTCCTGGGATCGGGGATATCCTCCTCCTCCTCCTCATAGACTGTAAGCTCCTGGGATCAGGGATATCCTCCTCCTCCTCCTCATAGACTGTAAGCTTCTGGGATCAGGGATATCCTCCTCCTCCTCATAGACTGTAAGTTTCTGGGATCAGTGATATCCTCCTCCTCCTCCTCATAGACTGTAAGCTCCTGGGATCAGGGATATCCTCCTCCTCCTCATAGACTGTAAGCTCCTGGGATCAGGGATATCCTCCTCCTCCTCATAGACTGTAAGCTCCTGGGATCAGGGATATCCTCCTCTTCATAGACTGTAAGCTCCTGGGATCAGGGATATCCTCCTCCTCATAGACTGTAAGCTCCCCGGATCAGGGATATCCTCCTCCTCCTCCTCCTCATAGACTGTAAGCTTCTGGGATCAGGGATATCCTCCTCCTTCTCCTCATAGACTGTAAGCTCCCGGGATCAGGGATATCCTCCTCCTCCTCATAGACTGTAAGCTCCTGGGATCAGGGATATCCTTCTCCTCATAGACTGTAAGCTCCTGGGATCAGGGATATCCTCCTCCTCCTCATAGACTGTAAGCTCCTGGGATCGGGGATATCCTCCTCCTCCTCCTCCTCATAGACTGTAAGCTCCTGGGATCGGGGATATCCTCCTCCTCCTCCTCCTCATAGACTGTAAGCTCCTGGGATCAGGGATATCCTCCTCCTCCTCCTCATAGACTGTAAGCTCCTGGGATCAGGGATATCCTTCCTCCTCATAGACTGTAAGCTCCCGGGATCAGGGATATCCTCCTCCTCCTCATAGACTGTAAGCTCCTGGGATCAGGGATATCCTCCTCCTCATAGACTGTAAGCTCCTGGGATCAGGGATATCCTCCTCCTCCTCATAGACTGTAAGCTCCTGGGATCAGGGATATCCTCCTCCTCCTCCTCATAGACTGTAAGCTCCCCTGATCAGGGATATCCTCCTCCTCCTCATAGACTGTAAGCTCCTGGGATCAGGGATATCCTCCTCCTCCTCCTCATAGACTGTAAGCTCCCCTGATCAGGGATATCCTCCTCCTCCTCATAGACTGTAAGCTCCTGGGATCAGGGATATCCTCCTCCTCCTCATAGACTGTAAGCTCCTGGGATCAGGGATATCCTCCTCCTCATAGACTGTAAGCTTCTGGGATCAGGGATATCCTCCTCCTCCTCCTCCTCATAGACTGTAAGCTCCTGGGATCAGGGATATCCTCCTCCTCCTCATAGACTGTAAGCTCCTGGGATCAGGGATATCCTCCTCCTCATAGACTGTAAGCTCCTGGGATCAGGGATATCCTCCTCCTCATAGACTGTAAGCTTCTGGGATCAGGGATATCCTCCTCCTCCTCCTCATAGACTGTAAGCTCCTGGGATCAGGGATATCCTCCTCCTCATAGAGTGTAAGCTCCTGGGATCAGGGATATCCTCCTCCTCCTCATAGACTGTAAGCTCCTGGGATCAGGGATATCCTCCTCCTCCTCATAGACTGTAAGCTCCTGGGATCAGGGATATCCTCCTCCTCATAGACTGTAAGCTCCTGGGATCAGTGATATCCTCCTCCTCCTCATAGACTGTAAGCTCCTGGGATCAGGGATATCCTCCTCCTCCTCATAGACTGTAAGCTCCTGGGATCAGTGATATCCTCCTCCTCCTCCTCTTCATAGACTGTAAGCTCCTGGGATCAGGGATATCCTCCTCCTCCTCCTCATAGACTGTAAGCTTCTGGGATCAGGGATATCCTCCTCCTCCTCATAGACTGTAAGTTTCTGGGATCAGTGATATCCTCCTCCTCCTCATAGACTGTAAGCTCCTGGGATCAGGGATATCCTCCTCCTCCTCATAGACTGTAAGCTCCTGGGATCAGGGATATCCTCCTCCTCCTCATAGACTGTAAGCTCCTGGGATCAGGGATATCCTCCTCTTCATAGACTGTAAGCTCCTGGGATCAGGGATATCCTCCTCCTCATAGACTGTAAGCTCCCCGGATCAGGGATATCCTCCTCCTCCTCCTCATAGACTGTAAGCTTCTGGGATCAGGGATATCCTCCTCCTTCTCCTCATAGACTGTAAGCTCCCGGGATCAGGGATATCCTCCTCCTCCTCATAGACTGTAAGCTCCTGGGATCAGGGATATCCTTCTCCTCATAGACTGTAAGCTCCTGGGATCAGGGATATCCTCCTCCTCCTCATAGACTGTAAGCTCCTGGGATCGGGGATATCCTCCTCCTCCTCCTCCTCATAGACTGTAAGCTCCTGGGATCGGGGATATCCTCCTCCTCCTCCTCCTCATAGACTGTAAGCTCCTGGGATCAGTGATATCCTCCTCCTCCTCATAGACTGTAAGCTCCTGGGATCAGGGATATCCTCCTCCTCATAGACTGTAAGCTCCTGGGATCAGGGATATCCTCCTCCTCCTCATAGACTGTAAGCTCCTGGGATCAGGGATATCCTCCTCCTCCTCCTCATAGACTGTAAGCTCCCCTGATCAGGGATATCCTCCTCCTCCTCATAGACTGTAAGCTCCTGGGATCAGGGATATCCTCCTCCTCATAGACTGTAAGCTCCCCTGATCAGGGATATCCTCCTCCTCCTCATAGACTGTAAGCTCCTGGGATCAGGGATATCCTCCTCATAGACTGTAAGCTCCTGGGATCGGGGATATCCTCCTCCTCCTCCTCATAGACTGTAAGCTCCTGGGATCAGGGATATCCTCCTCCTCCTCCTCATAGACTGTAAGCTCCTGGGATCAGGGATATCCTTCCTCCTCCTCCTCCTCATAGACTGTAAGCTCCTGGGATCAGGGATATCCTCCTCCTCCTCATAGACTGTAAGCTCCTGGGATCAGGGATATCCTCCTCCTCATAGACTATAAGCAGGGCCGCCATCAGGAATTTCGGGGCCCCATACAACCAAAGTGTCTGGGCCCCCCACATTAATAAAAAAAATAAATAGTGTGTTGGCCCCACGCCTTGCTGGGAGGTATAATTTGGTTCCGATCAATTCTAGAGAACTGGCTCATATTCCCCATTTTCCCCAGTGGCTTAAAATGTAACCTCTGTTATACAGTTATACAATTGTAGAAACTAAATGTGAACAAGGTGCAATGTAAATGTCCCCATACAGACACTTCCTTGTATAGCTGCCTCTTGTGCTCTGTATGCAGTGCATTATATTCACCCCTGCAACATACAATTTATAGCGTGTCTACAAGCCCAGCGGGGCTCATTATGATGGAGACTAAAACTTATACAAGAGTGGGGTAGGGGTTCCCCTGTATTCAGAATGCTGTTGAGTGCTAGGCAATGCCCCGTTTGGGGTTATTGAATTTCGAGGGTCTGGGGGGCTGTTTGATTTGTATATGTTCACCAATATCCCCCCCCCGGTATGCTCACTAACATAGAATATGTTGATAAGGCTAATATAATGAGGCTGTTCCATGTTAGTGAGCATATACAAATCACCCCCCCCCCCCAGGCAGACTAGTTTAGCTCACCCAAGCCAGTGATAGCGAATACATGGCGGTGAGAACGCTTTCTAGGAGATCCTGTTTGTGCAGCAGAGGTGTCTTTATCCTGCTCTGCATAGACCCTCGAAATTCAATAATCCCAGACGGGGCATTGCCGAGCACTCAACAGCATTCTGAATACAGGGGAACCCCTACCCCACTCTTGTATAAGTTTTAGTCTCCATCATAATGAGCCCCGCTGGGCTTGTAGACACGCTATAAATTGTACGTTGCAGGGGTGAATATAATGCACTGCATACAGAGCACAAGAGACAGCTATACAAGTAAGTGTCTGTATGGGGACATTTACATTGCACCTTGTTCACATTTAGTTTCTACAATTTTAGAACTGTATAACAGAGGTTACATTTTAAGCCACTGGGGAAAATGGGGAATATGAGCCAGTTCTCTAGAATTGATCTCACACACAGACACCAGCACACATGTATACAGACACCAGCACACATGTATACAGACATACAGACACCAGCACACATGTATACAGACACCAGCACACATGTATACACACATACAGACACCAGCACACATGTATACAGACACCAGCACACATGTATACACACATACAGACACCAGCACACATGTATACAGACACCAGCACACATGTATACAGACACCAGCACACATGTATACAGACACCAGCACACATGTATACAGACATACAGACACCAGCACACATGTATACAGACATACAGACACCAGCACATATGTAAACAGACACCAGCACACCAGGGCACGATGAAGTTTGAACTTCTGCAACCTGGAGAAATCACCTGCAGTCCTATGTAACACCACATAACACAGTGGTATCTCTGAGTACAGATAATGTAGATGTCACCTGAAGTCCTATGTAACACCACAGATAACACAGTGATATCTCTGAGTACAGATAATTTAGTAGCTGTCACCTGCAGTCCTATGTAACAGCACAGATAACACAGTGATATCTCTGAGTACAGATAATTTAGTAGCTGTCACCTGCAGTCCTATGTAACAGCACAGATAACACAGTGATATCTCTGAGTACAGATAATGTAGTAGATGTCACCTGCAGTCCTATGTAACACCACAGATAACACAGTGATATCTCTGAGTACAGATAATGTAGTAGTCACCTGCAGTCCTATGTAACACCACAGATAACACAGTGATATCTCTGAGTACAGATAATGTAGATGTCACCTGCAGTCCTATGTAACACCACAGATAACACAGTGATATCTCTGAGTACAGATAATGTAGTAGTCACCTGCAGTCCTATGTAACACCACAGATAACACAGTGATATCTCTGAGTACAGATAATGTAGTAGATGTCACCTGCAGTCCTATGTAACACCACATAACACAGTGATATCTCTGAGTACAGATAATGTAGTAGTCACCTGCAGTCCTATGTAACACCACAGATAACACAGTGATATCTCTGAGTACAGATAATGTAGTAGATTTCACCTGCAGTCCTATGTAACACCACAGATAACACAGTGATATCTCTGAGTACAGATAATGTAGTAGTCACCTGCAGTCCTATGTAACAGCACAGATAACACAGTGATCTCTGAGTACAGATAATGTAGATGTCCCCTGCAGTCCTATGTAACAGCACAGATAACACAGTGATATCTCTGAGTACAGATAATGTAGTAGATGTCACCTGCAGTCCTATGTAACACCACAGATAGCACAGTGATGAGTACAGATAA
The DNA here is from genome assembly GCA_027789725.1 of Dendropsophus ebraccatus. Taxonomy (NCBI): domain Eukaryota; kingdom Metazoa; phylum Chordata; class Amphibia; order Anura; family Hylidae; genus Dendropsophus; species Dendropsophus ebraccatus. The sequence continues at coordinate 3,657,372 of JAQFWZ010000047.1, read as the reverse complement.
TGTAGTAGTCACCTGCAGTCCTATGTAACAGCACAGATAACACAGTGATATCTCTGAGTACAGATAATGTAGTAGTCACCTGCAGTCCTATGTAACAGCACAGATAACACAGTGATATCTGAGTACAGATAATGTAGTAGATGTCACCTGCAGTCCTATGTAACAGCACAGATAACACAGTGATATCTCTGAGTACAGATAATGTAGTAGCTGTCACCTGCAGTCCTATGTAACAGCACAGATAACACAGTGATATCTCTGAGTACAGATAATTTAGTAGCTGTCACCTGCAGTCCTATGTAACAGCACAAATAACACAGTGATATCTCTGGGTACAGATAATGTAGTAGTCACCTGCAGTCCTATGTAACACCACAGATAACACAGTGATATCTGAGTACAGATAATGTAGTAGTCACCTGCAGTCCTATGTAACAGCACAGATAACACAGTGATATCTCTGAGTACAGATAATGTAGTAGATTTCACCTGCAGTCCTATGTAACACCACAGATAACACAGTGATATCTCTGAGTACAGATAATGTAGTAGTCACCTGCAGTCCTATGTAACACCACAGATAATACAGTGATATCTCTGAGTACAGATAATGTAGTAGATTTCACCTGCAGTCCTATGTAACAACACAGATAACACAGTGATATCTCTGAGTACAGATAATGTAGTAGTCACCTGCAGTCCTATGTAACAGCACAGATAACACAGTGATATCTCTGAGTACAGATAATGTAGTAGCTGTCACCTCGGGGCGCCCCTACTAAATGATGTTCTACAAAATAAGAAAAGTGTCATACAGTGACTGACAGGTGACGTCTTCTTTGATCTGAGGCGTCACTTTCCCTTTTCCTCTCCATCCGGCCCAGACCTCCAGGATGATTCCTTCCAGATACGTTTCATCCCCTTAGAACCTGCGAGACAAACAATTTAGGCTCCGCACATTTCTAACAGCTTCCTTTCCTTCCTCCCTCCTGTCGGCTCCCATAGTAACTGCGCTGTGTGGGATGCCCCCTGTATGTAGGATCCCCTGCTGTGCCCCCTGTATGTAGGATCCCCCGCTGTGCCCCCTGTATGTAGGATCCCGTGCTGTGTCCCCTGTATGTAGGATCCCCCGCTGTGCCCCCTGTATGTAGGATCCCCCGCTGTGCCCCCTGTATGTAGGATCCCCCGCTGTGCCCCCTGTATGTAGGATCCCCCGCTGTGCCCCCTGTATGTAGGATCCCCCGCTGTGCCCCCTGTATGTAGGATCCCCCGCTGTGCCCCCTGTATGTAGGATCCCCCGCTGTGCCCCCTGTATGTAGGATCCCCCGCTGTGCCCCCTGTATGTAGGATCCCCCGCTGTGCCCCCTGTATGTAGGATCCCCCGCTGTGCCCCCTGTATGTAGGATCCCCCGCTGTGCCCCCTGTATGTAGGATCCCCCGCTGTGCCCCCTGTATGTAGGATCCCCCGCTGTGCCCCCTGTATGTAGGATCCCCCGCTGTGCCCCCTGTATGTAGGATCCCCCGCTGTGACCCCATGCACTAATAATGCCCCCAGAGGTGCCCCCATACACTAATAATGCCCCCAGAGGTGCCCCCATATACTAATAATGCCCCCAGAGGTGCCCCCATATACTAATAATGCCCCCAGAGGTGCCCCCATATACTAATAATGCCCCCAGAGGTGCCCCCATGAGCTAATAATGCCCCCAGAGGTGCCCCCATGAGCTAATAATGCCCCCAGAGGTGCCCCCATATACTAATAATGCCCCCAGAGGTGCCCCCATATACTAATAATGCCCCCAGAGGTGCCCCCATCTACTAATAATGCCCCCAGAGGTGCCCCCATACACTAATAATGCCCCCAGAGGTGCCCCCATATACTAATAATGCCCCCAGAGGTGCCCCCATGAACTAATAATGCCCCCAGAGGTGCCCCCATACACTAATAATGCCCCCAGAGGTGCCCCCATACACTACTAATGCCCCCATACACTAATAATGCCCCCAGAGGTGCCCCCATATACTAATAATGCCCCCAGAGGTGCCCCCATACACTAATAATGCCCCCAGAGGTGCCCCCATATACTAATAATGCCCCCAGAGGTGCCCCCATGAACTAATAATGCCCCCAGAGGTGCCCCCATACACTAATAATGCCCCCAGAGGTGCCCCATATACTAATAATGCCCCCAGAGGTGCCCCCATGAACTAATAATGCCCCCAGAGGGGCCCCCATACACTAATAATGCCCCCAGAGGTGCCCCCATATACTAATAATGCCCCAGAGGTGCCCCCATATACTAATAATGCCCCCAGAGGTGCCCCCATATACTAATAATGCCCCCAGAGGTGCCCCCATACACTAATAATGCCCCCAGAGGTGCCCCCATATACTAATAATGCCCCCAGAGGTGCCCCCATGAACTAATAATGCCCCCAGAGGTGCCCCCATACACTAATAATGCCCCCAGAGGTGCCCCCATATACTAATAATGCCCCCAGAGGTGCCCCCATGAACTAATAATGCCCCCAGAGGTGCCCCCATATACTAATAATGCCCCCAGAGGTGCCCCCATACACTAATAATGCCCCCAGAGGTGCCCCCATACACTAATAATGCCCCCAGAGGTGCCCCTAAAAAAACAAACATCCTACTCACCTAATCGGCGCTGTGCAGGCAGCAGCTCTTCCTCCTCCTCTTCGGGCTCCATCTTGCGAGCCGCAGGGACGGGACTTCCGGCAGGCGTGATGACGTCACATGATCACGCCTGCCGGAGAGGTCACGGCCCGGCCTCCCATAGGCTGCTGGTATGAAGTGCCGGCAGCCTATGGGAGAGAATACAGGAGGAGGACACTGACAGGTCCTGCTCCTGTATTCTGATCGCTTTAACGTTCCGCCCGCTCAATGTGCTCACTGTGGGGGCAGAACATCAAAGCGATCTGGATGCTCAAAAACAGGTGGCAAGGGGGGCCGTACGGGCCCCCCTAGCGGGCCCGTACGGCGGGCCCCCCCCATGTCTCTTAGTGTCCACTGCCCCCCCCACTGCCCTATCGGCGGCCCTGACTGTAAGCTCCCGGGATTAGGGATATCCTCCTCCTCCTCATAGACTGTAAGCTCCCGGGATCAGGGATATCCTCCTCCTCCTCATAGACTGTAAGCTCCTGGGATCAGGGATATCCTCCTCCTCCTCATAGACTGTAAGCTCCTGGGATCAGGGATATCCTCCTCATAGACTGTAAGCTCCTGGGATCAGGGATATCCTCCTCCTCCTCATAGACTGTAAGCTCCCGGGATCAGGGATATCCTCCTCCTCCTCATAGACTGTAAGCTCCCGGGATCAGGGATATCCTCCTCCTCCTCATAGACTGTAAGCTCCCGGGATCAGGGATATCCTCCTCCTCCTCATAGACTGTAAGCTCCTGGGATCAGGGATATCCTCCTCCTCCTCATAGACTGTAAGCTCCTGGGATCAGGGATATCCTCCTCCTCCTCATAGACTGTAAGCTCCTGGGATCAGGGATATCCTCCTCATAGACTGTAAGCTCCTGGGATCAGGGATATCCTCCTCCTCCTCATAGACTGTAAGCTCCTGGGATCAGGGATATCCTCCTCCAAGAGAGGAGCTGCTCTTCTTATATATGTACTTGAAGAATCTACACTGAGGATTCCTGAACCCTCCCCCCCCCTCCAAGCCGCCATCTAAGCCGCCACCACCTGAGCGTTCCCTGACACCTGAGCCGCCACCACCTGAGCGTTCCCTCTGACATCTAAGCCGCCACCACCACCTGAGCGTTCCCTCTGACATCTAAGCCGCCACCACCTGAGCGTTCCCTGACACCTGAGCCGCCACCACCTGAGCGTTCCTTCTGACACCTGAGCCGCCACCACCTGAGCGTTCCCTCTGACACCTGAGCCGCCACCACCTGAGTGTTCCCTCTGACATCTAAGCCGCCACCACCTGAGCGTTCCCTCTGACATCTAAGCCGCCACCACCTGAGTGTTCCCTCTGACACCTGAGCCGCCACCACCTGAGTGTTCCCTCTGACACCTGAGCCGCCACCACCGCTCAGCGTTCCCTCTGACACCTGAGCCGCCACCACCTGAGCGTTCCCACTGACAGTCTTAAGCCTACACACCACAGACGGCTTCATCTCCTCGGGTGGATCTTTTGGCCGCTCTCTATTGCCGCCCTCATCAGGTCCTGTCGCACTCACATAGTAACAGAGTTAATAAGGGTAAAAAGTTACAGAACCCGACTGTGCTGATCCAGAGGAGGCAGATGACAATTGCCCCGTCACAGGGAGAAATTCCTTCCCCACTCCACCATGATGATCAGAATAATAATAGAGAAGCATCCGGGCCTCCCCTTTACCTATATAATGAGTCAGCCCTGACAGCATCACGTGGCTGAGAGTCACTGCTCTTACAGTAAAGAATATAGAGAGTTCCATAGTGTCACTGCTCTTATAGTAAAGAATATAGAGAGGTCCATAGTGTCACTGCTCTTACAGTAATATAGAGAGCTCCATAGTGTCACTGCTCTTACAGTAATATAGAGAGTTCCATAGTGTCACTGCTCTTACAGTAATAGAGCTCCATAGTGTCACTGCTCTTACAGTAAAGAATATAGAGTTCCATAGTCTCACTGCTCTTACAGTAAAGAATATAGAGTTCCATAGTCTCACTGCTCTTACAGTAAATAATATAGAGAGCTCCATGGTGTCACTGCTCTTACAGTAAAGAATATAGAGAGCTCCATGGTGTCACTACTCTTACAGTAAAGAACCTGCATCGATGCTGATGGTGAAATCTTCTTTCCTCTAGACGTAGAGGATGCCCCCTTGTCATGGTTACAGACCTAGGAGTAAGGAGACCCCCTACAAAGACCTCTGTACTGTCCAGTCATATATTTGTACATTGCTATCAGGTCGCCCCTAAGACGTCTTATCTCTACATAACCCCAAGTGTGATAACACCGGACAATGAAGATCTTGCTTCTGATCACCGTTTTTCTGGGATCTTGTTAGATCTTGTATTGTACACTACGTATGTGCTGTAATAGGCAGTGTAATGCTGTTATTGTGAGATTCTTCCACGTGTCAGAGGGCCCCGGCACCCTGGCTCCCCGCCCCGTGTCTCAATGTGTCCCCATTACCCCTGACCCCCGCCCAGCGTATCAGAGCTCCCCGTCACCCCCACCTGGCATGTCAGAGCTACCCGTCACCCCTGACCCCCACCCAGCATGTCAGAGTGCCCCAGCACCCCTGACCCCCAGCCTGGCGTGTCCATGCGTCCCAGTCACGCCGCCACCCAACCCTCCTCACAATAAGATGGGATCGGCAGACAAGTTGTGGGAGCCTCCCAGCATTGCCTCAATGTCCACCCATGATGCTGCACCTCTCACACTGCACCATAGATGAGGTGGAGGGGACCCCGAGCCGCTACCCCCCAGAGCAGTTAAGTGCCGTCCCAGCCCCCCCATCTCTATATCTCCTGAGCTCACTCAGCAATCAATTACTAGCATTGCTACTATATGGGAGCACAGCAGGGCACATTATTACTATATGGGAGCACAGCAGGGGTCATTATTACTATATGGAGAGCACAGCATGAGACATTACTATAAGGGAGCACAGCAAGGGACATTATTACTATATGGGGGCACAGCTGGAGACATTATTACTATATAGGAGCACAGGAGAAGGCATTATTATATGGAGGCTCAGCAGGAGGAATTATTACTATATGGGGGCACAGCAGGACATTATTACTATTATTACTATTACTACTATTATTAGTAACATTATTACTAAATGGAAGCACAGTAGAGGGCATTATTACTATATGGGCACACAGCAGGGGGCATTATTACTATATGGGCACACAGCAGGGGGCATTATTACTATATGGGGGCACAGCTGGAGACATTATTACTATATAGGAACACAGGAGGAGGCATTATAACTATATGGGGACACAGCAGGGGGCATTACTATATGGGGGCACAGCAGGAGACATTATTACTATATGGGGGCACAGCAGGAGGCATTATTACTAAATGGAAGCACAGCAGAGGGCATTATTACTATATGGGAGCACAGCAGGGGCCATTACTATATGCGAGCACAGCAGGGGGCATTATTACTATATGGGCACACAGCAGGGGGCATTATTACTATATGGGCACACAGCAGGGGGCATTATTACTATATGGGAGCACAGAAGGGGGGCATTATTAATATATGGGAGCACAGCAGGGGGCATTATTACTATATGGGAGCACAGCAGGGGGCATTATTACTATATGGGAGCACAGCAGGGGGGCATTATTAATATATGGGAGCACAGCAGGGGGCATTATTAATATATGGGAGCACAGCAGGGAGCATTATTACTATATGGAAGCACAGCAGGGACATTATTATATGGAGGCTCAGCAGGAGGCATTATAACTATATGGGGACATTACTATATGGGGGCACAGCAGGGAGCATTATTACTATATGGGGACACAGCAGGATACATTATTACTATATGGGGCAAAGCACATTATTACTATATGGGACACAGCAAGGGACATTATTACTATATGGAGGGCACAGCAGGGGACATTACTACTATATGGAGGGCACAGCAGGGGGCATTATTACTATATAGAGGACACATTATTACTATATGGGGGAACAACAGGGGACATTATTACTATATGGAGGGCACAGCAGGGGGCATTATTACTATATGGGGGCACAGCAGGGGACATTATTACTATATGGGGGCACAGCAGGAGAGATTATTACTATATGGGCTCAGCAGGGGAAGTTATTACTATATTGGGCACAGCAGGGGACATTACTACTATATGGGCACAGCTGGGAAGGCATTACTACTATATGGGGGCACAACGGCGCATTACTACTATATGGGCACAGCAGGGGGCATTACTACTATATGGAGGGCTACAGCAGGAGACATTATTACTATATGAAGGCACAGCAGGAGACATTATTACTATATGGGGGCACAGCAGGAACATAACTATATGGGCATTATTACTATATGGAGGGCACAGCAGGGGACATTATTACTATATGGAGGCACAGCGGGAGGCATTACTATATGGCAACAAAGCAGGAAAGGCATTATTACCATATGTAGGGCACAGCAGGGGATGTTATTACTATATGGGCACAGCAGGGAAGTCATTACTACTATATGGGCCCAACAGGGAAGGCATTACTACCATATAGGCACAGCAAGGAGCATTACTACTATTTGGGCACAGCAGTGAAGGCATTACTACTATATGGAGGGCACAGCAGGAGACTATTTCTATATGGGGGCACAGCAGGGAAGGCATTATTACTTAGTGGAGGCACAGCAGGAAATATTATTTCTACATGGGGGCACAGCAGGGGCATTATTACTAAATGGAGGCACAGCAGGGGCATTATTACTATATGGAGGGCACAGCAGTAGACATTATTACTATATGGAGGCACAGCAGGGCAGTATTTCTGTATATACACGCCCTTTAGTGTGTATATAGCTGTATACTTGTATATACACGTCCTGTAATGTGTATATGGCTATATACCTGTGTATACACTTCTTGTAGAGTGTATATGGCTGTATTTCTGTATATACACGTCCAGGCCTCTGCAGAGACCCCGTAATAATGACAAATAATAATGGTAATAGGCTATATGGCACGGCCTCGTGTTGCTGTTTGGCGAGATATTTTGTTTAAATAAAAGTGGGGGGAAAAAAGTATCGCCAGTTTGGCACAACCAGGTGGGTGTGGCTTGCAAAAGAGGTGTGGCACAATTATTGTTACCGCGGCTACATGTAGACTATAACCGCGATATTGATTTAGGCCATTATGGTGGCGGTGAAATGTCTTCTCAGGCGCTGGCTTGTGGATTCTCTTCCTGCTGTAGAGGTTACTTCTCCACCTCCGCACTTACTGCATTTGGAGGAACTGAATGCGCCACGCTCCCCCACCACTTCTCTACCAGGTTTTGGTTTTTTTTTTGCTAAAGGCCGTATTACATGTAGCGATTATCGCTCACAGATTCGCTATAACGATCGTTCATTAGCGATAACACGATTTTTTAGCGAACGATTCTGAGGTTATTACATTCACCGGTTTCTGTTATGAACGATCGTTTTTACGCTGTTATATGGCCGTTAATCGTTCCTCAGGACGACCCACACAACATGTTTTATTGGCGAACGACTTATTACACGAACAGCTATGTGAACGATCGGCGAACTACCAACCCTAATTTTCCAACATGTTGAAAGACCAAAATAAACGATTTTTCATTCGTCGTTTCATCATTGGGTGTTATTACACAGACAGATAATCATGTTGATTGTTGATAATCGTTCTGTGTAATTGGGGCATAAGTGGAGAGATGTGATAGCTGAGCTGCTATCCTCTTCTGAGATACAACCTCTAATGACTCCATTTAGTATCTATCCGCCGATACCATAACGCAGACCACTACTTAAAGGAGAAGTCCAGCAAAAAAAATTTATTAAAGTATTGTATTGTCCCCCAAAAGTTATACAAATTCCCAATATACACTTATTACAGGAAATGCTTATAAAGGGCTTTTTTTCCCTGTACTTACTACTGCATCAAGATGTCACTTCCTGGATAACATGGTGATGTCACTTCCTGGATAACATGGTGATGTCACTTCCTGGATAACATGGTGATGTCACTTCCTGGATAACATGGTGATGTCACTTCCTGGATAACATGGTGATATCACTTCCTAGATTAACATGGTGATGTCACTTCCTGGATAACATGGTGATGTCACTTCCTGGATAACATGGTGATGTCACTTCCTGGATAACATGGTGATGTCACTTCCTGGATAACATGGTGATGTCACTTCCTAGATAAACATGGTGATGTCACTTCCTGGATAACATGGTGATGTCACTTCCTGGATAACATGGTGATGTCACTTCCTGGATAACATGGTGATGTCACTTCCTGGATAACATGGTGATGTCACTTCCTGGATAACATGGTGATGTCACTTCCTGGATAACATGGTGATACCACTTCCTGGATAACATGGTGATATCACTTCCTAGATAAACATGGTGATGTCACTTCCTGGATAACATGGTGATGTCACTTCCTGGATAACATGGTGATGTCACTTCCTGGATAACATGGTGATATCACTTCCTAGATAAACATGGTGATGTCACTTCCTGGATAACATGGTGATGTCACTTCCTGGATAACATGGTGATGTCACTTCCTGGATAACATGGTGATGTCACTTCCTGGATAACATGGTGATGTCACTTCCTGGATAACATGGTGATACCACTTCCTGGATAACATGGTGATATCACTTCCTAGATAACATGGTGATGTCACTTCCTGGATAACATGGTGATGTCACTTCCTGGATAACATGGTGATGTCACTTCCTGGATAACATGGTGATGTCACGACCCGACTCGCAGAGCTGTGCGGGCTGTTGGAGAGGATGATGACTGAGGGACACAGGGCACTGAGCATCCCTCTGCCATCATCCTCTCCAGCAGCCACACCCCTGACATCATCATTTTATCCAGGAAGTTACATTAACGTGTTATCCAGGAAGTGACATCACCATGTTTATCCAGGAAGTGACATCACCATGTTTATCCAGGAAGTGACATCACCATGTTATCCAGGAAGTAAAGCCTTGATGCAGTAGTAAGTGCAGGGAAAAAAGCACTTTATTCTGTCCTTCTCCTCTAAATCGTATATTAGCTCTGAGCCTTAGACTATTTTGCTTTGTTCATTGTAGGGGGACAGGCTGGTGGCACGTCTATGTGTTTTATATATGTTTTGTGTTTCTGTGTTGCTTTTATGCTTATTTTAGTTATGATTTTTATTTTTACCCTGTAATATTTCTGTCCAATATCTGGTATTGTTTGTATTTTCCATTGTCTTCACCAGATGACTTTACTCATCTTTTCTCTTCATTCATTTCTTTTTTCTATGGACTATATCTGGAAGCCACTTCTGATGATGTTATTATTGTCATATTTCATCTGATTTTGTATTTGTCAAGTTATTTTATTTCTTTTCCTGCCTAATTACCTTATGAAATCTAATAAAATATTATTTAACAGCTGTACTTCAGATGCAATCTGCGTGAGATGTGCTGCTGATCTTAGATGTTGGCTGATGGTTCTCAAGTCATTGCAGTTTGCTGTGCCAGCGATATGGCGGGAACTGAAGGATCACGTGATTGACTTATTTCTGTATAACCAATGTCTCTGGTTTAATCCATTGAATATCCCAATCTGCCCTCAGCTATGAGACCAGCGCCACATGATGATACTTCCAGTACCAAATCCACCAGAGACGCAGAGCCACCATAGACGCGGAGCCCAGACGAGGCCAGCAATGAAGATGTTGCAGTTAGAGACGAATCTCCCGTCTAAGCGAAGCGGGTAGGTTTGATGGGTAAGTGGCTGGTCACCCTGCTGCCTTTCAACCCTGTTCCTCTCTAGGCTGCTTCACCCCGGGTGACAGTAAAAGCTGGAACCAGTCCAGGAAAATGTCTCCAAGGAAGCGGAAGAGAGTTGAACTTGTCTTCGCATATCAGGGAAAACATGAGGAGAAATAAGAACAATGGCCTCACCTGAGATGACGGGTGAGAGAACGGAGCACCGATACCGCGCTCATTGTTACTTTCTGCCAATAAACTGGAGACCAAAATATTTCAAGACAAATTCAATAAATTTACAGACAAATCACAGACAAAACACAAAAGACGTCAGATACATCAGATTTACATCCTGTTAAAATGGAGTCCTGTGACATGAGGCAGATGTGAAGTGTTTGGGCCCTTCCAGGTGGTGTTTGGGGGGGGCCACCTCCTCAGAAAGCAGGGGGTGGTGGGAGCCCCTCCTGGAGGTGCAGGGGGCGGTGGGAGCCCCTCCTGGAGGTGCAGGGGGCGGTGGGAGCCCCTCCTAGAGGAGCAGGGGGTGGGGTGGGGCCTCCTGGAGGTGCAGGGGGTGGTGGGAGCCCCTCCTGGGAGAGCAGGGGGTGGTGGAAACCCCTCCTGGAGGTGCAGGGGGCGGTGGGAGCCCCTCCTGGAGGTGCAGGGGGCGGTGGGAGCCCCTCCTGGAGGTGCAGGGGGCGGTGGGAGCCCCTCCTGGAGGTGCAGGGGGCGGTGGGAGCCCCTCCTGGAGGTGCAGGGGGCGGTGGGAGCCCCTCCTGGAGGTGCAGGGGGCGGTGGGAGCCCCTCCTGGAGGTGCAGGGGGCGGTGGGAGCCCCTCCTGGAGGTGCAGGGGGCGGTGGGAGCCCCTCCTGGAGGTGCAGGGGGCGGTGGGAGCCCCTCCTGGAGGTGCAGGGGGCGGTGGGAGCCCCTCCTGGAGGTGCAGGGGGCGGTGGGAGCCCCTCCTGGAGGTGCAGGGGGCGGTGGGAGCCCCTCCTGGAGGTGCAGGGGCGGTAGGAGCCCCTCCTGGGAGAGCAGGGGGTGGTGGAAACCCCTCCTAGAGGAGCGTGGGGTGGGGCCTCCTGGAGGTGCAGGGGGTGGGGAGGACCCCTCCTGGAGGTGCAGGGGGCGGTGGGAGCCCCTCCTGGAGGTGCAGGGGGTGGTGGGAGCCCCTCCTGGAGGTGCAGGGGGCGGTGGGAGCCCCTCCTGGGAGAGCAGGGGGTGGTGGAAACCCCTCCTGGAGGTGCAAAGGGTGGGGTGGGGCCTCCTGGAGGTGCAGGGGGCGGTGGGAGCCCCTCCTGGAGGTGCAGGGGGCGGTGGGAGCCCCTCCTGGAGGTGCAGGGGGCGGTGGGAGCCCCTCCTGGAGGTGCAGGGGGCGGTAGGAGCCCCTCCTGGGAGAGCAGGGGGTGGTGGAAACCCCTCCTAGAGGAGCATGCGCTGGAGCCGGGTGGTGTGCTGCATCACACCTGTATTTTATATGGATTGTTGGGTTTTACTGGTCGGCTGAATCATCTATTCTTTTGTATTTTTCTCTCATCACCGGCAGCCACACACCTTCCCTTCCAGTACATAACATCTGTCTTGTATCTCTGCCAGGTACAGGCCACGCCTCTCTACCAGTGACCACACCCATCTAGTCCTGGTTCTGATATATACAAATCCTTAAAGGGGTTGTCTAGGATTAGAAACAATGGCTGTTATTCAAGCACAGCACCACAGTTGTCCTCATCTTGTGTGAAGTATTACTACTATGCTCCATTTACATAGAGCTGCAATACCGCTCCCAAACTGAGGACCACAGTGGCGCTATTGCTGGAAAGAAGCAGCTGTGTTTTTCTAATCTTAAGGCTGAGAGCAAGAAAACAGCTCCAAGCGTGATCAGGATGATCGGCAGAGACTTCACCCAAACGTTCTGGAAGTTCCCTGCTTCATCGGACCCGACCCAGCTCTGTGCACAAAATATACATCTCCGGTATAGAACAACCCTAAGAATAACAATCCAATCACCTCCAGAGCTGCAATCATTATTCTGCTAGTACATACCACCACCTAGCAGCATGGGAGCACCTCACCACCTGGCAGCACCCAGTCGCAGGAGAGCCCCATACACACACACACACCTGGCAGCACCCATAGTAGGGCACTCTGCCACCTGGCACCACCGAGCAGCAGGAGGGCACCCCACCACCTGGCAGCACCCAGCAGCAGGAGAGCACCCCGCCACCTGACAGCACTGAGCAGCAGAAGGGCACCCCGCCACCTGGCAGCAGCAGGAGGGAACCCAGCCACCTGGCAGCAGCAGGAGGGCACCCCACCACCTGGCAGCACCCAGTAGTAGGGCACTCTACCACCTGACAGCACCGAGCAGCAGAAGGGCAACCCGCCACCTGGCAGCACCCAGCAGCAGGAGGGCACCCCACCACCTGGCAGCACCCAGCAGCAGGAGGGCACCCCACCACCTGGCAGCACCCAGCAGCAGGAGGGCACCCCACCACCTGGCAGCACCCAGCAGCAGGAGGGCACCCCACCACCTGGCAGCAGCAAGCAGCAGGAGGGCACCCCACCACCTGGCAGCACCCAGCAGCAGGAGGGCACCCCACCACCTGGCAGCACCCAGCAGCAGGAGGGCACCCCACCACCTGGCAGCAGCAAGCAGCAGGAGGGCACCCCATCACCTGGCAGCAGCAGGAGGGCACCCCACCACCTGGAAGCACCCAGTAGTAGAGCACTCTACCACCTGACAGCACTGAGCAGCAGAAGGGCACCCCACCACCTGGCAGCACCCAGCAGCAGGAGGGCACCCCACCACCTGGCAGCACCCAGCAGCAGGAGGGCACCCCACCACCTGGCAGCACCCAGCAGCAGGAGGGCACCCCACCACCTGGCAGCAGCAAGCAGCAGGAGGGCACCCCACCACCTGGCAGCAGCAAGCAGCAGGAGAGCACCCCACCACCTAGCAGAACCTTGCCTTGTTTGCTGCCGCCTGTTTGCAATACCCAAGGCTCCGGTAACATTTGGCAAGTGCCAGGGATCACAGTGCATTGACCGTGTATTGCACCGTTCACACAGTCCCAGTGAGGGGGGGAGGGGGACACATGATTATTGGGGGTTAGTGTCTAACATGACGAGGAGGACAGCACCCATGTCGGAGATTATAAGGTCCCTCATCTGTAAACTGGAGTCCAAACCATCAAGAGAGAAGTGACGGCGGGCTGCGCGCAAAGTGCAGAGGAAAGGAAGCGTCTGCCCAGCCCAAAGCAGCAGGTGAAGCCCACAGTCGGGTCAGGATGTGACCACCCCCACCCCTCTATCCTCAAGGGGGGTCCTTGGAGAGTCTCCTGCTGTTATTGGTCATCAGATCATGAAGATGTGCAGAGGTGTCACCAGTGTGGATCGTCAGGGTCCTCACTTGTTCCTATGGAGGGTGCAGAGGACACGATGGACGATTAGTGTGTCGGGGAGGGGTAGGTATTCAGTGGTGGTGATCCTGCCCCCTCTGGTGGGGGGTATAACAGACAGTCCTGTCCCCTCAGCCCTGTGTGTACTCTATAGTTGAGGTCAGGATATCAGTATGGACCTTCTGGTGCTTGACGAGCTCAGACCTCCATCGGTAGCTCTTGCCACATTCGCTGCAGGGGTACGGGCGCTCTCCGGTGTGCGTCTTGACGTGGGTGGTGAGGTGCTGCCGCTGTACGAAGCATTTGCCGCACTGCTTACACTTATAGGGACGCTCCCCAGTGTGGATGCGCTTGTGTATTAGTAAGGCCGTGCGGCGGCGGAATATCTTGCCACATTCATTACACAAGTTCGGTTTGTCACCGCCCTGGTGGCTCCTCTGATGCTTCAGCAGATCGGAGCTTCGCACAAAACGTTTGTCGCACTGGTTACATGAGAAAAGCTTCTCGCGTGGCGGGCGACGCTGGTCCAGGAAGGGCAGGCCCGGACGGAAGCCCCGGAGGACATCACTGGAGGTGTGCGGCTCATCACCCACAAAGTCCCTCACCTCACAGATGGGATCGGCACCAAGTGGGAGGCGCTCCTTACAGTCAGAAGACATCTCCAGATCCTCAGCACTTTTCTCTGGTGACGCTTCCTTCCCGTTCTTATTGATCCAGACCTCACCTGCTAAGAGAAAGACACAATGCATCATATGAGTGCAGCTCTGGAGAATGAGACTTTATGTAACAGCAGAATAGTGAGTGCAGCTCTGGAGGATGAGCAATGATGTAACAGCAGAATAGTGAGTGCAGCTCTGGGGGATGAGCAATGATGTAACAGCAGAATAGTGAGTGCAGCTCTAGAGGATGAGACATGATGTAACAGCAGAATAGTGAGTGCAGCTCTGGAGGATGAGATATGATGTAACAGCAGAATAGTGAGTGCAGCTCTGGAGGATGAGATATGATGTAACAGCAGAATAGTGAGTGCAGCTCTGGAGGATGAGACAGGATGTAACAGCAGAATAGTGAGTGCAGCTCTGGAGGATGAGACATGATGTAAGAGCAGAATAGTGAGTGCAGCTCTGGAGGATGAGATATGATGTAACAGCAGAATAGTGAGTGCAGCTCTGGAGGATGAGACAGGATGTAACAGCAGAATAGTGAGTGCAGCTCTGGAGGATGAGACATGATGTAAGAGCAGAATAGTGAGTGCAGCTCTGGAGGATGAGACATGTAACAGCAGAATAGTGAGTGCAGCTCTGGAGATGACAGGAGGATAGGCGGGTGTGGTCACTCTCAGCAAGTCTAGATGTGTGTTGCCTGAGCTCCAGAGAAAGATGCTGATTTTCCACCTGTCTTCCCCAGGAGTGTGGCAGCTCCTGGGAGAGGCTTTCTGCATTGATCTCCAGGCCAGCGAGGGGTTAAAAGGAGAAGCTACCGGCCAGTGGGCTGAGGAGATCTGGAAGGGTCCGCAGCAACGTCTTCCAGTGATGGGAAGAAAATTGCGAGTTAGAAGTTAGAAGTGTTCATGAGTCAACGGGGGGGAAAGCAAGGCCCTAAGGAGTCACCGGGGGAGAGCGAGGCCCTAAGGAGTCACCGGGGGAGAGCGAGGCCCTAAGGAGTCACCGGGGGAGAGCGAGGCCCTAAGGAGTCACCGGGGGAGAGCGAGGCCCTAAGGAGTCACCGGGGGAGAGCGAGGCCCTAAGGTGTCACCGGGGGAGAGCGAGGCCCTAAGGAGTCACCGGGGGAGAGCGAGGCCCTAAGGAGTCACCGGGGAGAGCGAGGCCCTAAGGAGTCACCGGGGGAGATGTGGGGAGAGCGAGGCCCTAAGGAGTCACCGGGGAGAGCGAGGCCCTAAGGCGTCACCGGGGAGAGCGAGGCCCTAAGGAGTCACCGGGGAGAGCGAGGCCCTAAGGAGTCACCGGGGGAGATGTGGGGAGAGCGAGGCCCTAAGGAGTCACCGGGGGAGATGTGCGGAGAGCGAGGCCCTAAGGAGTCACCGGGGGAGATGTGGGGAGAGCGAGGCCCTAAGGAGTCACCGGGGGAGAGCGAGGCCCTAAGGAGTCACCGAGGAGATGTGGGAAGAGCGAGGCCCTAAGGAGTCTGCCGCCATGTACTGCTCCTGGATCACCACTAGGTTCACTGAGTATGAAGAGCTTGGGGAGAAACTGAAGGCAGCAAGAGAAGGTCTGCACTTTCTAAAAGGTACCAGGCTCATACGGCTCCCAGGAAGAAAAGGCCCAAGATCTCTCACAGGATCAGGTCCCCAAGTATCCAGATAAAGGGGATAGAAGAGAGGAGGATAGCCATCCCGGAGGGTAGAGAAGATAGGAGGGCGGCCATCCTGGAGGGGTCAGAGGAGGGTGGACATCGTGGAGGGGTCAGAGGAGATAGGTAGGGCGGCCATCCTGTTACCAGAGAAATTACCACTATGCCCCTAGCAGCAGAGTGAATGATGGGGGTGAGTAGTAGGAGATGGGGAGAGTAGTAGGGGTGAGGAGGAAGAATTGGAGGCTGAGGAGGCTTGGTGTAGTGTAAGGACTTGGTGTAGTGTAAGGAGGAGGATTGTGTGGTGAATGAAGACCCCCCTGATGTCACCCAAAGTTCCCCCCCCAAAGCAACCGGGAAAGCTCCAGCATCCTGGCAGCACAGGTGGCCCTGCCAGACACTGATGATGATGAGGATGGAGGTCTTCACCTTTGGACAAGATCTTGGTGAAGACGTTCTACGAAAAGGAGAGAGAGTGTGAGTCTTGTGTTAACTCCATTCCAGCAGTCCTGGTGACTCCTCTACACTCCTCCCATTTCTGATGTGGAATGGGGCCAGCAAGGGGGAGAGAGAAAAATGGCAAGATGGCGGAGAAAGCTGCTTCTGCTGGTGTCATAGCAAAAATAAGGGAGGGCCGGAAAGGAAGGTTCTGGGCCACTCGGGTGCTGCAGGACGCTCCTTTGTGGGAAAGGGAGGTGCCCGGGCATCAGAGGCAGGTGAGTGCTGCAGGACGCTCCTTTGTGGGAGAGGGGGGTGCCCGGGCATCAGAGGCAGGTGAGTGCTGCAGGACGCTCCTCTGTGGGAGAGGGGGTGCCCGGGCATCAGAGGCAGGTGAGTGCTGCAGGACGCTCCTTTTGTGGGAAAGGGGGGTGCTCGGGCATCAGAGGCAGGTGAGTGCTGCAGAACGCTCCTTTGTGGGAAAGGGGGGTGCTCGGGCATCAGAGGCAGGTGAGTGCTACAGGACGCTCCTTTGTGGGAAAGGGGGGTGCTCGGGCATCAGAGGCTGGTGAGTGCTGCAGGACGCTCCTCTGTGGGAAAGGGGGGTGCCCGGGCATCAGAGGCAGGTGAGTGCTGCAGGACGCTCCTTTGTGGGAAAGGGGGGGTGCCCGGGCATCAGAGGCAGGTGAGTGCTGCAGGACGCTCCTTTGTGGGAAAGGGGGGGTGCCCGGGCATCAGAGGCAGGTGAGTGCTGCAGAACGCTCCTTTGTGGGAAAGGGGGGTGCTCGGGCATCAGAGGCAGGTGAGTGCTGCAGGACGCTCCTCTGTGGGAGAGGGGGTGCCCGGGCATCAGAGGCAGGTGAGTGCTGCAGGACGCTCCTTTTGTGGGAAAGGGGGGTGCCCGGGCATCAGAGGCAGGTGAGTGCTGCAGGACGCTCCTTTGTGGGAAAGGGGGGTGCCCGGGCATCAGAGGCTGGTGAGTGCTGCAGGACGCTCCTCTGTGGGAGAGGGGGTGCCCGGGCATCAGAGGCAGGTGAGTGCTGCAGGACGCTCCTTTGTGGGAAAGGGGGGTGCCCGGGCATCAGAGGCAGGTGAGTGCTGCAGGACGCTCCTTTGTGGGAAAGGGGGGTGCCCGGGCATCAGAGGCAGGTGAGTGCTGCAGGACGCTCCTCTGTGGGAAAGGGGGGTGCCCGGGCATCAGAGGCTGGTGAGTGCTGCAGGACGCTCCTCTGTGGGAAAGGGGGGGTGCCCGGGCATCAGAGGCAGGTGAGTGCTGCAGGACGCTCCTCTGTGGGAAAGGGGGGTGCCCGGGCATCAGAGGCTGGTGAGTGCTGCAGGTCGCTCCTCTGTGGGAAAGGGGGGTGCCCGGGCATCAGAGGCTGGTATGGAAAAGTCTGGAATGTCACATCAACCCAGAGAGTGACAGCATTTTCGGTTGCAGCGTCTCCTGCGGGATAGTGTGTCTTCTGGCAACACAGTAGGCAATTCTCCCCAGCCAGGAACATCAGAGCCGGTAATGGGTTCGAGCGGGAGAGGTTACAGTGATGTCACCTCTGCTGGCTGAAATGTCAGCAACAGGAGGGAGGCGGAGCCATGGGCGTCACCTGTCATGGCTTCCGCCGCTAAAGAGACTGTTGGGACTGATACAAGAAAAACGTACAAAACTGTGATGTAACCTGCCACATTGATACACAAGGCCAGCCCAGCTACTGAGTGTATGGAGGGGACGGAGGAGGAAAGTAGTGGTATGGATGGTGTGCAGACTGGGGGAGGGAGTGGTGGTAATGATATCAGTAGTATTGGTGTACATGATAGGGATGTGAGTGCTAGGGATGGGGACATTAACCCACCCCAGGTCTTCACTTCCACCACCTTTGGAGGGTCACTTGCAACAACGCATTCTGGGGGCACTTAGGAAAGGAGATATAACGGAGGGAGATCGACTGGTTCTTCTGCATAGAAAGACACGGACTAGGAGACTTCAGAGAGAACAATGGGGAAGTAGTCTGGTTGCTTCCAACACCCGGGCAGGAGGTTGTAGAAACGTGGCCCTTCTGGTATGGAGGGGCAGTGATGCGTGCCCGCAGAGAGGGAAGGTGGTGGAGCTTCTCTTCCAGATGAGGTTTAAGGCCAGTGACATCTTTGCCTTGATCCTCCCCTACGGCTCCTGAGGTCAGCCCCAGCTTTGTAAGACCGGAGGGGCTTGAGCTGCTCTGGTCTAATTATGAGCTGGTGAGTGACGAGCCCGGATGGCGAGATTTCATTGTGAAAGTGATATCTCACCAGAGCATGGTAGAGAAAGTGACTGTTTTGGCACATAACAAATCACTTTCTTGTTATGACATCATGACTTTGCTGGGCAGGTACAGGGAGGTGACTGACGTTCCCCGGGAGAACTTTGATCAACAAGCTATCTGGTCTGGGGCCTGGACGTTCTCAGTCTGTCTAAGACATTCAGGTAATACTGTTGTGCACATACCATCAGCCATGTTCATTGGTCACCAAAGAATCCATTTCTTTTACCAGAGGCGACCGAAGCTGTTCCACAGGTGCGGTGATCCCACCCACTTCAGCTCAAACTGCTCTAAGCAGATATGCCCGCGGTGCGGAAGGTAATCTGGCTGTATCCTGTGGCCGGGTTGAGCGCCACCTGTGTGGTAACCTTGGTCACCCATTAAGTAGATGTCATCTTGGGAGAGAGGAAAGGCGCAGAAGGAGCAGGGACCTTTGGAGTTCCAAGGTAGTCGAGATAGTCCACGTTCCTACTCCTAGCATTGGTTCAGATGATCAGGCTGAGGCTTTAGGGGATGCTGAACTGGATGAAAAGATGGGGAGACTGCACAAATGGGAGACAGGATATAGCCATCCCCTCAGGTTCTTCCCAGTATGAAAGTCTGGATGAGGATGGAGTGAGATGACAAGAGGAAAAACGCAAGCACGGCACAGGGAAGCAGGTTAAGAAGATGCCTAAAACATCTAGGGCGACTTCTTCCTCTTCCGCAAAAAATTGTTTAAGGCCAAATAGCAAAAGAAGCCCCGCTTTAGCTGTCCAGACATGATAGGAATTGTAGTCTTGTAACAGCTGGAGGGCCTGAGTTTGACACCTATGCTATAAGGGGTCTTTCCGCTGATGTAGAAGGCAATGGCAAGAAAAAGGGGAAAAAACAAGTGGGTTTAGGTTGCCCCCATTGACACTGGCATCCATTAACTGTGCCAGCATTAAAGCGACTCTGTACCCACAATCTGACCCCCCCAAGCCACTTGTACCTTCGGATAGCTGCTTTTAATCCAAGATCTGTCCTGGGGTCCGTTCGGCAGGTGATGCAGTTATTGTCCTAAAAAAATACTTTTAAACTTGAAGCCCTGTGCCCAACGGGAGTATCTGTGCCCTAACTTTGCACCACCCCTCCGTCCCTCCTCCCCACCCTCCTCATCATTAGGGATGCTCCAGGCAGATTGCCTCCTATCCCTCACCTGTGGCAGCCCGGCACATGGGCTGGATCGTTAAGGACCTGCAATGTTCAGCAGGGCGGAAATGTTTCAGTGGCTGAAGATGGTGGGGAGGAGGGAGAGAGGGGTGGTGCAAAGTTAGGGCACAGATACTCCCATTTGGCATGGGCTTCAAGTTTAAAAGTATTTTTTTAGGACAATAACGGTATCACCTGCCGCATGGACCCCAGGACAGATCTTGGATTAGAAGCAGCTATCCGTGGTTTGGGGGGGGGGGGTCAGATTGTGGGTACAGAGTCGCTTTAAGTCTGATACGGCTAGATTTGCAGCCTTTGATTTTCTCGGTCGTATTAACACCAATATCTTGTTTTTGCAGGAAACCAGGTTGACAGATCTAGGCTCTCAAGTAAAAGCCAAGCGAGAGTGGAGGCATGGTCCTTCACACTGGTCTCTTGCGGCTGAGCCGTAAAGTGTGGTGGCGGTCCTTTTTAACACTCCTGTAGAATGCAGACGTGTAATCGAGTTAGAAATGGGGAGGTGCCTGATCCTGGATGTCCTCATAAGGGAACAAGAGCTCAGGCTCATTAACATCTATGCCCCACAAACTAAGTGGGGCCGTAAAAGCCTCTTCATGAGGATTAAGCCCTTTCTTTTTACGAGTCGGCAGGTGGTCTTTGGTGGAGACTTCAATACTATGACGAGGTCTCAGGACAGGAGAGGCGCCAAAGACAAGCTGGCTTATGATAGCATTGCCCTGATTAGTATAGTCAGGGAAGCTCGCCTAGAGGATGCCCACATCCGGACCCCCTCAGGCCACGCGGGTTTCACCTTTCATCAGGTCTGCAGGTCTGGATTAGACAGGATTTTAAGGAAGAAGCCGTCTCTTCCGCAGTGTCCGCGGTTGAGGTGGAGTTCTCCGATCACTGTCTCGTTTTTGTTTTCCCTGAATGTCTCAGAGACCCCCCGGATGGGTAGAGGCTACTGGAGGCTGAATTCGTCCCTCCTGGAAGAAGCAGAGGTAAGAGTCCTTTGAGGATTTTCTTCAGGTACCTCTACTGGGCCTACATAGTAGTAAGTCAGAGTGGTGGGAGATATTCAAGAAGCGGGTTGCGAGGTTCTTCCACCAGCTCTCGAGCATCTCGTCTCAACTGGAGGTAGTGGAGAGACCTCCAGAGTGAAAGTCGTGCTCATGAGGTGTCAGTATTATAGGCACGCATCTTTAGTTTTTGAGAGAGATTTCGGGAGGTACCGCTGGCCCCGACCCTTACAGAAACTGTAAGAGGTCAGTGAGTAGTAAGATCGTGTCAGGACTGGTTGATAGTACGGGATCTCGGAGCCGGTGCAGATATGCGATTCTGGAGACACCTCTTGGGGAGGAAGGATCTAGATTGGGATGTGATGTCGGGTTTCCTGGCTGAAACCATACCTGAGCCAGGGGACCCCTCTCGACATTTTGGCAGAAGAGTTTAGAGAACAGGAAGAAGTCAGGCTGGCGATTGAAGGGCTTGCCCAAAATAAGTTGCCAGGTCCAGATGGCTTAGCATCTAAGTGGTACAAGACCTTTAAGAATATGTCAGTTCCCCTCTTGACCGAGGTCTTTAATGAGTGTCTTGCCAGAGGCTTCCTATACTAGGATCTACAGCCTGTTCTTCCATTATGGAGGTGGAATAGGCTAAACTTGGTCAAGAGAGAGGTTCCTTACCGCACAAGGAGACTTAGGGGGTTTGTCTATGGTGAACCCTGGGGTCTTAGTGAACACCTTCTTGAAATCACAAACATCTGGAAGGAGAGGGATCCTCCGTGGGTATTCTCCTGTAGGGAATGGTTTCGGCCTTTCTTCCAAGAATGAGAGACAGGAAGGTGAGTGAAGGACCTTCGTACACCCCATGGATATCTTCCGGCTTATGCTACCCCAGCTCTGAAAGCGATACATCGGTGGAGTCTGGGAATGTGGTACAATAGGACCTAGTTGAGGAAACTCCTTGAACAAAAGGTTATGTTGACCCATTTCCAGAAGCCACTCAGGGACTGCCCAGGACAGTGTCTGAGGGTTGGGTTAAGTCTTTTAAACTCAAAACAGATCCCCCAGAATTGGATTTGGCCTGGTGCTGCCTCGCGGGAAAGCCGTATATAAGGGACAACTTGAAGTGCAGGAGCTCCAATGATCGGGGGTGTGCCCGAGAGAAGTGTCGGACCCCACCCTAATGATCACAGTGTGCCCCCACTCTCAACCACCATGAGGTGTTGCAGGAGTACAATGCCAGGAGGAAAAAATTACATAATAGTATATTATGGTCTGCTCTGCCATGGCTGCTCTCTTTCAGTTGCAACTCTGATTACTGTGCAATATAGTAATGACAGCAGTGGGCAGTAAAGAACGCTAAGGGGGCAGGTACAAATAGACCAATCAGGGAGAAGCACTGCATGATGGTAAATGTAGTTCCCAGGATGGCGCCATCTTGGATATACAGTCATGGCCAAAGGTTTTGAGAATGATACAATTAGTTTTACAAAGTCTACTGCTTCAGTTTTTCAAATGGCAATTTGCATATACTCCAGAATGTTATAAAGAGTGATCAGCTTATCAGCAATTACTTGCAAAGTCATATTTCCCTAGAAAATTAACTTTATTCCCCAAAACACATTTCACCATCATTGCAGCCCGGCCTTACAAGGACCAGCTGACATTGTTTCAGTGATTGCTCCATTATCACAGGTGTGGGTGTTGATGAGGACAGGGTTGGAGATCAATCTGTCATGATTAAGTAAGAATGACACCACTCGACACTTTAAAAGGAGGCTGGTGCTTGGCATCATTGTTTCTCTTCTGTTAACCATGGTTATCTCTAAAGAAACATGTGCAGTCATCATTGCACTGCACAAAAATGGCCGAACAGGGAAGAGTATCGCAGCTAGAAAGATTGTACCTCAGTCACCAATCTATCGCATCATCAAGAACTTCAAGGAGAGAGGTTCCATTGTTGCCAAAAAAGCTCCACGGCGCCCAAGAAAGACCAGCGAGCGCCAGGACCGTCTCTTAAAAGTGTTTCAGCTGCGGGATGGGGCTACCAGCAGTGCAGAGCTTGCTCAGGAATGGCAGCAGGCAGGTGTGAGGGCATCTGCACTGTGCACTGTGAGACTGCGGAGACTCTTGGAGCAAGGCCTGGTCTCAAGGAGGGCAGCAAAGAAGCCACTTCTCTCCAGAAAAAACATGAGGGACAGACGGATATTCTGCAAAAGGTCCAGGGAGTGGACTGCTGAGGACTGGGGGAAAGGTCCAGGGAGTGGACTGCTGAGGACTGGGGGAAAGGTCCAGGGAGTGGACTGCTGAGGACTGGGGGAAAGGTCCAGGGAGTGGACTGCTGAGGACTGGGGGAAAGGTCCAGGGAGGGGACTGCTGAGGACTGGGGGAAAGTCATTGTCTCTGATGAATCCCCTTTCCGATTGTTTGGGACATCTGGAAAACAGCTTATTGGGAGAAGACGAGGTGAGCGCTACCACCAGTCTTGTCTCATGCCAACTGTAACCGGCATCCTGAAACCATTCATGTGTGGGGAATCGCCCCTCTCACAGTCTTGCCTAAAAACACGGCCATGAATAAAGAATGGGACCAGAATGTCCTCTAAGAGCAACTTCTCCCAACCGTCCAAGGGCAGTTTGGCCATCAACAATGCCTTTTCCAGCATGATGGAGCACCTTGCCATAAAGCAAAGGTGATAACTAAATGGCTCAGGGAACAAAACAGAGATTTTGGGTCCATGGCCTGGAAACTCCCCAGATCTTAATCCAATTGAGAACTTGTGGTCAATCATCAAGAGACGGGTGGACAAAAAAAACAACAACAAATTCTGACAAAATGCAAGCACTGACTGTACAAGAATGGACGGCTATCAGTCAGGATTTGGTCCAGAAGTTGTATAAGAGCAGCCGGGGAGAATTGCAGAGGTCCTGAAGAAGCCGCAACACTGCAAATACTATAGACTTGCTGCAGTAACTCATTCTGTCAGTATAAGCTTCTGTTACTCATATGATTGCAATTATATTTCTGTATGTGATAAAAACATCTGACAAACACACAGAAAAACCAGAGGGCAGAGGATCATGGGAAAATAGAAGATTTCTGTCATTCTCAAAACCAGACTGTAGACCGGATTTTAGAAAAACTTGTAACTCAGGAATGGCAGCAGTTAGAAAGATGGGAGATGGCTCAAAATACTCAGGGGGACTCTGTGAGCAGCTAAGTTTGGAAGCAATTGTTTTGGAGGGAATACCCCTTGAAATCTAGGGGTTGCTTGTGGAGAGGGTTTTCTTTTGCAGTGCACCAGGTACTGAGCTTACTGGGTGATGTACCCTCATTTTGGTTAGGGATAGTGTGAGGTCAGGACTGATGCAGGGAGAGGGTAGGGTCCGTTTTCTTGCGAGGGATAGTGTTGGGAAGAGTGAAAAGGGTAAGCGACCTGGTTAAGGGCTATTGCAGGCCACCATAGCTTTTTGTTTTGTTTTCTCATAAGGTTAAAGGGCTAACAGGCTACGGAGCTTAGACCTTGTTATATGTCTGTTATGTTATTATGATTAGCATATTAGAAAGGTCAGTGGACATTTTATAGTTTGTGTATAGAAGGGGTATCTTTGGTAATAGGCAGGTTGGGTGGAGGTGATGAGGGGTGGTAGTAAGCACGGTGTATACTTTTCCCTGGTGTAAATCAATGGAGCGGGCGCTGACTGGACACCTTGGACTCTTAAAACTGATGGTTCACGTCTGGGGCTGTCACTTGGGGTCAGGCATGGGTCACTAAGAGCTGAGACTGCGCTTATGGAGCTGGCCCATGTACAATGGGGGTGTAATGGGGGATGGGAAGTGTAGATCGGTTTGCAAATAGTTTTACATGTATTGTTAGTGTTGCTATTAAGCTATTTTGGGGGGAGGGGTGTGTATGATTTATTTGTATGTATATATGTGAAGTGTATATATGGTATTATTGGTAATATCTCGTTAGGTGACGGCAGTCGGGCCTGATACGTTAGTTAGATATATAATGTGTAGGCCTGTTCATGTAATATAATTGTAGGTTTAGGTGAGACACCAGGGCTCTGCCCCGGTCACTGGCGACGCCAGGGCTCTGCCCCGGTCACTGGCGACGCCAGGGCTCTGCCCCGGTCACTGGCGACGCCAGGGCTCTGCCATGATACATAAAGGGGCTGTGTCACTCACCCAGCGATATAAGCGAGTCGGCGCTCTCCTTCATCATGTTCCGGTACAGCTCCTTCTGCCATTCTTCCAGATCCTTCCACTCCTCCGAGAAACACACAGCAACGTCATCAAAGGTCACTGAGGCCTGAAACACAACAGTAGGACCGCCCACAATGTGACATCACTCAGACAGGGAGGAGAGTCATATTTCATGGGGGAGGGGGTTAATCATGCATTATATGAGAGTGTATCCTCATTGTTATATACAGTCCTGTGTTATACTGAGGGAGTGGGGGTGCTCCCATATTATATACCCCATGTCCGTACCTCATTGGTGTGCACCCTCTGCATCCAGTGTTAGACTATGTTCACACTACGTAAAAGTACGGCCGTACTTTTTGTGGAGCACAACATAACCTTATCTGATATGGGATCCCTGCCGGAGCGTACACACATCGTATACGCTCCGGCCGGGATCCCATACGGTGCTGTAAATAACTGACATGTCAGTGTTCTGCAGCCGGAATTCAGTGAATTGCGGCTCTGGCTGCTCGCTTCACTAAGTGCTATGGGAAGCTCTGATGCGGCCGGACGGATCATCTGGCCGGTACTTAAGTACCGGCCGCGATGATCCGGTCACAGACCGGCCGTTCCGTGACCCGGCCAGGGTCACAGAACGGCCGGTCTGATACATTGTGTGAACATAACCTTATACTGAGGTTGTGGGGGTGCTACCATATTATATACCCCATGTCCGTACCTCATTGGTGTTATATAGAGGGAGTGGGGGTGCTCCCATATTATATACCCCATGTCCGTACCTCATTGGTGTGCACCCTTTGGTGTTTCAGCAGCTCGGAGCGCCATCGGTAGCTCTTCCCACACAGCGTACATGGGAATGGCTTCTCTCCCGTGTGGGTCTTTAGGTGGGTGGTGAGGTGCTGCCGCTGGACGAAGCTCTTGCCACACTGGGCGCACTGGTACGGCCGCTCCCCGGTGTGGATACGCTCGTGGATCAGCAGGGAGGTGTTGCGCCGGAAGCATTTGCCACACTGGTTGCAGATGTACGGCCGCTCACCTAGGTGACTCCTCTGGTGCCGTGCCAGGTCCGAGCTCCTTAGGAAACTCTTGTCACACTGGGTGCAGGGGTAGAGTCTCTCCTGGGCAGTGCGGCCCGAACTCAGCACCTTCTCCGACCCTGAGGCCATCCCGTTAGGCTGTCCACAGGTGATTGCCTTCCAGTCGTCATCTGAGAGGAGACATAGGAGGGTCAGTCTGGAAGATCATCAGCAGGATTACCCCGGGGTGGGGCACTGTACTCTGCTGACTGCCTCATTATATCGTCTTCCTATGGACCCCACCAGCAGGATAACCCCGGGGATATGTGAGGGAGAGAGGGGCTGTCACTGTACTCTCCTCCCTCCCCGGCTATCCACTGCCCCCTGTTATCAGCCAGTTCAGTCAGGGGAGCCCATCAGCAGGATATATATAAAGAGGATCACTGTACTCTCCTCCCTCCCCAGCTATCCACTGCTCCCTGTTATCAGCCAGTTCACCCCATTGACAGGATACTGCTGGGTATATGGGGAGGATAACTGTACTCTGCTGCCTCCCCAGTTATAGCTTCTCTCCATGCTCCCTTTTATCAGCCAGCTCCATCTGCTCCGGGACTGATTGATCTATAGTAGTTGCCGCCCCCTCCCCCATGATCAGTGCCATCATACATGCAGCCCTGGAGCATGCTGGGACACAGGATAAGCGTCTCACCTAGGAAGCTCTCCTTTTCCATCTTGCAGGCAGAATCGGCCACGGGGAGAAGACCCTGCGGAGGAGAGAACTGGGGGGTCACTGCGGCTGCAGGTTGTAAACACATTGTAACAAACCCCCAGCTGTGTGAGAGCGTTACCTCCTCCTCCTCATGGATCTTCTGGTGTTTCAGCAGCTCGGAGCGCCATCGGAACCCTTTGCTGCAGCGGGAGCACTGGAAGGGCTTCTCTCCAGTGTGGGTCTTCAGGTGGGTGGTGAGGTGCTGGCGCTGGACGAAGCTCTTGCCGCACTGGGCGCACTGGTACGGCCGCTCCCCGGTGTGGATGCGCTCGTGGATCAGCAGGGAGGTGTGCCGCCGGAAGCTCTTGCCGCACACGTTACAGATGTAGGATCGCTCATCAGTGTGCACCCGCTGGTGAGTGCGCAGCGTCCTCTTGTTCAGGAAGGATTTCCCGCAGTCTGGGCAGGAGAGCGCCCGCTCCGCCTTCTGTGCCCGCTGCCGCAGGAGCAGCCGTGCCCGCTTCCCCAGAGCCTTCCCCCTCTCCAGGGTGCACAGCGCCCCCCCAGCCTCTCGTTTGTGTCCTCGCAGCTTCCGACCACTGGGTTCTAGAAGGAGAAAAGGAAAGTGTGAGAAGCGGTGGGCAACCACCTGATGCCTGCCTGCTGGGACGCCAGTCATACTCCGCTCACTCACCTCTCTGCCCGACCTCACTGCTGCCCCCCACATCCTGGAAACAAAAGACAAGGAGTTACCAATAAGGGACACAGAGGACATACCCCAAAAACCCACAACAGGAGGAAGGACAGGGGAGGAAGGAGGCGGCGGCGAGTGTGGTGAGGAGGCGGCGAGTGTGGTGAGGAGGAGGAGGAGGCGGCGAGTGTGGTGAGGAGGAGGAGGCGGCGGCGAGTGTGGTGAGGAGGAGGAGGCGGCGGCGGCGAGTGTGGTGAGGAGGAGGAGGCGGCGGCGGCGAGTGTGGTGAGGAGGAGGAGGCGGCGGCGGCGAGTGTGGTGAGGAGGAGGAGGCGGCGGCGGCGAGTGTGGTGAGGAGGAGGAGGCGGCGGCGGCGAGTGTGGTGAGGAGGAGGAGGCGGCGGCGGCGTGTGTGGTGAGGAGGAGGTGGCGGCGGCGGCGAGTGTGGTGAGGAGGAGGAGGCGGCGGCGGCGAGTGTGGTGAGGAGGAGGAGGCGGCGGCGGCGAGTGTGGTGAGGAGGAGGAGGCGGCGGCGGCGGCGAGTGTGGTGAGGTGAGGAGGCGGCGGCGGCGAGTGTGGTGAGGAGGAGGAGGCGGCGAGTGTGGTGAGGAGGAGGAGGCGGCGAGTGTGGTGAGGAGGAGGAGGCGGCGGCGGCGAGTGTGGTGAGGAGGAGGAGGCGGCGGCGGCGAGTGTGGTGAGGAGGAGGAGGCGGCGGCGGCGAGTGTGGTGAGGAGGAGGAGGCGGCGGCGGCGAGTGTGGTGAGGAGGAGGAGGCGGCGGCGGCGAGTGTGGTGAGGAGGAGGAGGCGGCGGCGAGTGTGGTGAGGAGGAGGAGGCGGCGGCGAGTGTGGTGAGGAGGAGGAGGCGGCGGCGAGTGTGGTGAGGAGGAGGAGGCGGCGGCGAGTGTGGTGAGGAGGAGGAGGCGGCGGCGAGTGTGGTGAGGAGGAGGAGGCGGCGGCGAGTGTGGTGAGGAGGAGGAGGCGGCGAGTGTGGTGAGGAGGAGGAGGCGAGTGTGGTGAGGAGGGAGGCGGAGGAGAGTGAGGTGATGATAAGGAGGAGAGTGTGGTGGTAAGGAGGAGGCGGAGGCGAGTGAGGTGAAGAGGTGGAGGAAGTGGCGAGGAGGAGGCAGGTTTAGTGGGGAGGAGGCAACGAGTGTGGTGAGGAGGTGGAGAAGGCGGCGAGTGTAGTGAAGAGGGAGGAGGCGAAGGAGGTGAAGAGGAGGCGTCGAGGAGGAGGCAGAGGCGAGTGTAATGAGGAGGGAGGAGGTGAGTGTGGTGAGGAGGGAGGAGGTGAGTGTGGTGAGGAGGGAGGAGGAGAGTGTGGTTGGTACCTGCTCCTCCTCTTGGTGCACCCTCTGGTGTTTCAGCAGCTCAGAGCGCCACCTGTAGGTGTTAGCACAGAGGTGGCAGGGGAAGGGCTTGTCTCCGGTGTGTGTCCTCTTGTGTGTGGTGAGGTGTTGCTGCTGTACGAAGCTCTTCCCACACTGCAGACACTTGTATGGCCGCTCGCCAGTGTGGATGCGCTCGTGGATCAGCAGCGCGGTGTGTCTCCGGAAGCATTTCCCGCACACGTTGCAGATGTAGGATCGCTCCCCTAGGTGGCCCCGCAGATGCGCCTTCAGCGTTCGCTTGTTGTAGAATATCTTCCCGCACTCCGCGCAGGCGTGCGCCTTCTCCGCCTTGGGATTTCGTGGACACCGTCTGTCTGCGCCCTTCTCTGTGGCCACAGGGGTCGTGGCAGGACACTCATGGTCGGGGGCTGGAGAATAAACAGAAGTTTAGTGAGACACTTAACCCCTTCATCCCGGACACTCCCTAGTGACCTCGTTGGTTAAAGGGGTATTCATAACTTCTGATATGTTGCCGCCCATGGTGAGACTATCAATTGCTTCCATACTTGTTATTATCTATTCAGTCTCCTTCCCCCAGTTCTCAGCTGCTGCTTTCTGCTGAGGACACAAAAATCTGTGTGTGAGCCTCTGTCTCCCCCTCCCCTCCTGAGATGGCTTATGTAAACTGTATGTTGTTTATTGTCATATTAGGACTGGTTCAGGTAAGCTCCACCCCGTTCTGAGTGGGTGTCTTATATAAGGATGGGGTGTAGGGCTTTTTGTATTACTAGTCCATACTCTGAGGAAGAGGTATTATTACACTGAAACACATTGTTTTTTTGGGCATAATAATAAGAAAGGTTGGGGGGGTGGGGTTCGAACTTTTTGGATTTACCACATTTATATTGTACTTTAGGTTAGTGCTAAACTTTGGCCGATATCCTTACTGTTTTCTTGTGAAACCAGCAATTCTGATGCTGATAGTTGCTGCGGGTGCCTGGCTATGATTGACACCCAGAATCCGCTGAGAATGGCACTGGTGGCTTCTTCCCCCCATATGAGGGAAGAGGTTAAAGCGGTACTCCAGCAAAAATATTTTTCTTTCAAATCAAGGGTTTTCAGAAAGTTATATAGATTTGTAATTTACTTCTACTTAAAAATTTCCAGTTTTCCAGTACTTATCAGCTGCTGTATGCCCTGCAGGAAGTGGTGTATTCTCTCCAGTCTGACACTGTGCTCTCTGCTGCCACCTCTGTCCATGTCAGGAACTGTCCAGAGCAGGAGAGGTTTTCTATGGGGATTTGCTGCTGCTCTGGACAGTTCCTGACATGGACAGAGGTGGCAGCAGAGATCACTGTGTCAGACTGGAGAGAATACACCACTTCCTGCAGGACATACAGCAGCTGATTAACACTTTAAGACTGGAGATTTTATACAGAGGTAAATTACAAATCTCTAGCATTTTCTGACACCAGTTGATTTGGAAGAAAAAGGTTTCCCTTTAGGCCAAAATTATTTGGGTCCCCAAGAATCATGTGAGGTTTCACTGGTTGCCACTGCTGCTGTCAATGTCATGGTGGCCATCCGGTGGTCATAAACGGGGGGGGGGGGGGGGGGGGGGGGGGTGCTCCTCACCTGGGTCGGCCGCTCCATCCTTCTCTGCACTGTCGTTATCATCTTGTTCCTCTTTAATTGATGGATCAGCAACCTGAAACACAACACAGGCCGCTTATCCCGCCATACGGGGGCGCCACATACACAGCGGCCTGATGGGACCCAAGAATCACCAGGTTATAGACTGAAGATGAGACCAGGGCTGCCAGTCACTGCACTGGCCACACCCACACTGGTGTATTCCCCCCCAAACACTGGTGTATACCCCCCCACACACACACACACACACTGGTGAACACCCCCCTCCCCACACACTCGTGTATACCCCACCCCCCACACTGGTGTATACCCCCCCAAACACTCGTGTATACACCACCCCCCAAACTGGTGTATACCCCCCCACACACACACACACACACACACTGGTGAACACCCCCCTCACCACACACTCGTGTATACCCCACCCCCCACACTGGTGTATACCCCCCCAAACACTCGTGTATACACCACCCCCCACACACACACACACACACTGGTGAACACCCCCCACACACACACACTCGTGTATACCCCACTTGTGTATACCCCCCACACACACACACTCGTGTATACCCCACCCCCCACACTGGTGTATACCCCCCCCCCCCCCCCACACACACACACACTGGTGTACACACACCCTCCCCCCCACTGGTGTGCACCCAAGCCCCCCCCTCATTCCGGTGTATACTCTGCCCTGCCACACACACTGGTGTACACACACCCTCCCCCCCACTGGTGTGCACCCAAGCCCCCCCCTCATTCAGGTGTATACTCTGCCCCGCCACACACACTGGTGTACACACACCCTCCCCCCCCCCCCCCCCCCCACACACACACACTGGTGTATACCCCCACACACACACACACACACACACCGGTGTGCACCCAACACCCCCCCCCCCCCAAACCGGTGTATACTCTGCCCCTCCACACACACTGGTGTATTCCCCCCTAAACACTCGTGCATACCCCCACCCCACCCCACACACACACACTGGTGTACACCCCCCCACACACTGGTGTGCACCCAACCCCCCCCTCCCCCCATACCGGTGTATACTCTGCTCCTCCACACACATACTGGTGAGTACCCCCCCCCCATACCGGTGTATACTCTGCCCCTTCACACACACACAGACATTATATAGATTATTATATTTCTGTATGTGATAAAAACATCTGACAAACACACAGAAAAAACAGAGGGCAGAGGATCATGGGAAAATAGAAGATTTGTGTCATTCTCAAAACTTTTGACCATGACTGTACATACCCCTCCACACACTGGTGTATGCCCTACCACCCCCCCCCCCCCCCCCCACACACACACACACACTGGTGTATGCCCTACCTCCCTCACTGGTGTACACCCCACACTGGTGTATACCCCACGCCCATAAATATATACTATACCCAGCTGCACCCACCTCTTCCTCCTCGTGGATTTTCTGGTGTTTCAGCAGCTCGGAGCGCCATCGGAACCCTTTGCTGCAGCGGGAGCACTGAAAGGGCTTCTCCCCGGTGTGGGTCTTCAGGTGGGTGTTGAGGTGCTGGCGCTGCACGAAGCTCTTGCCGCACTGCGTGCAGTGATACGGCCGCTCCCCGGTGTGGATGCGCTCGTGGATAAGCAGGGAGGTGTGCCGCCGAAAGCTCTTGCCACACACGTTACAGATGAAGGATCGCTCCCCCAGGTGACCCCTCAAATGCGCCTTCAGCGCCCGCTTGTTATAGAGCACCTTCCCACACTCCGCACAGGCGTGCGCCCGCTCTGAGTTGCCGCCGTTTGCACGGTCCACAAACTTCATGCGGATCTTGTCCACCCCCTCCGTGAAAGGTTTCCCTTCAGTGGTGTCCAGGGTTGGCCCCTCTCTATCACCAAGAGGGTCACTGCACGCCACTGCCCCCTCTGGGCACAGGGGTGAGTTACCAGCACAGTCCGCAGCCAGGCTGGGAGCCGGCGGCAGCTCCTCCTCCAGCGGCTTCTCACCAATCGCCTTCTCCACGAGACCTTCACCTGTAACAACAAGACAGGAGAGGTGTCAGATGCCTCATGTCTCCTACACCAGGAACACAGGCCTGGGGGCACGGGCTCTGGATCCCACCAGAGGGCAAGGGTCTCCCAGGTCTTACCAAGTGAGATCGCGGTCTCCCAGGTCTTACCAAGTGAGATCGGGGTCTCCCAGGTCTTACCAAGTGAGATCGGGGTCTCCCAGGTCTTACCAAGTGAGATGGGGGTCTCCCAGGTCTTACCAAGTGAGATCGGGGTCTCCCAGGTCTTACCAAGTGAGATCGGGGTCTCCCAGGTCTTACCAAGTGAGATCGGGGTCTCCCAGGTCTTACCAAGTGAGATCGGGGTCTCCCAGGTCTTACCAAGTGAGATCGGGGTCTCCCAGGTCTTACCAAGTGAGATCAGGGTCTCCGAAGTCTCCTTCATCACGTTCCGGTACAGCTCCTTCTGCCATTCCTCCAGCTCCATCCATTCTTCTTTAGAGAAAGAGGCAGCCAGGTCATCGAAGCCCACGCTGGCCTGGCGACAACACAGCAATTAGAGTTCATGTGTATGTATATGTATATATATGAGCTCTGGGATCAGTCAGTTAGGTCTGCTCTGTATAGATAACAGCTCTGGGATCAGTCAGTTAGGTCTGCTCTGTATAGATAAGAGCTCTGGGATCAGTCAGTCAGGTCTGCTCTGTATAGATAAGAGCTCTGGGATCAGTCAGTCAGGTGTGCTCTGTATAGATAAGAGCTCTGGGATCAGTCAGTTAGGTCTGCTCTGTATAGATAAGAGCTCTGGGATCAGTCAGTCAGGTCTGCTCTGTATAGATAACAGCTCTGGGATCACCCAGTCGGTCTGCTCTGTATAGATAAGAGCTCTGGGATCAGTCAGTTAGGTCTGCTCTGTATAGATAAGAGCTCTGGGATCAGTCAGTTAGGTCTGCTCTGTATAGATAAGAGCTCTGGGATCAGTCAGTTAGGTCTGCTCTGTATAGATAACAGCTCTGGGATCAGTCAGTCAGGTCTGCTCTGTATAGATAAGAGCTCTGGGATCAGTCAGTCAGGTCTGCTCTGTATAGATAAGAGCTCTGGGATCAGTCAGTCAGGTGTGCTCTGTATAGATAAGAGCTCTGGGATCAGTCAGTCAGGTCTGCTCTGTATAGATAAGAGCTCTGGGATCAGTCAGTTAGGTCTGCTCTGTATAGATAAGAGCTCTGGGATCAGTCAGTCAGGTCTGCTCTGTATAGATAACAGCTCTGGGATCAGTCAGGTTTGCTCTGTATAGATAAGAGCTCTGGGATCAGTCAGTCAGGTCTGCTCTGTATAGATAAGAGCTCTGGGATCAGTCAGTTAGGTGTGCTCTGTATAGATAACAGCTCTGGGATCAGTCAGTTAGGTCTGCTCTGTATAGATAAGAGCTCTGGGATCAGTCAGTTAGGTCTGCTCTGTATAGATAAGAGCTCTGGGATCAGTCAGTTAGGTCTGCTCTGTATAGATAACAGCTCTGGGATCAGTCAGTTAGGTCTGCTCTGTATAGATAAGAGCTCTGGGATCAGTCAGTTAGGTCTGCTCTGTATAGATAAGAGCTCTGGGATCAGTCAGTTAGGTCTGCTCTGTATAGATAACAGCTCTGGGATCAGTTAGGTCTGCTCTGTATAGATAAGAGCTCTGGGATCAGTCAGTCAGGTCTGCTCTGTATAGATAAGAGCTCTGGGATCACCCAGTCGGGTCTGCTCTGTATAGATAACAGCTCTGGGATCAGTCAGTTAGGTCTGCTCTGTATAGATAAGAGCTCTGGGATCAGTCAGTTAGGTCTGCTCTGTATAGATAAGAGCTCTGGGATCAGTCAGTCGGGTCTGCTCTGTATAGATAAGAGCTCTGGGATCAGTTAGGTCTGCTCTGTATAGATAAGAGCTCTGGGATCAGTTAGGTCTGCTCTGTATAGATAAGAGCTCTGGGATCAGTCAGTCAGGTCTGCTCTGTATAGATAACAGCTCTGGGATCAGTTAGGTCTGCTCTGTATAGATAAGAGCTCTGGGATCAGTCAGTCAGGTCTGCTCTGTATAGATAAGAGCTCTGGGATCAGTCAGTCAGGTCTGCTCTGTATAGATAAGAGCTCTGGGATCAGTCAGTCAGGTCTGCTCTGTATAGATAAGAGCTCTGGGATCACCCAGTCGGGTCTGCTCTGTATAGATAAGAGCTCTGGGATCAGTCAGTTAGGTCTGCTCTGTATAGATCAGAGCTCTGGGATCAGTCAGTCAGGTCTGCTCTGTATAGATAAGAGCTCTGGGATCACCCAGTCGGGTCTGCTCTGTATAGATAAGAGCTCTGGGATCAGTCAGTTAGGTCTGCTCTGTATAGATAACAGCTCTGGGATCACCCAGTCGGGTCTGCTCTGTATAGATATGCTGTGTATCAGTGAATCGTTTCATCAGGTCTGGACGTGTCTGCTGGTCGCCGGGGGTCTTACCTTCTCGGTGTGGTTCTTCTGGTGTTTCAGCAGCTCGGAGCGCCATCTGAAGCCTTTCCCGCACTCTATACACTGGAAAGGCTTTTCGCCGGTGTGGGTGCGCAGGTGGGTGGTGAGGTGCTGCCGCTGCACGAAGCTCTTCCCACACTGCGTGCACTGATATGGCCGCTCCCCGGTGTGTATCCGCCCGTGGATCAG
This sequence comes from Dendropsophus ebraccatus, assembly GCA_027789725.1. Classification (NCBI taxonomy): domain Eukaryota; kingdom Metazoa; phylum Chordata; class Amphibia; order Anura; family Hylidae; genus Dendropsophus; species Dendropsophus ebraccatus. The sequence goes on along the minus strand of JAQFWZ010000047.1, from coordinate 3,622,010 downwards.
CAGTGATGTGTGGCGGCGGAAGTTCTTCCCGCATATAGTGCAGGCGTAGAGCCGCTCGTCGGTGTGCGACTTCTCGTGCTTCACCAGGTCACTGCAGCGCAGGAAGCTTTTGGCGCACTGGGTGCAGTTGTAGTTCCTCTGCCCAGAAGTCCTCCGCTGACGGGGCTTAGAGGGCCTCTGGGGCAGGAAGCTGACATCATAGTCCAGACATGGCGGGGGCCCGTCTCCGATCTGTATCTCATGCTCCACCGTCAGCTGCGTCCCCAGGTGATAGTCCACCAGACAGTCCACCGACTCCGCCAGCACCTCCACCTGCAACTCACACTTTGGCTGCACCGGCGCCTCCTCCCCCACAATGTCCGGGGCCTCCATCTTCACTGACTCCACCTGCTCCATGACGCCCCCTGCAGGACGGAATAGGACATCACAATGTAAACTGGAAGACACTGATGTCCACTATACACAGAGCAGTAGGAATACCCTAGGGTGTGGCCCCATCGCTCATCCCCAGCAGCACTCTCATCACCAGCAGGGGCCCCACTGACTGCCTGTCCTCTCATATACTAAGGGCCCCACTGACTAACTAACCTCTCATATACTGGGGGCCCCACTGACTAACTAACCTCTAATATACTGGGGGCCCCACTGACTGACTGTCCTCTAATATACTGGGGGCCCCACTGACTGCCTGTCCTCTCATATACTAAGGGCCCCACTGACTAACTAACCTCTCATATACTGGGGGCCCCACTGACTAACTAACCTCTAATATACTGGGGGCCCCACTGACTGACTGTCCTCTAATATACTGGGGGCCCCACTGGCTGACTGTCCTCTCATATACTGGGGCCCCACTGACTGACTGTCCTCTCATATACTTGGGGCCCCACTGACTAACTAACCTCTCATATACTGGGGGCCCCACTGACTGTCCTCTCATATACTGGGGGCCCCACTTACTGTCCTCTCATATACTGGGGGCCCCACTGACTGTCCTCTCATATACTGGGGGCCCCACTGACTGACTGTCCTCTCATATACTGGGGGACCCACTGACTGACTTCTCATATACTGGGGGCCACTGACCGTCCTCACATATACTGGGGGCCCCACTGACTGCCTGTCCTCTCATATACTGGGGGCCCCACTGACTAACTAACCTCTCATATACTGGGGGCCCCACTGACTGTCCTCTCATATACTAAGGGCCCCACTGACTGTCCTCTCATATACTGGGGGCCACTGACTGTCCTCTCATATACTAAGGGCCCCACTGACTGTCCTCTCATATACTAAGGGCCCCACTGACTGTCCTCTCATATACTGGGGGCCACTGACTGTCCTCTCATATACTGGGGGCCCCACTGACTGTCCTCTCATATACTGGGGGCCACTGACTGACTTCTCATATACTGGGGGCCCCACTGACTGTCCTCTCATATACTGGGGGCCCCACTGACTGTCCTCTCATATACTGGGGGCCCCACTGACTGTCCTCTCATATACTGGGGGCCACTGACTGACCTCTCATATACTGGGGGCCCCACTGACTGTCCTCTCATATACTAAGGGCCCCACTGACTGACCTCTCATATACTGGGGGCCACTGACTGACCTCTCATATACTGAGGGCCACTGACTGACCTCTCATATACTAAGGGCCACTGACTGACCTCTCATATACTTGGGGCCACTGACTGACCTCTCATATACAGGGGGCCACTGACTATCCTCACATATACTGGGGGCCCCACTGACTGTCCTCTCATATACTGGGGGCCACTGACTGTCCTCTCATATACTGGGGGCCCCACTGACTGTCCTCTCATATACTGGGGGCCCCACTGACTGTCCTCTCATATACTGGGGGCCACTGACTGTCCTCTCATATACTGGGGGCCCCACTGACTGTCCTCTCATATACTGGGGGCCACTGACTGACTGACCTCTCATATACTGGGGGCCAATGACTGACTGTCCTCTCATATACTGGGGGCCACTGACTGTCCTCACATATACTGGGGGCCCCACTGACTGACCTCTCATATACTGGGGGCCACTGACTGACCTCACATATACTGGGGGCCCCACTGACTGACCTCACATATACTGGGGGCCCCACTGACTGACCTCTCATATACTGGGGGCCACTGACTGACTGACCTCTCATATACTGGAAGCCACTGACTGACTGACCTCTCATATACTGGGGGCCCCACTGACTGACCTCTCATATACTGGGAGCCACTGACTGACTATCCTCACATATACTGGGGGCCCCACTGACTGTCCTCTCATATACTAGGGGCCCCACTGACTGACTGTCCTCTCATATACTGGGGGCCCCACTGACTGTCCTCTCATATACTGGGGGCCCCACTGACTATCCTCACATATACTAGGGGCCAATGACTGACTGACCTCTCATATACTGGGGGCCACTGACTGACCTCTCATATACTGGGGGCCACTGACTGTCCTCTCATATACTGGGGGCCACTGACTGACTGTCCTCATATACTGGGGGCCCCTGACTGAGTGAATTACGCCGTTCCCGCCCTCTCAGCCGCAGCAGCCAATCAGAGAGCAGCTTACACTTCCCGTGAGGCTGGGGACTAGAAGCTGCGCTGTGATTGGTTGCTATGGGCAGCGACTCCCGCGGTATAGTGAGCCGGTACCTCCCGCAGCCTCAGCTCCTCACATTCCTCCTCCGGGGGCCGCGGCCTGTACGGTGCCGGATCCTCGGGATCTCCGCGGTGACAGCTGCCGCCTTCCCTCCTCCTGCAGTGGCCTGACCCGGCCACCCCGCCCCGCCTACTTCCGGCGAGCTGCGGCAACTGCGAGCCGCCAGACTACATCTCCCGGCATGCCGCGCGTCTCCAGGGCACGGTTAATAGCGTCCCCTCGATAGCGGTTCCCTTCTATTTAGTTCCCCCGTTACTTTGTACTGGGTGCAGTTAGCTGAAGAGACAGCAGAGGGCAGTGAGATCTATTAACTGCAGCACAGAGAGATGGAGCACCAGCAACAGATCCCGGATGGTGGGAAAGTGTGGGATCAGTGGTGAGAGAGTAAGGAATGAGAATACTTAAGGATATCTACAGAGCCCCCTAATGTGAACAGGGTCCCAGGATAAGACATTGTGTACGCCCAGAACATTGTATCACACTCAGGGAGGCGGTAGATGGTGGGTCACCACAGATCTGTACAACCGTGTGCGTCTGCCTCACATGTCCCCATAAGGGCCCGGGCACAGCTGCATTCACTACACAGTAGTGGTGAACAGATCCGGATCCGTGTTCAGCCGCACAAACCAGATCACGAACACTGCGGAGAGTCTCGTGAACGGGATCGGACAATAAAGTTTGTTGAAAGGCTGCAGAGCTTATAGCAAACTGTACTGCTGCTGCCTAGCCTATGGGGCATGGCTGTGATTGGTCAGCCAGGACATGTGACCCCCCCCCCCCCCCAGTACAGGGTAATAGATACAGGTGTTGGGACAGTTAGGCCATCAGTGCGGGGGAATAGATACAGGTGTTAGGACAGTTAGGCCATCAGTGCGGGGGTAATAGATACAGGAGTTGGGGCAGTTAGGCCATCAGTGCGGGGGTAATAGATACAGGTGTTGGGCCAGTTAGGCCATCAGTGCGGGGGTAATAGATACAGGTGTTGGGACAGTTAGGCCATCAGTGCGAGGGTAATAGATAAAGGTGTTGGGCCAGTTAGGCCATCAGTGCGGGGGTAATAGATACAGGTGTTGGGACAGTTAGGCCATCAGTGCGGGGGTAATAGATACAGGAGTTGGGGCAGTTAGGCCATCAGTGCGGGAGTTATAGATACAGGTGATGGGACAGTTAGGCCATCAGTGCGAGGGTAATAGATACAGGTGTTGGGCCAGTTAGGCCATCAGTGCGGGGGTAATAGATACAGGTGTTGGGCCAGTTAGGCCATCAGTGCGGGGGTAATAGATACAGGTGTTGGGACAGTTAGGCCATCAGTGCGGGGGTAATAGATACAGGTGTTGGGACAGTTAGGCCATCAGTGCGGGGGTAATAGATACAGGAGTTGGGGCAGTTAGGCCATCAGTGCGGGAGTAATAGATACAGGTGATGGGACAGTTAGGCCATCAGTGCGGGGGTAATAGATACAGGAGTTGGGGCAGTTAGGCCATCAGTGCGAGGGTAATAGATACAGGTGTTGGGCCAGTTAGGCCATCAGTGCGGGGGTAATAGATACAGGTGTTGGGCCAGTTAGGCCATCAGTGCGGGGGTAATAGATACAGGTGTTGGGACAGTTAGGCCATCAGTGCGGGGGTAATAGATACAGGTGTTGGGACAGTTAGGCCATCAGTGCGGGGGTAATAGATACAGGAGTTGGGGCAGTTAGGCCATCAGTGCGGGAGTAATAGATACAGGTGATGGGACAGTTAGGCCATCAGTGCGGGGGTAATAGATACAGGAGTTGGGGCAGTTAGGCCATCAGTGCGGGAGTAATAGATACAGGTGATGGGACAGTTAGGCCATCAGTGCGGGGGTAATAGATACAGGTGTTGGGACAGTTAGACCATCAGTGCAGGGGTAATAGATGCAGTTGTTGGGACAGTTAGGCCATCAGTGCGAGGGTAATAGATACAGCAGTTGGGCCAGTTAGGCCATCAGTGCGGGGGTAATAGATACAGGTGTTGGGACAGTTAGGCCATCAGTGCGGGGGTAATAGATACAGGAGTTGGGCCAGTAAGGCCATCAGTGCGGGGGTAATAGATACAGGTGTTGGGCCAGTTAGGCCATCAGTGCGGGGGTAATAGATACAGGAGTTGGGCCAGTTAGGCCATCAGTGCGGGGGTAATAGATACAGGAGTTGGGCCAGTTAGGCCATCAGTGCAGGGCTAATAGATACAGGTGTTGGGCCAGTTAGGCCATCAGTGCGGAGGGTAATAGAAACAGATGTTGGGACAGTTAGGCCATCAGTGCAGGGCTAATAGATACAGGTGTTGGGACAGATAGGCCATCAGTGCGGGGGTAATAGATACAGGTGTTGGGACAGATAGGCCATCAGTGCGGGGGTAATAGATACAGGTATTGGGACAGTTAGGCCATCAGTGCGGGGGTAATAGATACAGGTGTTGGTACAGTTAGGCCATCAGTGCGGGGGTAATAGATAGAGGTGTTGGTACAGTTAGGCCATTAGTGCGGGGGTAATAGATACAGGTGTTGGGACAGTTAGACCATCAGTGCAAGGCTAATAGATACAGGTGTTGGGCCAGTTAGGCCATCAGTGCGGGGGTAATAGATACAGGTGTTGGGACAGATAGGCCATCAGTGCGGGGGTAATAGAAACAGGTGTTGGGAAAGTTAGGCCATCAGTGCAGGGCTAATAGATACAGGTGTTGGGACAGATAGGCCATCAGTGCGGGGGTAATAGATACAGGTGTTGGGACAGTTAGGCCATCAGTGCGGGGGGAATAGATACAGGTGTTGGGACAGATAGGCCATCAGTGCAATGATGGAAGTGTGGAAGCTTGGCTCATAAGAAAGCTAAGAACAGCAACTTAAATCTAGTAGTTTGCAGGCTCATATCATGGTCTGGATTACAGCATCTGAAAACCCATAAGACTTCAGGACCCAGGCTTCGCAACCGGATGGTAGATGGAGCCATGAGATAGATGATCTGGATGGTCTTAAGGGTATGGTCTGTGACTATGTTGATCAGATTGGTGCACCACGCCAGTCCGGGCCATCAGGATGACTGAGATCCCTCCAACACTCATTTGGGGGGAGGGGGTTGCGGAGTTCTCAAATTCACCAGGGCAGCTGCTGTAAGTAATAGAGGACCTCTTACCCTGGGCAAACTAAGGTACCTGATGGTTCAAGCAAGAAGCTGGAACCTCAGCCAGCAACTGGCCTGGGGGAAATGTTCAGAAGTCAGGTCCATTTCTTTGGATCTGACCGCAAAATCAATAACCGCAATCCAGTTTTCTATGCCTGAGACTGTACACTGTTGGGATCACCGGGATAACAAACTATCCATGACACTTCTGCAATGGCTGCAATCCATTGCTGACCTGCTGTGTCTCTACCCTTTTGTTTGATGAAGCCCATGGCTGAGGCATTGCCCATCTACAGTCGAATGAGAAGACCACAGATGAAGTCCTGCCATTGACGGAGGGCAGAAAAATCACCCTGGGCTTCATGATGTTTGATGGAGAAAAGAGCTTCCTGGTGGTCAAGTGGCTCTGGACGATGCAGTCCTGCGGTACTCGTCCTCGGCCCAGGACACTGATGCCTGATAGTTCTGCCCCTGAGTCTCTGAAAGAAAGTGGCCATGTTTTTGTAGCACTGGATAACCCCTTTAAGGCAGAGCATCCTGAATTGGTTCTGGATTGTGGGGAAGCACAGGGTCTGGAAGGTGGATTCGGTCGGATGGTGAGAAGGGTCCAAAAGTGATGAAAAGGACAGATTTACAATGAGGTGCGGAGCACTTATAGGCATATAGGTGGGAGTAGTCCCCTTTCAATGTTAATTATATCTAGCTTTTGGCCAAACCAACAAGATCTGGAGAAAGGGAGTCCTGTGGGAGATCTCTGGGGAAGCTGGATTGGCTTTCCAAACCCTGAGCCAAAGAAAACGTGAATGATGATAGCTGATGCGAATGCTGAGGAAGCTGAGCAAAGGTGTTTTCCAACATTGTTCATCCATTGAGCCAGCAACAGTCTTCATGCGGGGTGCCCACAAGGATGCCTTCCTAAAGGGGTACTCCAGCCAAGCTTACTTTGTGTGCAGCTCTTCTGACGGCAGAGCTGCACAAAAAGTAAGCTTGGCTGGAGTACTCCTTTAACCTGGATAGTCCGGGCAGAAATTGCTTCGGAGACTAGATTGAAGGTGGGCTGAAGAGAAGTGCCCGAAGCCTGGAAGGCTGACATAGTATGAGATTCTGTATCTGTCTGAGGGGTCCTTGAGAGAGCCAGAGGAAGGGTGGTGGATCTGCACAAGAATAAACTAGGGGGACCCTGGAGGTTGGGAAGACCAATGGTAGGCAGGTAAGGAATCATGTTTCCATGCTTGTGAAATGCATTGTCTGGGCTTTGATCCTTTGGAAAAAGAAAAGTTAATCAAACTCTTTGTGGTCCAAGGCTGTATCCGAATCCGTCTATGAGCTCTCCAAGGAACAGATAGGGACGGGGGAGATGTGGTGGTACCTTGCAGGAAATGTCTGCTGGATCTTCCCGAACTGCCTGGGTACATACTGGGGCACCATGGAGCAAGAGGAATAATAGGGCTCAGTGCGACCTCTTCTGAAGAAGGGGCTCCAGGAAAAGAAAGAAAAATAGTGTGCAGGAAGGGCAAGACAGAGGATCTCAACCCTATCAAGACCATGGATTCCACCAACTGGGGGGCCAGGTCTGAACAATGCTGTACAGTGAGACAGGGCAAGTAATAAAGAACATGGCTGCAGAGGGGATGGGAGGCCTCAGCTCAAGCCCAACGAAAGAAATGCAACTGCCTGGAACTGTGGAGGAGGCAGGAGTAGCAAGAGGTGACCAAGGACCAAAATGAAGAACTAGCGGGGCAGGGAAGACTGGACGGCGCCGTGCATGAGCCCAGACCACAACGAATAGAAACTTGCATAGTGATGAGCGAACTTGCTAAATAATTGGGTTTGGCCACACCCATTTGACTTTCTGTGGTTTGAGGCAATCCTAAGGAGTCCTGGAAAACATGGATACAGGCCTTATGATATGACCTTCTAGGATGGCATTTAAAATCTCCAGACGCTGGGAGTCTAATGCCAAGTGCTCGCATGTGGCCGAACCCGAACATTCAGCAAGTTGCCTTGGTAATTCCATGGTCCGGATTCTGTACAGTCCTTTACAGGTGCACAATCCGTGATTGCAGGAAGGTCAGTGTGGTCTGTGGGCTGAACACCATCACAGACCAGGGAGCTGGTCAGCTGTCATTGTCCAGTGTTATGTGCAGAGAGAGGCAGACGCACCATGGGCCAAGTACTATTACAGATGAGCAAAACCCCAGCGTGCGGCATTAGATTGGCAGTGGCCGCAGTTGTTGCATATAGGCTGTATATGTGTTTTCCAGGCAGCCTCAGGGCTGCATCCAACCTCTTCAGCCATTGCTCATTGAATGCCGAGCTTGAGGTCTGCTCATCTCTACTCTCCCACCTTTATTGTCTCCCACAATGCACCGATCATAGCCGACATGTGACAGCAGCAGCGCTGGATGTGGCTGGAGACCCGATACTCGATTGATATACAGTGTTACAGTGTGGCTCCTGCGCTCTTAGTCCGGTAATCCGACACAATAACCAGCAACAAGATACCAATGGGCTAACAGAGGGCAATGGCTGTGCCAGCATACAGATGCCATGGCTGCCACTGCTCACAGCACCTGAGAGGTCAGGCAGCCAGGAGGAGGGGTGTCAGCAGAGAGGAGCACCGCGCCAACTTCAGGTACTGCAGTAAGGGATTAAAGGCGGGAGATGGCGATTAGGTGTGTGTGATAGAGCAGAGGGTCAGTAGTGAGGCTGATCTGGTGCAGACCCTCAGGTTGTCCTCTATAAATCACCCGCAGAAGACCCTCCAGCCATCAGCCGCAGATCAGCCCACTGAGCTTATTACACAGCTCGATAACCATGCCTAAGGGCAGTGCGTGTATATATATATTTATAGCTAGTGATGTCTGTGCAGTCCCTGCTGTAGGTGTGTGTATATATATATAGTTAGTTAGTAATGTCCGTACAGCACTTGCTGTGTGTGTGTGTAAATAAATATATATACAGTGGTGCCTTGGATTGCGAGCATAATTTGCTCCGGGATCGTGCTTGTAATCCAAATCACTCTTAAACCAAAGCAAATTTTCCAATAAGAAATCATTGAAATGCAGACAAATGGTTCCCCACCCCAAAAATAATGATTTTTTTAAAATTCTGAACAACAAGTAAAATAGCTGGATTTGTCATATTATAAGTTACAGTACAGTATAGCAATCAGCATGTGGTGTATTATTTATAGTAAGTGCATAAGAATGAAAAAAACAGCAGCAGTTTGTAGATACAGAAAGGAGCAGTAGATCCCCAAAATGCAAGAGCTTAGTACAACAGGCTAGAATAGAGAAGCAGGGCTGCTGTCAGAGGTCTGTGTGGTCACATGACAGCAATGGGGAAGGGGTGTGTTCAGCATTAACCAATCAGGAAGTGAGAATCACAGAGCTGTGCAGGAGGACAGTGACAGAGACTTCTCTATACAGCAGTGTGAAGGGCTGAGTGTAAGTGCAGGCACATTATAGCAGCAGTGTGTATAGCTGAGTGTGAGTGCAGGAACATTATAGCAGCAGTGTGTATAGCTGAGTGTAAGTGCAGGCACATTATAGCAGCAGTGTGTATAGCTTAGTGTAAGTGTAGGCACATTATAGCAGCAGTGTGTATAGCTGAGTGTGAGTGCAGGAACATTATAGCAGGAATGGAGAGGATGGGAAACAAGGACTGACAGAGACTGCAGGTGGAAATGAGCAGGGTATAGGGTGAGCACATTATAGCAGCACTCTCTGTCCGGGGAGAGAGGGGTGACACCTATGGAGAGATTACCCCCCACAGTCCTGTCCCCTGATGTAAGCCCCAGCCTGAAGTGGATCTGCTATGATTTTAAAGGTGAGGGAGACTTCCTGGGTCAGAGCACAGTGCTGTAGACCCCGCTATGCAGATCATGCCCCTCCCCCACTCACCCTCCCATTCAGTACAGGGAGCTCTTAAACCAAAGCAATGCTCTTAAACCAAGTCACAATTTTGAAAATTGTGAGCTCTTCTTGCAAAACACTCTCAATCCAAGTTACTCTTAAACCAAGGTACCACAGTATATACAGTGGTACCTTGGTTTAAGAGTAATTGGATTGAGAGCGTTTTGCAAGAAGAGATCTCAGTTTTGCAAAATAGTAACGCAGTATAAGAGAATTGCTTTGGTGTAAAGGAGTAGTGCGGCGATTTTCTTTTTCTGCTTAATTACCACACATTACAAAGTTATATAACGCTGCCCTCTGCAGCGTCATCCGATGCTCAGCCGTGATTGGCTGAGCATAACTGTGCTCAGCCAATCGCGGCTGATCACAGTTATGACGTGGCGGAGGGGGGGGGGGCGGCGGCAGCGATTCGGCCGGCCGAAGATGACGTTTGGCACAAGATGGAGGACATTCCAAACAAAAATGCCCAAAAGTAACTTATCCCAAATGCATCAAAAACTTCAAACACCAAAAGAAAAAATCCAATAAAGGATCAAAAAATGGCTTTATCACGAAACGCGCGTAGGGTGAGTAGGTGAGTGGGACTTTGTTGAATACAGGCATCCTCCACTGTTTCTAATTATTTAATACCATAAGGTGATCTCACTGTGTGGGAGATACCTATCTGTGTATCTCCCTTATTTCCTAGGGCCTTTGCCCGATTATACACATATCACTGTTATGTATATTACTAAGTGTGCCACCTAGTGGAGGCTGTCTGTATTCCTTCATTTCATATACCTTTATTAGCATGTGCAATATATGATCCTATAAAGTACATCCATACATCCCTTCACTGTCTTGTTTGTTTTTCCATGTGTCTGGTTCTGTTTTACCTCTTCCTTCATTTATTTATTTTTTATTATTTTTTTTATATTGTTTTGAATCTTATTGAATATGAATTGTTTCAATAAAAGCTTATGTTATATATATTTATGATTGTCCTGCATACAAGATGGAGGACATGCGCGACACGGATCAGGTAATGTATAATGCACCAACACTTCCGGGTACACAGGCGGGGGTGGTGGGACACGGGGAAGGGGGCCATTCACATACATAACATACATTACAAAGTTGTATAACTTTGTAATGTGTGTTATTCTGTGAATAATTCTTTACCGCCGCACTACCCCTTTAATAACCTATCTGCCCTCCAGAAGTTAAATAAAGTATACATACCAAATCACTGTCAACCCCGTCCTCTTCTCCCGGGCGCCATCTTGGGTGGATATTGTTACAGCAGGGCGCGGTCCTGGTCTCCTTCCTCTTTGCTGTCTTCCACACCAGTGAATGGGAGAGGTAAAGGCTGCTGGTGCACATGCCCTGATTGGCTGAGCGTGCTAGAAGCCATGTGATGCGCTCCAGCCAATGAAAAGGCTGCTGGCGCACTTGCCCTGATTGGCTGAGCGTGCTAGAAGCCATGTGATGCGCTCCAACCAATGAAAAGGCTGCTGGTGCACATGCCCTGATTGGCTGAGCTTGCTAGAAGCCATGTGATGCGCTCCAGCCAATGAAAAGGCTGCTGGCGCACTTGCCCTGATTGGCTGAGCTTGCTAGAAGCCATGTGATGCGCTCCAGCCAATGAAAAGGCTGCTGGTGCACATGCCCTGATTGGCTGAGCGTGCTAGAAGCCATGTGATGCGCTCCAACCAATGAAAAGGCTGCTGGTGCACATGCCCTGATTGGCTGAGCTTGCTAGAAGCCATGTGATGCGCTCCAGCCAATGAAAAGGCTGCTGGCGCACATGCGCACCAGCAGCCTTTTCTCTCCCATTCACTGCATCCGGACATGGAAGTGAGGACGGCGAGTGAAGATGGTGGGGACGCAACCGGCGGGAAATTCGAACGGCGATCATCACTGGAGGGATGGTAAGTATATATTGTTTTTTGTTTTTTTTTTGGGGGGGGGGGAGGGGGGGCACCGGAGTATTCCTTTAAGAGCTCTCTGTACTGGGGCATGGTCTGCATAGCGGGGTCTACAGCCCTGTACTCTGACCAAGGAAGTCTCCCCCCACCTTCCAAATCATAGCAGATCCACTTCAGGCTGGGGCTTACATCAGGGGACAGGACTGTGGAGGTAATCTTACCATAGCTGTAACCCCTCTCTCCTATACTGTGCCCACATCTACCCTGCTCATTCCTTCATGCTCCCTGCAGTCTCTGTCATCCCTTGTGTTTCCCATCTTCTCTATTCCTGATATAATGTGCCCACACTCACACCCAGCTATACACACTGCTGCTATAAATGTGCCTGCACTTACTCAGCTATACACACTGCTGTATAAAAAAAAAGTTTATGTCACTGTCCTCCTGCACATCTCTGTGATTCTCCCTTCCTGATTGGTCCATGCTGAACACACCCCTTCCCCATTGCTGTCATGTAACCACACAGACCTCTGACAGCAGCCCTGCTTCTCTATTCTAGCCTGTTGTACTACGCTACTGCATCATGGGGATCTGCAGCTCCATCCTGTATCTACAAGCTGCTGCTGTGTTATCAGGGTTATACAGTTACTATACATTATATACCACATGCTGATTGCTATACTGTACAGTAACTTATATATCATATCCAGCTGCTGTGTTATCAGGGTTATACAGTTACTATACATTATACACCACATGCTGCTATACTGTACAGTAACTTATATATCACATATCCAGCTGCTGCTGTGTTATCAGGGTTATACAGTTACTATACATTATACACCACATGCTGCTATACTGTACAGTAACTTATATATCACATATCCAGCTGCTGTGTTATCAGGGTTATACAGTTACTATACATTATACACCACATGCTGCTATACTGTACAGTAACATATATATCACATATCCAGCTGCTGTGTTATCAGGGTTATACAGTTACTATACATTATACACCACATGCTATACTGTACAGTAACTTATATATCATATATCCAGCTGCTGTGTTATCAGGGTTATACAGTTACTATACATTATACACCACATGCTGCTATACTGTACAGTAACTTATATATCACATATCCAGCTGCTGTGTTATCAGGGTTATACAGTTACTATACATTATACACCACATGCTGCTATACTGTACAGTAACTTATATATCACATATCCAGCTGCTGTGTTATCAGGGTTATACAGTTACTATACATTATACACCACATGCTGCTATACTGTACAGTAACTTATATATCACATATCCAGCTGCAGTGTTATCAGGGTTATACAGTTACTATACATTATACACCACATGCTGCTATACTGTACAGTAACTTATATATCACATATCCAGCTGCAGTGTTATCAGGGTTATACAGTTATTATACATTATATACCACATGCTGCTATACAGTACAGTAACTTATATAGCACATATACAGCTGCTGCTGTGTTATCAGGGTTATACAGTTACTATACATTATACACCACATGCTGCTATACTGTACAGTAACTTATATATCACATATCCAGCTGCTGTGTTATCAGGGTTATACAGTTACTATACATTATACACCACATGCTGCTATACTGTACAGTAACTTATATATGACATATCCAGCTGCTGTGTTATCAGGGTTATACGGTTACTATACATTATACACCACATGCTGCTATACTGTACAGTAACTTATATATCACATATCCAGCTGCTGTGTTATCAGGGTTATACAGTTACTATACATTATACACCACATGCTTATTGCTATACTGTACAGTAACTTATATATCACATATCCAGCTGCTGCTGTCTTATCAGGGTTATACAGTTACTATACATTATATACCACATGCTTATTGCTATACTGTACAGTAACTTATATATCACATATCCAGCTGCTGTGTTATCATGGTTATACAGTTACTATACATTATACACCACATGCTGCTATACTGTACAGTAACTTATATAGCACATATACAGCTGCTGCTGTGTTATCAGGGTTATACAGTTACTATACACCACATGCTGCTATACAGTACAGTAACTTATATAGCACATATACAGCTGCTGCTGTGTTATCAGGGTTATACAGTTACTATACATTATACACCACATGCTCCTATACTGTACAGTAACTTATATATCACATATCCAGCTGCTGCTGTGTTATCAGGGTTATACAGTTACTATACATTATACACCACATGCTTATTGCTATACTGTACAGTAACTTATATATCACATATCCAGCTGCTGCTGTGTTATCAGGGTTATACAGTTACTATACATTATACACCACATGCTGATTGCTATACTGTACAGTAACTTATATATCACAGATTCTGCTGCTTCTCATGGTTTCATCTCTTCTACATGTTATTCAGAATAATAATCAGTATATTTGGGGGGTGGAACCAATTGTCTGCAGATCAGTGATTTCTAATGGGAAAAAGTGCTTTGGTGTAAGAGTGGATTTTGATTACAAGTGCCGTCCTGGAACGGATTATTCTCGTAATCCAAGGCACCACTGTGTGTGTGTGTATGTATATATATATATATATATATATATATATATATATATATATATATAGTTAGTAATGTCTGTGCAGCCCTTGCTCTTTACATGAAAAATAATAAAGATCATACTTACCTATCCTCCCCTGATGTTCTGCAGCCTTCTGCCCCCGTCTCTGCTGTGACAGGCTGTCTAAGACGGGACAGTGATTGGCCAGTCATTGGCTCAGCGGGCTGCAGGACACCAGGGCAGGATGGGTAAGTATAATCTCTAGTATCTGTACACTGCAGGCAGCTGATCATTGTCTCTTCAGCCAATCGTTGTCTTTAGCACAGGGATCGATAATCTGCCGAATGGTCCTGATTATGGCTCCGTGTAATAGGGCCCCTAAGTCACCTGATCTCCCCCTCCGTCCCCCCAGGATGACACAATTTTTTTCAGGTCATTTATTTGTAATGACATTTTTTACCAAAAAAAGAAAAAAAGTCTTTTAAATAATGTGAAAACCTTAATCTAAACCTAAGCGTCCACGGACAATGACATCACAGCGGTGGTGGCGGTGGTGGCAGTGGCGGCAATGGTGGTAGTGGTGGCAGCGGCGGCAGCAGCAACAACCCGCTGTCCCCTGCCCCCCCGGGCACCGCTGTCTCTTTGTTCTGAGCGTCCTGGTGGTGACCTTGCTCGTGCCGCATGCGGGCGGACCTGGAGCAGAAGCTGCGGCCGCAGACCTGGCAGCTGAAGGGGCGCTCCCCGGTGTGAGTCCGCAGGTGGTTGATGAGGCTGGGTTTCTGGGAGAAGCAGCGCAGGCAGACATCGCACTGGTACGGCTGCTCCCCGGTGTGGATGCGCTGGTGCCGCAGTAGGACCGAGCTGCACTTGAAGCTCTTGTTGCACTGCGGGCAGGCGTAAGGGCGCTCGCCACTATGCGTCCTCTGGTGCCGCACCAGCGAGAAGTTGCAGTTGAAGGTCTGACCACACTCGCGGCACATGAAGGTGCCGTCTCCTTTATGGCTCCGCAGGTGCCTCCTCAGGTCCTTGGAGCTGGAGAAGTTGAGGTGGCAGATGCCGCACTTGTGGCACTGCTGCCCGGCAGGGACAGAGGCGACCGGCTCGGGGAAGATGATGCCCGGCTGCTGGCTGCAGTGCAAGTTACGGTGACGGATGAGGGAGGAGCGATGGCCGAAGCTTTTGCCACAGTCGGAGCAGACGAAGCAGGGCCCCCCCCCATGTATCTTCTGGTGCTCCCGCAGGAGAGACTCCGAGCAGAAGAACATGCCGCAGTCCGGACAGATGCAGGTGCTGCACCCCTCCGGCGGCTTCCTCTCCTCCTCCATGCTGACGCTTTCCTTCCTTCCGTCTCCAGGACTCTCAGCTGGCTGTTCCTGCCCCAGCGTCACCCCTCCCGGAAGGTCGTGCTCCTGGCTCGCAGGCTCCTGTTTCACCGGATCTTTCTCCTCCTCGTGCTGGTCACTTCTGATCGACATCTTCTCCAAATCTGAAATCAAGAAAAAAAGACCACCTGGGATATTATAGATATAACGCACAATCAAGAATATTACTACTCCACTAGACCACCCGGGATATTATAGATATAACGCACAATCAAGAATATTACTACTCCACTAGACCACCCGGGATATAACACATAATCAAAAATATTACTACTCCACTAGACCACCCGGGATATAACAAAACAGATGACAGAAAATATTAGTAACCCACGAGGACACCAGGGATATTATAACTCTAATAAGAATTCTACAGCATAGACCCTCTGGTACACCTGGGATAATAGAAATCTGATAACAGTAAATGGATACCATGTAAGACCCAATGGAGAATGTGCACTGTAATATGGGGGTCCTCACATGCCGATCACCCCTACGGCTCATGGCTCCACCCACTCACCTTTCCCTTCTGTCATGTGACTCTGTTCGTGTCGGCTGAGTGCGGACCTGGAGCAGAAGCTACGGCAGCATATCCAGCAGCTGAAGGGCCGCTCCCCGGTGTGGGTGCGCAGGTGGATGATGAGGCTGGTCTTCTGGGAGAAGCCCTTGGTGCAGACCTCGCACTGGTATGGCTGGTCAGGGGAGTGGATGCGCTGGTGCCGCAGCAGGACCGAGCTGCACTTAAAGCTCTTGTGACACTGCGGGCAGGTGAAGGGGCGCTCGCCCGTGTGTGTCCTCTGGTGCCGCACCAGGTAGAAGTTACTGGTAAAGGTGCGGCCGCACTGGCGGCACATGTAGCGCTGGTCCCCGCCGTGGCTCTTCAGGTGTCTCTTCATCTCGCCAGGGTCCTGGCACGTGACCTGGCAGATGCCACACTTATAGACGGGCCGGGGGCTGAGGGAGTGCAGGCCAGAGACCTCCCGTATCTTGGGGTTACACAGCAGACTCTGGTGTGTTGCGAGCAGCGATTGGGTCAAGCTTTGTTGGTATTTGGAGTCTCTGTCCTGTGCCGTCTGCCACTCACCGCTACCGTTCATATCTCTCCCCTCATGGTGAGTGATGGCGTCAGGTCTCTTATCCGGGGCAGTAGAGGGGGGCGGAGTCTGGTCTGGTAAGGGTCCCGCCCCCACCAGGGCTTCAGAGTTCTGCAGTACTGGGTCACCACTCTCCTCCTTCCCTTTTTTCTCACCTGCAAATAAATAACCAGTCAGCAGGATAACGTCCCTTCCCCCCAAAATATACAGCCACCATCTTTGTGTCACGTTACATGCCGACTAATCCCAGCAACAGTGTACGGCACTCAGCACCATCTACAGCACAGCATGTACGGCACTCAGCACCATCTACAGCACAGCATGTACGGCACTCAGCACCATCTACAGCACAACATGTACGGCACTCAGCACCATCTACAGCACAGCATGTACGGCACCATCTACAGCACAGCATGTACGGCACCATCTACAGCACAGCATGTACGGCACTCAGCACCATCTGCAGCACAGCATGTACAGCACCATCTGCAGCACAGCATGTACAGCACAGCATGTACGGCACTCAGCACCAACTACAGCACAGCATGTACGGCACTCAGCACCATCTACAGCACAGCATGTACGGCACCATCTACAGCACAGCATGTACGGCACTCAGCACCATCTACAGCACAGCATGTACGGCACCATCTACAGCACAGCATGTACGGCACTCAGCACCATCTGCAGCACAGCATGTACGGCACTCAGCACCATCTACAGCACAGCATGTACAGCACTCAGCACCATCTACAGCACAGCATGTACAGCACTCAGCACCATCTACAGCACTCAGCACCATCTACAGCACAGCATGTACAGCACCAGGCACCATCTACAGCACAGCATGTACAGCACTCAGCACCATCTACAGCACAGCATGTACAGCACTCAGCACCATCTACAGCACTCAGCACCATCTACAGCACAGCATGTACAGCACCAGGCACCATCTGCAGCACAGCATGTGCGGCACTCAGCACCATCTACAGCACAGCATGTACGGCACTCAGCACCATCTACAGCACAGCATGTACAGCACCAGACACCATCTACAGCACAGCATGTGCGGCACTCAGCACCATCTACAGCACAGCATGTACAGCACTCAGCACCATCTACAGCACAGCATGTACAGCACCAGACACCATCTACAGCACAGCATGTGCGGCACTCAGCACCATCTACAGCACAGCATGTACGGCACTCAGCACCATCTACAGCACAGCATGTACGGCACTCAGCACCATCTACAGCACAGCATGTACGGCACCAGGCACCATCTACAGCACAGCATGTACGGCACCAGGCACCATCTACAGCACAGCATGTACGGCACCAGGCACCATCTACAGCACAGCAAGTACGGCACTCAGCACCATCTACAGCACAGCATGTACGGCACTCAGCACCATCTACAGCACAGCATGTACGGCACTCAGCAGCATCTACAGCACAGCATGTACAGCACTCAGCACCATCTACAGCACAGCATGTACAGCACCAGGCACCATCTACAGCACAGCATGTACAGCACCAGGCACCATCTACAGCACAGCATGTACAGCACCAGGCACCATCTACAGCACAGCATGTACGGCACTCAGCACCATATACAGCACAGCATGTACGGCACTCAGCACCATCTACAGCACAGCATGTACGGCACTCAGCACCTTCTACAGCACAGCATGTACAATACCAGGCACCATCTACAGCACAGCATGTACGGCACTCAGCACCATCTACAGCACAGCATGTACGGCACTCAGCACCATCTACAGCACAGCATGTACAGCACTCAGCACCATCTACAGCACAGCATGTACGGCACTCAGCACCATCTACAGCACAGCATGTACAGCACCAGGCACCATCTACAGCACAGCATGTACAGCACTCAGCACCATCTACAGCACAGCATGTACAGCACAGCATGTACAGCACCAGGCACCATCTACAGCACAGCATGTACAGCACTCAGCACCATCTACAGCACAGCATGTACAGCACTCAGCACCATCTACAGCACAGCATGTACAGCACCAGGCACCATCTGCAGCACAGCATGTACAGCACCATCTACAGCACAGCATGTACAGCACTCAGCACCATCTACAGCACAGCATGTACAGCACCAGCCACCATCTACAGCACAGCATGTACAGCACCAGGCACCATCTACAGCACAGCATGTACGGCACCAGGCACCATCTACAGCACAGCATGTACAGCACCAGGCACCATCTACAGCACAGCATGTACGGCACCATCTACAGCACAGCATGTACGGCACTCAGCACCATCTACAGCACAGCATGTACGGCACCAGGCACCATCTGCAGCACAGCATGTACGGCACTCAGCACCATGTACAGCACAGCATGTACAGCACCATCTACAGCACAGCATGTACAGCACCAGGCACCATCTGCAGCACAGCATGTACGGCACTCAGCACCATGTACAGCACAGCATGTACAGCACCAGGCACCATCTGCAGCACAGCATGTACAGCACTCTGCAATCGCATTCAGCACTCACCAGCTGTGTACGCCCCTCATCCTGACCCAGAAACGAGAACCCACCTCCCCAGTTCTTCATGATGTCATGGCGGCTGCGCTGGTGCCGTATGAGAGTGGAGCGGGAATAGAAGGCTCTGCCGCAGACAAAGCATATGTACGGCCTCTCCCCGGTGTGCGTCCTGATGTGGATGACCAGGCTGGCCCTCTGAGAGAAGCCTCGCCAGCACAGCTTGCACTTGAAGGGCTGCTCTCCTGTGTGCGTCCTCTGGTGACGCACTAAGAAGTAGTTGCAGTGGAAGTCGCGGCCGCAGTCCTGGCAGGTGAACTTGCTGTCACCCATGTGACCCGCCAGGTGCCTCTTCAGTTCATTGAGCTGCTGGAACTTCTGGGTGCAGATGCCGCACTTGTGGGTGAGCTCGGAGGTGTCGGTCAGGGCCTGGCTGACGCTGGGGACCTTCTTAGCCCCTGCGTTGCGGCAGCGCGACCTCTGGTGTCGGACCAGGGTGGAGCGGTAGCTGAAGCTCTTGCCGCACTCGTTGCAGGGGAAAGGTCGGCCTGCCGCGTGCGTCTTCTGGTGAGCGGAGAGAAGAGAGGAAGATATAAAGTACTGGCCGCAGTCCGGACAGATGATGCCACCCTCTTTGTTGGCGTCTCCAGCATTAACAGGTGCCGGCGTCTTAGGCTCGGAGTCTGGAGGGTCTCCAGGAACATCTTCTGGTTTCACAAGACTTTGTATAGGTGGAGACTTCTCTGCAGGAAAAGGGAAGATCACTGGATGAAAAACCTGCACTGGAAAGTACAAATGTAACACCCCCCCCCCCACACACACAATGTATGGCTGGGTTCACACTACGTATAATAAGCGCTGCGGAATCTGTTGGCGCTATACAAATAAATATTATTATTATATTTCAGTCAGTATTGTGGTCCTCATATTGCAACCAAAACCAGGAGTGGATTGAAAACACAGAAAGGCTCTGTTCACACAATGATGTAATTGAGTGGATGGCCGACATTTAATGGTAAATATTTGCTGTTATTTTAAAACAACGGCCGTTATATTGAAATAATGGCCGTTATTTACTGTTATATGGCGGCCATCCACTCAATTTCACCATTGTGTGAACAGATCCTTTCTGTGTTTTTAATCCACTCCTGGTTTTGGTTGCAATATGAGGACACAATACTGACTAAAATATACGTAGTGTGAACCCAGCCTATTACTGCTTATGCAGCGTTCTCACCAGTCACCTCCAAAGTTACTGCTATATCATATCTTATACTACAGAGCTGCTGCTATATCATATCTGATCCTCCAAAGCTGCTACACTATCATGTTATCCTACAGAGCTGCTACAATATCATATCTTATACTACAGAGTTGCTGCTACAATATCATGTTATCATACAGAGCTGCTACAATATCATATCTTACTTTCCAGAGCTACTGCTATATTATATCTTATCCTCCAGAGTTGCTGCTATACCATATCTTATCCTCCAGAACTGCTGTTATACCATTTCTTGTCCTCCAGAGCTGCTGATATACCATATCTTATGCTACAAAGCTTCTGCTGTATTATATCTTATTTGCCAGAGCTGCTGCTATACCATATCTTATCATCCAAAGCATCTGCTATACCCGATCTTATCCTCCAGAACTGCTGTTATATTATTTCTTGTCCTCCAGAGCTGCTTCTACACCATATCTTACCCTCCAAAGCTGCTACGATATCATTTCATAACCTCCAGAGTTGCCAATATATCATATCCTCCTGAGCAGCTACTATATCATATCTTATGCTTGAGACCTGCTACTATATCACAGCTTATCCTCCAGGGCTCTCCTCACTTTTGTGCTATGACATCATGTGTGTCCATACCATGCAGCTTACCATTACCCGCCTCAATGTCACCATCCTTGCCATCTTGAACGTCACCCAGGATTTTTCTGTGCACAGTCCTGTACTCCACGTTCTGCTCTGTCCACTGTGGGTCCTTCTCATCAGAGAGTGAACACTCACTCCCTGACCTCTTCATCCTCCACTCCTCTTCCTGCTCTTCCTCCTCCTGCTCTTCCTCTACTGAATACACAATCATCAGATAGCAGGATAACAGTTTCGATAGTGATAGGATGAATAGTGATAAGTGATGTCTATAGGTCAGATAGTGATAGGATGAAGCTGATAAGTGATCAATGTCTATAGGTCAGATAGTGATAGGATGAAGCTGATAAGTGATCAATGTCTATAGGTCAGATACTGATAGGATGAAGCTGATAAGTGATGGGTGTCTATAGGTCAGATACTGATAGGATGAAGCTGATAAGTGATGGGTGTCTATAGGTCAGATACTGATAGGATGAAGCTGATAAGTGATGGGTGTCTATAGGTCAGATACTGATAGGATGAAGCTGATAAGTGATGTGTGTCTATAGGTCAGATACTGATAGGATGAAGCTGATAAGTGATGTGTGTCTATAGGTCAGATACTGATAGGATGAAGCTGATAAGTGATGTGTGTCTATAGGTTAGATACTGATAGGATGAAGCTGATAAGTGACTATAGGTCAGATACTGATAGGATGAAGCTGATAAGTGATGGGTGACTATAGGTCTGATACTGATAGGATGAAGCTGATAAGTGATGTGTGTCTATAGGTTAGATACTGATAGGATGAAGCTGATAAGTGATGGGTGTCTATAGGTTAGATACTGATAGGATGAAGCTGATAAGTGATGGGTGTCTATAGGTCAGATACTGATAGGATGAAGCTGATAAGTGATGTGTATAGGTCAGATACTGATAGGATGAAGCTGATAAGTGATAGGTGTCTATAGGTCAGATACTGATAGGATGAAGCTGATAAGTGATGGGTGACTATAGGACAGATACTGACAGGATGAAGCTGATAAGTGATGGGTGACTATAGGACAGATACTGACAGGATGAAGCTGATAAGTGATGTGTATAGGTCAGATACTGATAGGATGAAGCTGATAAGTGATGTATATAGGTCAGATACTGATAGGATGAAGCTGATAAGTGATGTATATAGGTCAGATACTGATAGGATGAAGCTGATAAGTGATAGGTGTCTATAGGTCAGATACTGATAGGATGAAGCTGATAAGTGATGGGTGACTATAGGTCAGATACTGATAGGATGAAGCTGATAAGTGATGGGTGTCTATAGGTCAGATACTGATAGGATGAAGCTGATAAGTGATGTGTGTCTATAGGTTAGATACTGATAGGATGAAGCTGATAAGTGATGGGTGTCTATAGGTCAGATACTGATAGGATGAAGCTGATAAGTGATGTGTATAGGTCAGATACTGATAGGATGAAGCTGATAAGTGATGTGTATAGGTCAGATACTGATAGGATGAAGCTGATAAGTGATGGGTGATTATAGGTCAGATACTGATAGGATGAAGCTGATAATTGATCAGTTATGTGATCACATGACCTTATTCCGCTGAGGTTAGTGGGTAATCTGGTCCCCATTGTTACCTATGAAGGTGCTGATGTTCTTGTCTTTCTCCTCCTTCACGTCGGCCATCATGTCGTGGTCCTGGGGCTCCTTCTTCCCTCTCTCCTCCTCTTCGTCATTGTTATCATCATTATCTGAGGAGGAGGAGGAGGAAGATGAGGAGGATGAGGAGGGGGAGAGATCCTGGAGCTCATCAGAGGAGATGTCCATGATCTTCAGCTTGATGAAGTCCTCGTCATCTTCCTCCATGGAGTCTGAACCTGTGGTGTTACAGGAGAGGGTTATGTGTTACTGCGCCCCGGCAGCTGTATAACGTTACGCGGGGGGGGGGGGGGGGGGTCACCTTCGTCGTCAGGGGGGTCCTCCCGGTGGCTCTGCTCGTGCTCAGTCAGGTCGGTCTTGGAGCAGAACCGTCGGTCACACAGGGAGCAGGTGTAGGGGTGCTGGCCGGCGTGCGTCCGCAGGTGCAGGATCAGGCTGCTCTTCTGGGTAAAGCCCTTGGTGCAGACGTCGCACTGGTACGGCTGCTCCTCGGAGTGCACACGTTGGTGCCGCACCAGCGCTGCCCGCGACTTGAAGCTCTTGTGGCATTGGGAGCAAGCGAAGGGGCGCTGGGCGCTGTGCGTCCTCTGGTGCCGGGTCAGCGAGACATTGCTGGTGAAGGTGAGGCCGCACTGGCAGCACATGTAGCGCTCCTCCTCCGCTCCGTGACGCTTCATGTGTCTCCGCAGCTCGCCCGCACTCTGGTACCGGTCCTGGCACACGCTGCACTGGTGGGAGGCCGCACTGCACTGGCCCTGGTGACGAGTCAGGGTGGAGCGCTGAGCGAAGCTCCGCCCACAGTCCGAACACGAGAGGGGGTTCCTCTCCGCTGCCTGCATCCTGCCAGGACAAGATGGCGTCAGCTGTTCACGGGGGGCTTTCCCAGTACCCAGTGCATCTGTGGAGAGAGAACAGGTCCCATGAGCCCCGCGCCGCCCGCAACCGGGTCACACGACCCCCGTGCCGCCCGGAACCGGGTCACACGACCCCCGTGCCGCCCGGAACCGGGTCACACGACCCCCGTGCCGCCCGGAACCGGGTCACACGACCCCCGTGCCGCCCGGAACCGGGTCACACGACCCCCGTGCCGCCCGGAACCGGGTCACACGACCCCCGTGCCGCCCGGAACCGGGTCACACGACCCCCGTGCCGCCCGGAAACCGGGTCACACGACCCCCGTGCCGCCCGGAACCGGGTCACACGACCCCCGTGCCGCCCGGAACCGGGTCACACGACCCCCGTGCCGCCCGGAACCGGGTCACACGACCCCCGTGCCGCCCGGAACCGGGTCACACGACCCCCGTGCCGCCCGGAACCGGGTCACACGACCCCCGTGCCGCCCGGAACCGGGTCACACGACCCCCGTGCCGCCCGGAACCGGGTCACACGACCCCCGTGCCGCCCGGAACCGGGTCACACGACCCCCGTGCCGCCCGGAACCGGGTCACACGACCCCCGTGCCGCCCGGAACCGGGTCACACGACCCCCGTGCCGCCCGGAACCGGGTCACACGACCCCCGTGCCGCCCGGAACCGGGTCACACGACCCCCGTGCCGCCCGGAACCGGGTCACACGACCCCCGTGCCGCCCGGAACCGGGTCACACGACCCCCGTGCCGCCCGGAACCGGGTCACACGACCCCCGTGCCGCCCGGAACCGGGTCACACGACCCCCGTGCCGCCCGGAACCGGGTCACACGACCCCCGTGCCGCCCGGAACCGGGTCACACGACCCCCGTGCCGCCCGGAACCGGGTCACACGACCCCCGTGCCGCCCGGAACCGGGTCACACGACCCCCGTGCCGCCCGGAACCGGGTCACACGACCCCCGTGCCGCCCGGAACCGGGTCACACGACCCCCGTGCCGCCCGGAACCGGGTCACACGACCCCCGTGCCGCCCGGAACCGGGTCACACGACCCCCGTGCCGCCCGGAACCGGGTCACACGACCCCCGTGCCGCCCGGAACCGGGTCACACGACCCCCGTGCCGCCCGGAACCAGGCCACACGACCCCCGTGCCGCCCGGAACCAGGCCACACGACCCCCGTGCCGCCCGGAACCAGGCCACACGACCCCCGTGCCACCCGGAACCAGGTCCCACGACCCCCGTGCCACCCGGAACCAGGTCCCACGACCCCCGTGCCACCCGGAACCAGGTCCCACGACCCCCGTGCCACCCGGAACCAGGTCCCACGACCCCCGTGCCACCCGGAACCAGGTCCCACGACCCCCGTGCCACCCGGAACCAGGTCCCACGACCCCCGTGCCACCCGGAACCAGGTCCCACGACCCCCGTGCCACCCGGAACCAGGTCCCACGACCCCCGTGCCACCCGGAACCAGGTCCCACGACCCCCGTGCCACCCGGAACCAGGTCCCACGACCCCCGTGCCACCCGGAACCAGGTCCCATGAGCCCCGTGCCACCCGGAACCAGGTCCCATGAGCCCCGGGCCACCCAGAACAAGGTCACATGAGCCCCGGGCCACCCAGAACAAGGTCACATGAGCCCCGCGCCACCCAGAACAAGGTCACATGACCCCCGCGCCACCCAGAACAAGGTCACATGACCCCCGCGCCACCCAGAACAAGGTCACATGAGCACCCTGCCACCCAGAACCGGGTCACATGAGCACCGCGCCACCCAGAACCAGGTCACATGTCCACTGTGGCCCCTGGATCCGGGTCACATGACCACTGGGCCACCCGGAACCAGGTCACAGGACCAACATAAACCGCCAACCAGAACCAGGTCACGTGAGCACCACGCCAGCAGGCAACCGGATCCAGATCACATGACCACTATACTGTCCACCAACCAGAATCGGGTCACATGACCACAGTACCAGCCACCACGTCTATGACCACCAAACACCATGACCACCGTGCCAGCAGCCATGTCACATGGAGGCTCAGAGATGCGTCACATGACCACCTCACTGCTGCCTGTACCAGCCAATCAGCAGCCGCCTCTCATCACTACAGTACAGGTTACAGAATGAAAGAAGTCATCTGATTGGCTGATACAGATAGCTCCTCCCCCGATACATTTTTACATACAGGAGGCCATGTGCCCTTGGGGGAGGTGTTGCCTATGACGTCAGCAGCTATATACAGGACTGCAGTGATGTCACCCGCTGTATACTGCAGTGCAGTGCTCCGCCGCTCCCCTGCCCCCGGCACCGCACGGCTCAACACCCCGCCCCCACCCGGGCACATCGCACCCCCTCCAGCAGATGACGGGTTAAAACCGCTCCTCACCTCACGGTCGCACCGAGCTTTCATACTACAGAAGCATCTTGATGACATCACAGTCATGTGACCGATCACGTGGGCACCTCCCTCTACTACGTGGACGCCCCCGCTCGACGCCTGTGAGCAAATGAAGTAAAACCACGTGACTAGGGGGACCGGGGTCCTACCACTGGAATGAGTGCCACGGGGGGAGGGAGGACAGTCCATGTCATCTATAGGGGTGTGCTATACCATATATACTGCATATAGATCTATATACAGAGGGATCAGGGGGTGCGGAGCAGTCCATGTCATCTATAGGGGTGTGCTATACCATATATACCATGTATAGATCTATATACAGAGGAATCAGGGGGTGCGGAGCAGTCCATGTCATCTATAGGGGTGTGCTATACCATATATACCATGTATAGATCTATATACAGAGGGATCAGGGGGTGCAGAACAGTCCATGTCACCTATAGGGGTGTGCTATACCATATATACTGCATATAGATCTATATACAGAGGAATCAGGGGTGCGGAACAGTCCATGTCATCTATAGGGGTGTGCTATACCATATATACCATGTATAGATCTATATACAGAGGAATCAGGGGTGCGGAACAGTCCATGTCATCTATAGGGGTGTGCTATACCATATATACTGCATATACACTCACCGGCCACTTTATTAGGTACACCTGTCCAACTGCACGTTACCACTTAATTTCTAATCAGCCAATCACATGGCGGCAACTCAGTGCATTTAGGCATGTAGACATGGTCAAGACAATCTCCTGCAGTTCAAACCGAGCATCAGTATGGGGAAGAAAGGTGATTTGAGGGCCTTTGAACGTGGCATGGTTGTTGGTGCCAGAAGGGCTGGTCTGAGTATTTCAGAAACTGCTGATCTACTGGGATTTTCACGCACAACCATCTCTAGGGTTTACAGAGAATGGTCCGAAAAAGAAAAACCATCCAGTGAGCGGCCGTTCTGTGGGCGGAAATGCCTTGTTGATGCCAGAGGTCAGAGGAGAATGGGCAGACTGGTTCCAGCTGATAGAAAGGCAACAGTGACTCAAATAGCCAACCGTTACAGCCAAGGTAGGCCGAAGAGCATCTCTGAACGCACAGTACGGCCAACTCTGAGGCAGATGGGCTACAGCAGCAGAAGACCACACCGGGGGCCACTCCGCTCAGCTAAGAACAGGAAACTGAGGCTACAATTTGCACAAGCTCATCGAAATTGGACAGTAGAAGATTGGAAAAACGTTGCCTGGTCTGATGAGTCTCGATTTCTGCGGCGACATTCGGATGGTAGGGTCAGAATTTGGCGTCACCAACATGAAAGCATGGATCCATCCTGCCTTGTATCAACGGTTCAGGCTGGTGGTGGTGGTGTCATGGTGGGGGGAATATTTTCTTGGCACTCTTTGGGCCCCTTGGTACCAATTGAGCATGGTTGCAACGCCACAGCCTACCTGAGTATTGTTGCTGACCATGTCCATCCCTTTATGACCACAATGGACCCAACATCTGATGGCGACTTTCAGCAGGATAATGCGCCATGTCATAAAGCTAGAATCATCTCAGACTGGTTTCTTGAACATGACAATGAGGTCACTGTACTCCAATGGCCTCCACAGTCACCAGATCTCAATCCAATAGAGCATCTTTGGGATGTGGTGGAACGGGAGATTGGCATCATGGATGTGCAGCCGACAAATCTGCGGCAACTGTGTGATGCCATCATGTCACTATGGACCAAAATCTCTGAGGAAGCTTCCAGCACCTTGTTGTATCTATGCCACCAAGAATTGAGGCAAAAGGGGGTCCAACCCGTTACTAGCATGGTGTACCTAATAAAGTGGCCGCTGAGTGTAGATCTATATACAGAGGAATCAGGGGTGCGGAACAGTCCATGTCATCTATAGGGGTGTGCTATACCATATATACCATGTATAGATCTATATACAGAGGAATCAGGGGTGCGGAACAGTCCATGTCACCTATAGGGGTGTGCTATACCATATATACCATGTATAGATCTATATACAGATGAATCAGGGGGTGCGGAGCAGTCCATGTCATCTATAGGGGTGTGCTATACCATGTATAGATCTATATACAGATGAATCAGGGGGTGCGGAGCAGTCCATGTCATCTATAGGGGTGTGCTATACCATATATACCATGTATAGATCTATATACAGAGGAATCAGGGGGTGCTGAGCAGTCCATGCCATCTATAGGGGTGTGCTATACCATGTATAGATCTATATACAGAGGAATCAGGGGGTGCTGAGCAGTCCATGCCATCTATAGGGGTGTGCTATACCATATATACCATGTATAGATCTATATACAGAGGGATCAGGGGGTGCTGAGCAGTCCATGCCATCTATAGGGGTGTGCTATACTGTATAATAATAATAATAACTTTTATTTATATAGCGCCAACAGATTCCGCAACACTGTACAATTCCGAGGGTACATACATAGACAGAAATCAGACACTACAGATATATACATATAATTATCCATACATGAGGAGTGAGATCCCTGCTCGCATGCATGAGCTTACACACTATTAGGAGGGGGTGCGAGACAGAATGGCAGAGGGGCAAAGTGCATTATTGTTCTTATGGTCCAGCCATCTATATAAATAAGGCAGTGCAGGTAAGGGGGGGTGAACCTGTCAGCAGCCAATGCCTGCATGCACAGGTCTAAGTGCTTAAATGCTTGGTGTGTGTTTATGTATGTGTCTGTGTGTATGTATGTGTCTGTGTGTCCGTTTGTATGTATGTGTCTGTTTGTGTGTATGCATGTGTCTGTGTGTGTATGTATGTATGTGTCTGTGTGTGTGTATGTATGTGTCTGTCTGTGAGTGTATGTATGTGTCTGTGTGTGTGTCTGTGTGTATGTATGTGTCTGTGTGCGTGTGTCTGTGTGTATGTATGTGTCTGTGTGCGTGTGTCTGTGTGTATGTATGTGTCTGTGTGTGTATGTATGTGTGTGTGTATGTATGTGTCTGTGTGTATGTATGTGTGTATGCATGTATGTGTCTGTGTATGTGTGTATGCATGTGTGCGTGTGTCTGTGTGTATGTATATGTCTGTGTGTATGTATGTGTGTATGTATGTGTATGCGTGTGTGTATGTATCTGTGTGTGTGTGTCCGTGTATGTATGTGTCTGTGTGCATGTATGTGTCTGCGTGTGTGTATGTATGTATGTGTATGTATGTTTCTGTGTGTATGTGTCTGTGTGTGTATATGTGTGTGTGTGTATGTGTTTGTGTGTATGTATGTGTCTGTGTGTGTATATGTATGTGTCTGTATGTGTGTATGTTTGTGTGTGTGTGTGTATGTATGTGTGTGTGTTTGTGTGTGTGTGTGTTTCGAGGGGGTAGGTTGAGAGTAGCAGTCAAATACTATATACAGATGGATGGGGGGGGGGGGGGGGGGGGGGGGGCAGTCCATGCCATCTATAGGGGTGTGCTATAGCGTATATAGATCTATATACAGAGAGATCGGGGGGGAGCAGTCCATGTCATCTATAGGGGTGTGCTATACCATATATACCATATTTAGATCTATATACAGAGGGATCGGGGGGGGGGAGCAGTCCATGTTATATATAGGGGTGTGCTATACCATATATAGATTTATATAGAGAGGGATCGGGGGGGGGAGCAATCCATGTCTTCTATAGGGGTGTGCTATACCATATATAGATCTATATACAGAGGAATAAGGGGGTGCGGAGCAGTCCATGCCATCTATAGGGGTGTGCTATACCATATATAGATCTATATACAGAGGAATAAGGGGGTGCGGAGCAGTCCATGCCATCTATAGGGGTGTGCTATACCATATATAGATCTATATACAGAGGAATAAGGGGGTGCGGAGCAGTCCATGCCATCTATAGGGGTGTGATATACCATATATACCATGTATAGATCTATATACAGAGGAATAAGGGGGTGCGGAGCAGTCCATGCCATCTATAGGGGTGTGATATACCATATATAGATCTATATACAGAGGTATGGGGGGGGGGGGGTTAGCAGTCCATGTTATATATAGGGGTGTGCTATACCATATTTACCGCATATAGATGCAAAACAACAACTATGGATAGAGTCTGAATAATCACAATATAGAAATCTGTATCCCTGTATCCGGCCACACAACACAGCACATGTTTGTCTATAGAGATCTGGTATTCTCTACCTGTAACACCACACAGCACGCTGTATTCTCTACCTGTAACACCACACAGCACGCTGTATTCTCTACCTGTAACACCACACAGCACGCTGTATTCTCTACCTGTAACACCACACAGCATGCTGTATTCTCTACCTGTAACACCACACAGCACTGTATTCTCTACCTGTAACACCACACAGCACGCTGTATTCTCTACCTGTAACACCACACAGCACTGTATTCTCTACCTGTAACACCACACAGCACTGTATTCTCTACCTGTAACACCACACAGCACGCTGTATTCTCTACCTGTAACACCACACAGCACTGTATTCTCTACCTGTAACACCACACAGCACGCTGTATTCTCTACCTGTAACACCACACAGCACTGTATTCTCTACCTGTAACACCACACAGCACTGTATTCTCTACCTGTAACACCACACAGCACGCTGTATTCTCTACCTGTAACACCACACAGCACTGTATTCTCTACCTGTAACACCACACAGCACGCTGTATTCTCTACCTGTAACACCACACAGCACTGTATTCTCTACCTGTAACACCACACAGCACTGTATTCTCTACCTGTAACACCACACAGCACGCTGTATTCTCTACCTGTAACACCACACAGCACTGTATTCTCTACCTGTAACACCACACAGCGCCCTGTATTTTCTACCTGTAACACCACACAGCACACTGTATTCTCTACCTGTAACACCACACAGCACTGTATTCTCTACCTGTAACACCACACAGCACACTGTATTCTCTACCTGTAACACCACACAGCACTGTATTCTCTACCTGTAACACCACACAGCACCCTGTACTCTCTACCTGTAACACCACACAGCACACTGTATTCTCTACCTGTAACACCACACAGCACGCTGTATTCTCTACCTGTAACACCACACAGCACTGTATTCTCTACCTGTAACACCACACAGCACTGTATTCTCTACCTGTAACACCACACAGCACTGTATTCTCTACCTGTAACACTCCACAGCGCACTGTATTCTCTACCTGTAACACCACACAGCACTGTATTCTCTACCTGTAACACCACACAGCACTGTATTCTCTACCTGTAACACCACACAGCACGCTGTATTCTCTACCTGTAACACCACACAGCACTGTATTCTCTACCTGTAACACCACACAGCACTGTATTCTCTACCTGTAACACCACACAGCACTGTATTCTCTACCTGTAACACCACACAGCACACTGTATTCTCTACCTGTAACACCACACAGCACTGTATTCTCTACCTGTAACACCACACAGCACACTGTATTCTCTACCTGTAACACCACACAGCGCTGTATTCTCTACCTGTAACACCACACAGCACGCTGTATTCTCTACCTGTAACACCACACAGCACTGTATTCTCTACCTGTAACACCACACAGCACTGTATTCTCTACCTGTAACACCACACAGCACTGTATTCTCTACCTGTAACACCACACAGCACACTGTATTCTCTACCTGTAACACCACACAGCACTGTATTCTCTCCCTGTAACACCACACAGCACACTGTATTCTCTACCTGTAACACCACACAGCACTGTATTCTCTACCTGTAACACCACACAACACGCTGTATTCTCTACCTGTAACACCACACAGCACTGTATTCTCTACCTGTAACACCACACAGCACACTGTATTCTCTACCTGTAACACCACACAGCGCTGTATTCTCTACCTGTAACACCACACAGCACACTGTATTCTCTACCTGTAACACCACACAGCACACTGTATTCTCTACCTGTAACACCACACAGCGCTGTATTCTCTACCTGTAACACCACACAGCACACTGTATTCTCTACCTGTAACATCACACAGCACACTGTATTCTCTACCTGTAACACCACACAGCACGCTGTATTCTCTACCTGTAACACCACACAGCACGCTGTATTCTCTACCTGTAACAACACACAGCACACTGTATTCTCTACCTGTAACACCACACAGCACTGTATTCTCTACCTGTAACACCACACAGCACTGTATTCTCTACCTGTAACACCACACAGCACGCTGTATTCTCTACCTGTAACACCACACAGCACGCTGTATTCTCTACCTGTAACACCACACAGCGCTGTATTCTCTACCTGTAACACCACACTGTATTCTCTACCTGTAACATCACACAGCGCTGTATTCTCTACCTGTAACACCACACTGTATTCTCTACCTGTAACACCACACAGCACGCTGTATTCTCTATCCGTAACACCACACAGCACGCTGTATTCTCTACCTGTAACACCACACAGCACGCTGTATTCTCTACCTGTAACACCACACAGCACACTGTATTCTCTACCTGTAACACCACACAGCACGCTGTATTCTCTACCTGTAACACCACACAGCACGCTGTATTCTCTACCTGTAACACCACACAGCACACTGTATTCTCTACCTGTAACACCACACAGCACACTGTATTCTCTACCTGTAACACCACACAGCACTGTATTCTCTATCCATAACACCACACAGCACTGTATTCTCTACCTGTAACACCACACAGCACACTGTATTCTCTACCTGTAACACCACACAGCACTGTATTCTCTACCTGTAACACCACACAGCACTGTATTCTCTACCTGTAACATCACACAGCACACTGTATTCTCTACCTGTAACACCACACAGCACGCTGTATTCTCTACCTGTAACACCACACAGCACACTGTATTCTCTATCTGTAACACCACACAGCACTGTATTCTCTCCCTGTAACACCACACAGCACACTGTATTCTCTACCTGTAACACCACATAACACAATGTATTCTCTACCTGTAACACCACACAGCACTGTATTCTCTCCCTGTAACACCACACAGCGCTGTATTCTCTACCTGTAACACCACACAGCACGCTGTATTCTCTACCTGTAACACCACACAGCACGCTGTATTCTCTACCTGTAACACCACACAGCACTGTATTCTCTACCTGTAACACCACACAGCATGCTGTATTCTCTACCTGTAACACCACACAGCACGCTGTATTCTCTACCTGTAACACCACACAGCACGCTGTATTCTCTACCTGTAACACCACACAGCACTGTATTCTCTACCTGTAACACCACACTGTATTCTCTACCTGTAACACCACACTGTATTCTCTACCTGTAACACCACACTGTATTCTCTCCCTGTAACACCACACAGCGCTGTATTCTCTACCTGTAACACCACACAGCACGCTGTATTCTCTACCTGTAACACCACACAGCACGCTGTATTCTCTACCTGTAACACCACACAGCACGCTGTATTCTCTACCTGTAACACCACACAGCACGCTGTATTCTCTACCTGTAACACCACACAGCACGCTGTATTCTCTACCTGTAACACCACACAGCACGCTGTATTCTCTACCTGTAACACCACACAGCACGCTGTATTCTCTACCTGTAACACCACACAGCACTGTATTCTCTACCTGTAACACCACACTGTATTCTCTACCTGTAACACCACACAGCACTGTATTCTCTCCCTGTAACACCACACAGCACTGTATTCTCTCCCTGTAACACCACACAGCACACTGTATTCTCTACCTGTAACACCACACAGCACGCTGTATTCTCTACCTGTAACACCACACAGCACTGTATTCTCTACCTGTAACACCACACAGCGCTGTATTCTCTACCTGTAACACCACACAGCACGCTGTATTCTCTACCTGTAACACCACACAGCACGCTGTATTCTCTACCTGTAACACCACACAGCACGCTGTATTCTCTACCTGTAACACCACACAGCACGCTGTATTCTCTACCTGTAACACCACACAGCACGCTGTATTCTCTACCTGTAACACCACACAGCACTGTATTCTCTACCTGTAACACCACACAGCACACTGTATTCTCTAGCTGTAACACCACACAGCACACTGTATTCTCTAGCTGTAACACCACACAGCACTGTATTCTCTACCTGTAAGACCACACAGCACGCTGTATTCTCTACCTGTAACACCACACAGCACACTGTATTCTCTACCTGTAACGCCACACAGCACACTGTATTCTCTACCTGTAACACCACACAGCACGCTGTATTCTCTACCTGTAACACCACACAGCACACTGTATTCTCTACCTGTAACACCACACAGCACTGTATTCTCTACCTGTAACACCACACAGCACACTGTATTCTCTACCTGTATCACCACACAGCGCTGTATTCTCTACCTGTAAGACCACACAGCACGCTGTATTCTCTACCTGTAACACCACACAGCACTGTATTCTCTACCTGTAACACCACACAGCGCTGTATTCTCTACCTGTAACACCACACAGCACGCTGTATTCTCTACCTGTAACACCACACAGCGCTGTATTCTCTACCTGTAACACCACACAGCACACTGTATTCTCTACCTGTAACACCACACAGCACACTGTATTCTCTACCTGTAACATCACACAGCACGCAGTATTCTCTACCTGTAACACCACACAGCACTGTATTCTCTACCTGTAACACCACACAGCACGCTGTATTCTCTACCTGTAACACCACACAGCACGCTGTATTCTCTACCTGTAACACCACACAGCACGCTGTATTCTCTACCTGTAACACCACACAGCACGCTGTATTCTCTACCTGTAACACCACACAGCACTGTATTCTCTACCTGTAACACCACACAGCACTGTATTCTCTACCTGTAAGACCACACAGCACGCTGTATTCTCTACCTGTAACACCACACAGCACACTGTATTCTCTACCTGTAACGCCACACAGCACTGTATTCTCTCCCTGTAACACCACACAGCACACTGTATTCTCTACCTGTAACACCACACAGCACGCTGTATTCTCTACCTGTAACACCACACAGCACGCTGTATTCTCTACCTGTAACACCACACAGCACGCTGTATTCTCTACCTGTAACACCACACAGCACTGTATTCTCTACCTGTAACACCACACAGCACTGTATTCTCTACCTGTAACACCACACAGCACTGTATTCTCTACCTGTAACACCACACAGCACGCTGTATTCTCTACCTGTAACACCACACAGCACGCTGTATTCTCTACCTGTAACACCACACAGCACGCTGTATTCTCTACCTGTAACATCACACAGCGCGCTGTATTCTCTACCTGTAACACCACACAGCACGCTGTATTCTCTACCTGTAACACCACACAGCACGCTGTATTCTCTACCTGTAACACCACACAGCACACTGTATTCTCTACCTGTAACACCACACAGCACTGTATTCTCTACCTGTAACACCACACAGCACACTGTATTCTCTACCTGTAAGACCACACAGCACTGTATTCTCTACCTGTAAGACCACACAGCACGCTGTGTTCTCTACCTGTAACACCACACAGCGCTGTATTCTCTACCTGTAACACCACACAGCACACTGTATTCTCTACCTGTATCACCACACAGCACTGTATTCTCTACCTGTAACACCACACAGCACTGTATTCTCTACCTGTAACACCACACAGCACGCTGTATTCTCTACCTGTAACACCACACAGCACTGTATTCTCTACCTGTAACACCACACAGCGCTGTATTCTCTACCTGTAACACCACACAGCGCTGTATTCTCTACCTGTAACACCACACAGCACGCTGTATTCTCTACCTGTAACACCACACAGCACGCTGTATTCTCTACCTGTAACACCACACAGCACTGTATTCTCTACCTGTAACACCACACAGCACGCTGTATTCTCTACCTGTAACACCACACAGCGCTGTATTCTCTACCTGTAACACCACACAGCGCTGTATTCTCTACCTGTAACACCACACAGCGCTGTATTCTCTACCTGTAACACCACACAGCACAATGTATTCTCTACCTGTAACACCACACAGCACGCTGTATTCTCTACCTGTAACACCACACAGCACGCTGTATTCTCTACCTGTAACACCACACAGCACTGTATTCTCTACCTGTAACACCACACAGCGCTGTATTCTCTACCTGTAACACCACACAGCACGCTGTATTCTCTATCCGTAACACCAAACAGCACGCTGTATTCTCTACCCGTAACACCACACGACACGCTGTATTCTCTACCTGTAACACCACACAGCACGCTGTATTCTCTACCTGTAACACCACACAGCACTGTATTCTCTACCTGTAACACCACACAGCACACTGTATTCTCTACCTGTAACACCACACAGCACTGTATTCTCTACCTGTAACACCACACAGCACACTGTATTCTCTACCCGTAACACCACACAGCACGCTGTATTCTCTACCTACCTACCGTTGTCCTATCTACAGAAGGAGCCTACCTACTGAGGGCCTATCTACAGAAGGAGCCTACCTACTGAGGGCCTATCTACAGAAGGAGCCTACCTACTGGTGTCCTATCTACAGGGTAACCTACCTACCTGTGTCCTATCTACAGGGGAACCTACATACTGGTGTCCTATCTACGGAGGAACCTACCTACTGGTGTCCTATGATGACTGCATGTGTTTCTTTAGAGATAACCATGGTTAACAGAAGAGAAACAATGATGCCAAGTACCAGCCTCCTTTTAAAGTGTCCAGTGGTTTCTTTCTTACTTAAAGGGAACCTGTCACCCCCCGTGCCGGGGTGACAGGCTCCCGACCCCCTGTTAGAGCCCCCAATACTCACCTAATCCCGCCGGGTCCCGCTTCTGTAGGTGGTCGGGTGACGGAGATCTCAGCCGCTGCAGCCCGGCGCGCGCGCTGAGAGATGAGTCCAACACCCATAGAGAATGACGGAGCGCTGGACTCTCCTGTCATTCTCTATGGGTGTTGGACTCATCTCTCAGTGTGCGCGCCGGGCTGCAGCTGCTGAGATCTTCATCACCCGACCACCTACAGAAGCGGGACCCGGCGGGATTAGGTGAGTATAGGGGGCTCTAACGGGGGGTCGGGAGCCTGTCACCCCGGCACGGGGGGTGACAGGTTCCCTTTAATCATGACAGATTGATCTCCAGCCCTGTCCTCATCAACACTCACACCTGTGTTACTGGAGCAATCACTGAAACCATGTTAGCTGCTCCTTGTAAGGGTATATTCACACGAACGGACTCACAGCGAGATTCTCGCTGCGAGTCCGGCAGGTCCTGGCAGTTCCCCCACACTATATACTCGCTGCGGTCTGAACGTATGTAATTCTACCGCCCTTAACCCCTTCTGCTCCCGCCCGGCTCCCCCGCTGTAAGCATACATTACCTGTCCTCGCTGCTCTCCCGTCCGGCCAATCAGTGTGTTGCCCAACCGCAGCCACTGATTGGCCGGACGGGAGAGCAGGACGCCGCACCCGTGCAGCAAGGAGAGAGGTAATGTATGCTTACAGCGGGGGAGCCGGGCGGGAGCAGAAGGGGTTAAGGGCGGTAGAATTACATACTCGTTGCGGTCGTTTAGACACACCAGTATATAGTGTGGGGGAACTGCCAGGACCTGCTGGACTCGCAGCGAGAATCTCGCTGCGAGTCCGTTCGTGTGAATATACCCTAAGGCCGGACTGCAATGATGGTGAAATGTGTTTTGGGGATAAAGTTCATTTTCTAGGCAAATATTGACTTTGCAAGTAATTTCTGATAAGCCGATCGCTCTGTATAACATTCTGGGGTGTATGATGCACATTGACATTTTATAAACTGAAGCAGAAGACTTTGTAAAAATTAATATTTGTATCATTCTCAAAACGTTTGGCCGTTACTGTACAAAGGAGCCTACCTGCTAGTGTAGCTGTGTGTGACACCCCTGCTGGTCAGATTAGTGTACTGCAGTGTAGCTGTGTGTGACACCCCTGCTGGTCAGGTTGGTGTACTGCAGTGTAGCTGTGTGTGACACCCCTGCTGCTCAGGTTGGTGTACTGCAGTGTAGCTGTGTGTGACACCCCTGCTGGTCAGGTTGGTGTACTGCAGTGTAGCTGTGTGTGACACCCCTGCTGGTCAGGTTGGTGTACTGCAGTGTATCTGTGTGACACCCCTGCTGGTCAGGTTGGTGTACTGCAGTGTATCTCTGTGTGTGACACCCCTGCTGGTCAGGTTGGTGTACTGCAGTGTAGCTGTGTGTGACACCCCTGCTGGTCAGGTTGGTGTACTGCAGTGTAGCTGTGTGTGACACCCCTGCTGGTCAGGTTAGTGCACTGCAGTGTAGCTGTGTGTGACACCCCTGCTGGTCAGGTTGGTGTACTGCAGTGTAGCTGTGTGTGACACCCCTGCTGGTCAGGTTGGTGTACTGCAGTGTAGCTGTGTGTGACACCCCTGCTGGTCAGGTTGATGTACTGTAGTGTAGCTGTGTGTGACACCCCTGCTGGTCAGGTTGGTGTACTGCAGTGTAGCTGTGTGTGACACCCCTGCTGGTCAGGTTAGTGTACTGCAGTGTAGCTGTGTGTGACACCCCTGCTGGTCAGGTTGGTGTACTGCAGTGTAGCTGTGTGTGACACCCCTGCTGGTCAGGTTAGTGTACTGCAGTGTAGCTGTGTGTGACACCCCTGCTGGTCAGGTTGGTGTACTGCAGTGTAGCTGTGTGTGACACCCCTGCTGGTCAGGTTGGTTTACTGCAGTGTAGCTGTGTGTGACACCTCTGCTGGTCAGGTTGATGTACTTGCAGTGTATCTCTGTGTGTGACACCCCTGCTGGTCAGATTAGTGTACTGCAGTGTAGCTGTGTGTGACACCCCTGCTGGTCAGGTTGGTTTACTGCAGTGTATCTCTGTGTGTGACACCCCTGCTGGTCAGGTTGATGTACTTGCAGTGTATCTCTGTGTGTGACACCCCTGCTGGTCAGGTTAGTGTACTGCAGTGTAGCTGTGTGTGACACCCCTGCTGGTCAGGTTGGTGTACTGCAGTGTAGCTGTGTGTGACACCCCTGCTGGTCAGGTTGGTGTACTGCAGTGTAGCTGTGTGTGACACCCCTGCTGGTCAGGTTAGTGTACTGTAGTGTAGCTGTGTGTGACACCCCTGCTGGTCAGGTTAGTGTACTGCAGTGTAGCTGTGTGTGACACCCCTGCTGGTCAGGTTAGTGTACTGCAGTGTATCTCTGTGTGACACCCCTGCTGGTCAGGTTGATGTACTGCAGTTTCACATGTACAGGACGGGGTTAAGTGTCCGGCGGTTTCCTGTGCCTCTTCCGTCCTCAGGATCTCCTGTTCTGATCTGGACGGCTCCTCTTATTGTTGTGAATGTCACCGGGGATTCTTTATCCTCTGGGCGGTGATGTCACTGCTGTCTGTATTGTCCTCATATAATAACACTATATATAGGCAGACGCCTGGGATTCCCATCATCACACAGCTGCACAGCCCAGACGTCATTCCTGACAGTTATATATTACATGATCATGTGACCTGCTGAACCCCTTGCATGCTGTGGTCATTGGCATCACTACTGGACTGTAGTAAGATGTGACTGATATCAGCCTCTCCTCTTATATCACTGCTGTACTGTAATAAGATATCAGCCTCTCCTCTTATATCACTGCTGTACTGTAATAAGATATCAGCCTCTCCTCTTATATCACTGCTGTACTGTAATAAGATATCAGCCTCTACTCTTATATCACTTCTGTACTGTAATAAGATATCAGCCTCTCCTCTTATATCACTGCTGTACTGTAATAAGATATCAGCCTCTCCTCTTATATCACTGCTGTACTGTAATAAGATGATATCAGCCTCTCCTCTTATATAACTGCTGTACTGTAATAAGATATCAGCCTCTCCTCTTATATCACTGCTGTACTGTAATAAGATGATATCAGCCTCTCCTCTTATATCACTGCTGTACTGTAATAAGGTGATATCAGCCTCTCCTCTTATATCACTGCTGTACTGTAATAAGATATCAGCCTCTCCTCTTATATCACTGCTGTACTGTAATAAGATATCAGCCTCTCCTCTTATATCACTGCTGTACTGTAATAAGATGATATCAGCCTCTCCTCTTATATCACTGCTGTACTGTAATAAGGTATCAGCCTCTCCTCTTATATCACTGCTGTACTGTAATAAGATATCAGCCTCGTCTCTTATATCACTGCTGTACTGTAATAAGATATCAGCCTCTCCTCTTATATCACTGCTGTACTGTAATAAGATATCAGCCTCTCCTCTTATATCACTGCTGTACTGTAATAAGATATCAGCCTCTCCTCTTATATCACTGCTGTACTGTAATAAGGTGATATCAGCCTCTCCTCTTATATCACTGCTGTACTGTAATAAGATATCAGCCTCTCCTCTTATATCACTGCTGTACTGTAATAAGATGATATCAGCCTCTCCTCTTATATCACTGCTGTACTGTAATAAGATATCAGCCTCTCCTCTTATATCACTGCTGTACTGTAATAAGATATCAGCCTCTCCTCTTATATCACTGCTGTACTGTAATAAGATATCAGCCTCTCCTCTTATATCACTGATGTACTGTAATAAGATGATATCAGCCTCTCCTCTTATATCACTGCTGTACTGTAATAAGGTGATATCAGCCTCTCCTCTTATATCACTGCTGTACTGTAATAAGATATCAGCCTCTCCTCTTATATCACTGCTGTACTGTAATAAGATGATATCAGCCTCTCCTCTTATATCACTGCTGTACTGTAATAAGATATCAGCCTGTCCTCTTATATCACTGCTGTACTGTAATAAGATATCAGCCTCTCCTCTTATATCACTGCTGTACTGTAATAAGATATCAGCCTCTCCTCTTATATCACTGCTGTACTGTAATAAGATATCAGCCTCTCCTCTTATATCACTGCTGTACTGTAATAAGATATCAGCCTCTCCTCTTATATCACTGCTGTACTGTAATAAGATGATATCAGCCTCTCCTCTTATATCACTGCTGTACTGTAATAAGGTATCAGCCCCTCCTCTTATATCACTGCTGTACTGTAATAAGGTGATATCAGCCTCCCCTCTTATATCACTGCTGTACTGTAATAAGATGTCAGCTTCTCCTCTTATATCACTGCTGTACTGTAATAAGATATCAGCCTTTCCTCTTATATCACTGCTGTACTGTAATAAGATATCAGCCTCTCCTATTATATCACTGCTGTACTGTAATAATATATCAGTCTCTCCTCTTATATCACTGCTGTACTGTAATAAGATATCAGCCTCTCCTCTTATATCACTGCTGTACTGTAATAAGATATCAGCCTCTCCTTTTATATCACTGCTGTACTGTAATAAGATGATATCAGCTTCTCCTCTTATATCACTGCTGTGCTGTAATAAGATATCAGCCTCTTCTCTTATATCACTGCTGTACTGTAATAAGGTATCAGCCTCTCCTCTTATATCACTGCTGTACTGTAATAAGGTATCAGCCTCTCCTCTTATATCACTGCTGTACTGTAATAATATATCAGTCTCTCCTCTTATATCACTGCTGTACTGTAATAAGATATCAGCCTCTCCTCTTATATCACTGCTGTACTGTAATAAGATATCAGCCTCTC
The DNA here is from genome assembly GCA_027789725.1 of Dendropsophus ebraccatus. Taxonomy (NCBI): domain Eukaryota; kingdom Metazoa; phylum Chordata; class Amphibia; order Anura; family Hylidae; genus Dendropsophus; species Dendropsophus ebraccatus. Next base: position 3,580,195 of record JAQFWZ010000047.1, on the reverse strand, counting down.
CTCTTATATCACTGCTGTACTGTAATAAGGTATCAGCCTCTCCTCATATCACTGCTGTACTGTAATAAGATATCAGCCTCTCCTCTTATATCACTGCTGTACTGTAATAAGATATCAGCCTCTCCTCTTATATCACTGCTGTACTGTAATAAGATGATATCAGCCTCTCCTCTTATATCACTGCTGTACTGTAATAAGATATCAGCCTCTCCTCTTATATCACTGCTGTACTGTAATAATATATCAGTCTCTCCTCTTATATCACTGCTGTACTGTAATAAGATATCAGCCTCTCCTCTTATATCACTGCTGTACTGTAATAAGATGATATCAGCCTCTCCTCTTATATCACTGCTGTACTGTAATAAGGTATCAGCCTCTCCTCTTATATCACTGCTGTACTGTAATAAGATATCAGCTTCTCCTCTTATATCACTGCTGTGCTGTAATAAGATATCAGCCTCTCCTTTTATATCACTGCTGTACTGTAATAAGGTATCAGCCTCTCCTCTTATATCACTGCTGTACTGTAATAAGGTATCAGCCTCTCCTCCTATATCACTGCTGTACTGTAATAAGATGATATCAGCTTCTCCTCTTATATCACTGCTGTGCTGTAATAAGATATCAGCCTCTCCTCTTATATCACTGCTGTACTGTAATAAGATATCAGCCTCTCCTATTATATCACTGCTGTACTGTAATAAGATGATATCAGCCTCTCCTTTTATATCACTGCTGTACTGTAATAAGATGGTATCAGCCTCTCCTCTTATATCACTGCTGTACTGTAATTAGATATCAGCCTCTCCTCTTATATCACTGCTGTACTGTAATAAGATATCAGCCTCTCCTCTTATATCACTGCTGTACTGTAATAAGGTATCAGCCTCTCCTCTTATATCACTGCTGTACTGTAATAAGATGTTATCAGCCTCTCCTCTTATTTCACTGCTGTACTGTAATAAGGTATCAGCCTCTCCTCTGATATCACTGCTGTACTGTAATAAGATTATATCAGCCTCTCCTCTTATATCACTGCTGTACTGTAATAAGATATCAGCCTCTCCTCTTATATCACTGCTGTACTGTAATAAGATATCAGCCTCTCCTCTTATATCACTGCTGTACTGTAATAAGATGATATCAGCCTCTCCTCTTATATCACTGCTGTATTGTAATAAGATATCAGCCTCTCCTCTTATATCCCTGCTGTACTGTAATAAGATATCAGCCTCTCCTATTATATCACTGCTGTACTGTAATACGATGATATCAGCCTCTCCTCTTATATCACTGCTGTACTGTAATAAGATGATATCAGCCTCTCCTCTTATATCACTGCTGTACTGTAATAATATATCAGCCTCTCCTCTTATATCACTGCTGTACTGTAATAAGATATCAGCCTCTCCTCTTATATCACTGCTGTACTGTAATAAGATATCAGCCTCTCCTCTTATATTACTGCTGTACTGTAATAAGGTATCAGCCTCTCCTCTTATATCACTGCTGTACTGTAATAAGATATCAGCCTCTCCTCCTATATCACTGCTGTACTGTAATAAGATTATATCAGCCCCTCCTCTTATATCACTGCTGTACTGTAATAAGATGTCAGCTTCTCCTCTTATATCACTGCTGTACTGTAATAAGATATCAGCCTCTCCTCTTATATCACTGCTGTACTGTAATAAGATGATATCAGCCTCTCCTCTTATATCACTACTGTACTGTAATAAGATATCAGCCTCTCCTCTTATATTACTGCTCTACTGTAATAAGATATCAGCCTCTCCTCTTATATCACTGCTGTACTGTAATAAGATATCAGCCTCTCCTTTTATATCACTGCTGTACTGTAATAAGGTATCAGCCTCTCCTCTTATATCACTGCTGTACTGTAATAAGATGATATAAGCCTCTTCTCTTATATTACTTCTGTACTGTAATAAGATATCAGCCCATCCTCTTATATCACTGCTGTACTGTAATAAGATATCAGCCTCTCCTATTATATCACTGCTGTACTGTAATAAGATGATATCAGCCTCTCCTCTTATATCACTGCTGTACTGTAATAAGATATCAGCCTCTCCTCTTATATCACTGCTGTACTGTAATAAGATATCAGCCTCTCCTCTTATATCACTGCTGTACTGTAATAAGATGATATCAGCCTCTTCTCTTATATCACTGCTGTACTGTAATAAGATATCAGCCTCTTCTCTTATATCACTGCTGTACTGTAATAAGATATCAGCCTCTCCTCTTATATCACTGCTGTACTGTAATAAGATGATATCAGCCTCTTCTCTTATATCACTGCTGTACTGTAATAAGGTATCAGCCTCTCCTTTTATATCACTGCTGTACTGTAATAAGATATCAGCATCTCCTCTTATATCACTGCTGTACTGTAATAATATATCAGCCTCTCCTCTTATATCACTGCTGTACTGTAATAAGGTGATATCAGCCTCTTCTCTTATATCACTGCTGTACTGTAATAAGGTGATATCAGCCTCTCCTCTTATATCACTGCTGTACTGTAATAATATATCAGTCTCTCCTCTTATATCACTGCTGTACTGTAATAATATATCAGTCTCTCCTCTTATATCACTGCTGTACTGTAATAAGATATCAGCCTCTCCTCTTATAAGAGGAGAGGCTGATATCATCTTATTACAGTACAGCAGTGATATAAGAGAAGAGGCTGATATCTTATTACAGTACAGCAGTGATATAATAGGAGAGGCTGATATCTTATTACAGTACAGCAGTGATATAAGAGGAGAGACTGATATATTATTACAGTACAGCAGTGATATAAGAGGAGAGACTGATATATTATTACAGTACAGCAGTGATATAAGAGGAGAGGCTGATACCTTATTACAGTACAGCAGTGATATAAGAGGAGAGGCTGATATCTTATTACAGTACAGCAGTGATATAAGAGGAGAGGCTGATACCTTATTACAGTACAGCAGTGATATAAGAGGAGAGGCTGATACCTTATTACAGTACAGCAGTGATATATCACTGCTGTACTGTAATAAGGTATCAGCCTCTCCTCTTATATCACTGCTGTACTGTAATAAGATATCAGCCTCTCCTCTTATAACGCTCCACAACTGTTATAATCTCGGCTCTGTTGTGTTGTCCTCCTCCCTGCTGCAGATAAGGGGTTAATGTTGGTGTGCGGACAGTGTGACATGTCAGGACACGGCAGGCAGGAATGCGGCTGCGCATGGTCCCAGCACTGACTCAACCTGTCCTGCAGCCGGGACGCTCCCCTCAGGGCATAGAGGGGGCTCCACCTGCGGCTGACCGCTCCCACAGCCTGTATGACCCTCTGCTGTGAGCGTGCGGCCTCCCCCACCCTGCACCCGGCCACCTCCCTGACACCGCACCCTGCAACCTCCATGACACCGCACCCTGCACCAGGCCACCTCCCTGACACCGCACCCTGCACCAGGCCACCTCCATGACACCGCACCCTGCACCCGGCCACCTCCATGACACCGCACCCTGCACCAGGCCACCTCCATGACACCGCACCCTGCACCCGGCCACCTCCATGACACCGCACCCTGCACCCGGCCACCTCCATGACACCGCACCCTGCACCCGGCCACCTCCATGACACCGCACCCTGCACCCGGCCACCTCCATGACACCGCACCCTGCACCAGGCCACCTCCATGACACCGCACCCTGCACCCGGCCACCTCCCTGACACCGCACCCTGCACCCGGCCACCTCCATGACACCGCACCCTGCACCCAGCCACCTCCATGACACCGCACCCTGCACCCGGCCACCTCCATGACACCGCACCCTGCACCCGGCCACCTCCATGACACCGCACCCTGCACCAGGCCACCTCCATGACACCGCACCCTGCACCAGGCCACCTCCATGACACCGCACCCTGCACCCGGCCACCTCCATGACACCGCACACTGCACCCGGTCACCTCCATGACACCGCACCCTGCACCAGGCCACCTCCATGACACCGCACCCTGCACCCGGCCACCTCCATGACACCGCACCCTGCACCAGGCCACCTCCATGACACCGCACCCTGCACCAGGCCACCTCCATGACACCGCACTCTGCACCCGGCCACCTCCATGACACTGCACGCTACACCCGGCCACCTCCATGACACCGCACCCTGCACCAGGCCACCTCCATGACACTGCACCCTACACCCGGCCACCTCCCTGACACCGCACCCTGCACCAGGCCACCTCCATGACACTGCACCCTACACCCGGCCACCTCCCTGACACCGCACCCTGCACCCGGCCACCTCCCTGACACCGCACCCTGCACCCGGCCACCTCCATGACACCGCACCCTGCACCCGGCCACCTCCATGACACCGCACCCTGCACCAGGCCACCTCCATGACACTGCACCCTACACCCGGCCACCTCCATGACACCGCACCCTGCACCAGGCCACCTCCATGACACCGCACTCTGCACCCGGCCACCTCCATGACACCGCACCCTGCACCCGGCCACCTCCCTGACACCGCACCCTGCACCCGGCCACCTCCATGACACCGCACCCTGCACCCGGCCACCTCCATGACACCGCACCCTGCACCAGGCCACCTCCATGACACCGCACCCTGCACCCGGCCACCTCCATGACTCTGCACCCGGCCACCTCCATGACACCGCACCCTGCACCCGGCCACCTCCATGACACCGCACCCTGCACCCGGCCACCTCCATGACACCGCACCCTGCACCCGGCCACCTGTATCTAATCCTCTCCTATGTGATACAGTCAGCTGTGCCTCTGTATCTAATCCTCTCCTGTGTGATACAGTCAGCTGTGCCTCTGTATCTAATCCTCTCCTGTGTGATACAGTCAGCTGTGCCTCTGTATCTAATCCTCTCCTGTGTGATACAGTCAGCTGTGCTTTTGTATCTAATCCTCTGCTGTGTGATACAGTCAGCTGTGCCTCTGTATCTAATCCTCTACTATGTGATACAGTCAGCTGTGCCTCTGTATCTAATCCTCTGCTGTGTGATACAGTCAGCTGTGCCTCTGTATCTAATCCTCTCCTGTGTGATACAGTCAGCTGTGCCTCTGTATCTAATCCTCTGCTGTGTGATACAGTCAGGTGTGCCTCTGTATCTAATCCTCTGCTGTGATACAGTCAGCTGTGCCTCTGTATCTAATCCTCTGCTGTGTGATACAGTCCGGTGTGCCTCTGTATCTAATCCTCTCCTATGTGATACAGTCAGCTGTGCCTCTGTATCTAATCCTCTCCTATGTGATACAGTCAGGTGTGCCTCTGTAGCTAATCCTCTGCTGTGATACAGTCAGCTGTGCCTCTGTATCTAATCCTCTGCTGTGTGATACAGTCCGGTGTGCCTCTGTATCTAATCCTCTGCTGTGTGATACAGTCGGGTGTGCCTCTGTATCTAATCCTCTGCTGTGTGATACAGTCAGCTGTGCCTCTGTATCTAATCCTCTCCTGTGTGATACAGTTAGCTGTGCCTCTGTATCTAATCCTCTCCTGTGTGATACAGTTAGCTGTGCCTCTGTATCTAATCCTCTGCTGTGTGATACAGTCAGCTGTGCCCCTGTATCTAATCCTCTGCTGTGTGATACAGTCAGCTGTGCCTCTGTATCTAATCCTCTGCTGTGTGATACCCTCTCCCGGCAGTGGATACAATGTATCGCTCGGGCGGATGTGCCTGGAATGCGGGGACAACACCGGGCAGAGGGGGCGGGGCGGCGGTCACCCCCGGGCACTGAGAGAGAGAGAGAGAGAGAGAGAGAGAGAGAGACAGGAGAGAGAGAGACAGGAGAGAGAGAGAGACAGGAAAGAGAGAGAGAGAGACAGGAGAGAGAGAGAGAGACAGACGGAGAGAGACAGACAGAGAGAGACAGACAGAGGAGAGAGAGAGACAGACGGAGAGAGAGAGACAGAGGAGAGAGAGAGACAGACAGAGGAGAGAGAGACAGACAGAGGAGAGAATGGGTCAGACTCAGCACTGAGAGGAGAGAGACAGCTGCTTGAGGAGGAAGTGACCGCTGCTACAGGGAGAGGAGGAAGAAAGTGCTGGGACAGAGAGACAGCTGGGAGAGGAGGAGGAGACAGCTGGTGAGAGCTGAGAGTGCAGACAGCAGAGACTGCCTCATGGTGTGTGAGATCCGAGACTGCTGTGTGAGGGAAGAGACCGCTGCACCTGGGATGACTGCTGTATACACTCCATAGGGAGTGACCACCGAGAGCCCAAACTATGGAGAGACAGCTGCCCCGGCCAGAAGAGACTCCGTGTATATAGTGTCCAGGAGAAGAGACTGCAGCTGCCCACAGGTACCCCCCCCCCCCCATATATACCTGTACACTGCCCCCCATATATACCTGTACACTGCCCCCCCATATATATACCTGTACACTGCCTCCCCATATATATACCTGTACACTGCACCCCCCATATATATACCTGTACACTGCCCCCCCATATATATACCTGTACACTGCACCCCCCATATATATACCTGTACACTGCCCCCCCATATATATACCTGTACACTGCCCCCCCATATATATACCTGTACACTGCCCCCCCATATATATACCTGTACACTGCCCCCCCATATATACCTGTACACTGCCCCCCCATATATACCTGTACACTTCACCCTCATATATATACCTGTACACTGCACCCCCCATATATATACCTGTACACTGCACCCCCCATATATATACCTGTACACTGCCCCCCATATATACCTGTACACTGCCCCCCGATATATATACCTGTACACTGCACCCCCATATATATACCTGTACACTGCACCCCCATATATATACCTGTACACTGCACCCCCATATATATACCTGTACACTGCACCCGCATATATATACCTGTACACTGCCCCCCCATATATATACCTGTACACTGCCCCCCCATATATACCTGTACACTGCCCCCCCATATATATACCTGTACACTGCCCCCCCATATATACCTGTACACTGCCCCCCCATATATACCTGTACACTGCCCCCCCATATATATACCTGTACACTGCCCCCCCATATATACCTGTACACTGCCCCCCCCATATATATACCTGTACACTGCCCCCCATATATATACCTGTACACTGCCCCCCATATATATACCTGTACACTGCCCCCCATATATATACCTGTACACTGCACCCCCCATATATATACCTGTACACTGCACCCCATATATACCTGCACACTGCCCCCCCATATATACCTGTACACTGCACCCCCATATATACCTGTACACTGCACCCCCATATATACCTGTACACTGCCCCCCCCCATATACCTGTACACTGCCCCCCCATATATATACCTGTACACTGCACCCCCCATATATACCTGTACACTGCACCCCCCATATATACCTGTACACTGCCCCCCCATATATATACCTGTACACTGCCCCCCATATATACCTGTACACTGCCCCCCATATATACCTGTACACTGCCCCCCCATATATATACCTGTACACTGCCCCCCATATATACCTGTACACTGCCCCCATATATATACCTGTACACTGCCCCCCCATATATACCTGTACACTGCCCCCATATATATACCTGTACACTGCCCCCCCATATATACCTGTACACTGCCCCCCCATATATACCTGTACACTGCCCCCCCCATATATATACCTGTACACTGCCCCCCCATATATATACCTGTACACTGCCCCCCCATATATACCTGTACACTGCCCCCCATATATATACCTGTACACTGCCCCCCCCATATATACCTGTACACTGCCCCCCCATATATATACCTGTACACTGCCCCCCCATATATATACCTGTACACTGCCCCCCATATATATACCTGTACACTGCCCCCCCATATATATACCTGTACACTGCCCCCCATATATATACCTGTACACTGCCCCCCCCCATATATACCTGTACACTGCCCCCCATATATATACCTGTACACTGCCCCCCCATATATATACCTGTACACTGCCCCCCCATATATACCTGTACACTGCCCCCCATATATATACCTGTACACTGCCCCCCCATATATATACCTGTACACTGCGCCCCCCCATATACCTGTACACTGCACCCCCATATATACCTGTACACTGCACCCCCATATATATACCTGTACACTGCACCCCCATATATACCTGTACACTGCCCCCCCATATATACCTGTACACTGCCCCCCGATATGTATACCTGTACACTGCACCCCCATATATATACCTGTACACTGCACCCCCCATATATATACCTGTACACTGCCCCCCCATATATATACCTGTACACTGCCCCCCCATATATACCTGTACACTGCCCCCCCATATATACCTGTACACTGCACCCTCATATATATACCTGTACACTGCACCCCCCATATATATACCTGTACACTGCACCCCCCATATATATACCTGTACACTGCCCCCCCATATATACCTGTACACTGCCCCCCCATATATACCTGTACACTGCACCCCCATATATATACCTGTACACTGCACCCCCATATATATACCTGTACACTGCACCCGCATATATATACCTGTAAACTGCCCCCCATATATACCTGTACACTGCACCCTCATATATATACCTGTACACTGCCCCCCCCCATATATACCTGTACACTGCCCCCCCCATATATATACCTGTACACTGCCCCCCCATATATATACCTGTACACTGCCCCCCCATATATATACCTGTACACTGCCCCCCATATATATACCTGTACACTGCCCCCCCATATATATACCTGTACACTGCCCCCCCATATATACCTGTACACTGCCCCCCCATATATATACCTGTACACTGCCCCCCCCATATATATACCTGTACACTGCCCCCCCATATATATACCTGTACACTGCCCCCCCATATATATACCTGTACACTGCCCCCCCCCATATATACCTGTATACCACACTTCTGTATCTGACCTTACCCTTCCTCTCCCCTCCGGCCGCTCCTCTCTCCGTCCTGTCATGTTTGTCCTGTTCTCTTTGCTCTGTCCTATGTGTGACCCCTCATAGAGCGGACCCCCACATATACGAGCCCCCCTCCTCTCAGGGGTCTGCTCTCCGCACTGCTCACTATGTAGACTGCTCTTCTCTCCTGTCTTCTCACTGACAGTCTCTCCTCGTGCCTCCGTCTTGTGGCGGCTCTTTCCTCATGTCTGTCTCTCAGTCGCTCTCTCCTCTCGTGTCTGGTCTCTTGGCCGCTCTCTCTCCCCTCTCTCGTGTCTGGTCTCTTGGCCGCTCTCTCTCCCCTCTCTCGTGTCTGGTCTCTTGGCCGCTCTCTCTCCCCTCTCTCGTGTCTGGTCTCTTGGCCGCTCTCTCTCCCCTCTCTCGTGTCTGGTCTCTTGGCCGCTCTCTCTCCCCTCTCTCGTGTCTGGTCTCTTGGCCGCTCTCTCTCCCCTCTCTCGTGTCTGGTCTCTTGGCCGCTCTCTCTCCCCTCTCTCGTGTCTGGTCTCTTGGCCGCTCTCTCTCCCCTCTCTCGTGTCTGGTCTCTTGGCCGCTCTCTCTCCCCTCTCTCGTGTCTGGTCTCTTGGCCGCTCTCTCTCCCCTCTCTTCTCTCTTGGCCGCTCTCTCTCCCCTCTCTCGTGTCTGGTCTCTTGGCCGCTCTCTCTCACCTCTCTTGTGTCTGGTCTCTTGGCCGCTCTCTCTCCCCTCTCTCGTGTCTGGTCTCTTGGCCGCTCTCTCTCCCCTCTCTTCTCTCTTGGCCGCTCTCTCTCCCCTCTTTCGTGTCTGGTCTCTTGGCCGCTCTCTCTCACCTCTCTTGTGTCTGGTCTCTTTTTCTCCTCACCTGTCATGGTTCACCTCTCTCTTGGCAGCTCTCTTCTCTTGGTCTCACCATTCTCTCTCCTCACCTCGTTTGGCCACTCTCTTCTTTCCTCTCGTGTCTTGCCTCTTTCTTTGCCACTGTCTAACCTCTCTTGACAGCTCTCGTCATGTCTCACCTCTCTTAGCTGCTCTCTCTCCTCTCATATCTTGCCGCTCTCTCTCCTAGCCTTGTCTTTCCTCTAATGTGGTTCCTCTTTGCAGCTCTCACACCTCTCGTGTCTCACCTTTCTGCTTGTGTCTCTCTCCCTTTCTCGTGTCCACCTCTCTCTCTCCTCTCATGTCTCTGGCCTCTCTCTCTCCCTTCTCTCATGTCTCTGGCCTCTCTCTCCTCTCATGTCTCTGGCCTCTCTCTCTCTCTCCTCTCATGTCTCTGGCCTCTCTCTCTCTCTCTCTCTCTCTCTCTCCTCTCATGTCTCTGGCCTCTCTCTCTCTCTCTCTCCTCTCATGTCTCTGGCCTCTCTCTCTCCCTCTCTCTCCTCTCATGTCTCTGGCCTCTCTCTCTCTCTCCTCTCATGTCTCTGGCCTCTCTCTCTCTCTCCTCTCATGTCTCTGGCCTCTCTCTCTCTCTCTCTCCTCTCATGTCTCTGGCCTCTCTCTCTCTCTCTCTCTCTCTCTCTCCTCTCATGTCTCTGGCCTCTCTCTCTCTCTCTCTCTCTCTCTCTCTCTCTCTCCTCTCATGTCTCTGGCCTCTCTCTCTCTCTCTCCTCTCATGTCTCTGGCCTCTCATGTCTCTGGCCTCTCTCTCTCTCTCTCCTCTCATGTCTCTGGCCTCTCATGTCTCTGGCCTCTCTCTCTCTCTCTCCTCTCATGTCTCTGGCCTCTCATGTCTCTGGCCTCTCTCTCTCTCTCTCCTCTCATGTCTCTGGCCTCTCTCTCTTTCTCCTCTCATGTCTCTGGCCTCTCTCTCTCTCTCTCTCTCTCTCTCTCTCCTCTCATGTCTCTGGTCTCTCTCCCCTCTCATGTCTCTGGCCTCCCTCCCCCTCTCTCTCTCCCCTCTCATGTCTCTGGCCTCCCTCTCTCTCTCTCCTCTCATGTCTCTGGCCTCCCTCCCCCTCTCTCTCTCCCCTCTCATGTCTCTGGCCTCCCTCCCCCTCTCTCTCTCCCCTCTCATGTCTCTGGCCTCTCTCTCTCTCTCTCTCTCTCTCTCTCCCTCTCTCTCCCCTCTCATGTCTCTCTCTCTCTCTCTCTCTCTCTCTCCCATGTCTCTGGCCTCTCTCTCTCCCTCTCTCTCTTCTCTCATGTCTCTGGTCTCTCTCTCTCTCCTCTCATGTCTCTCTCTCTCTCTCTCTCTCTCTCTCTCTCTCTCATGTCTCTGGCCTCTCATGTCTCTCTCTCTCTCTCTCTCTCTCCTCTCATGTCTCTCTCTCTCTCTCTCTCTCCTCTCATGTCTCTGGCCTCTCTCTCTCTCTCTCTCTCTCTCTCTCTCTCTCTCTTCTCTCATGTCTCTGGTCTCTCTCTCTCTCTCCTCTCATGTCTCTGGCCTCTCTCTCTCTCTCTCTTCTCTCATGTCTCTGGTCTCTCTCTCTCTCCTCTCATGTCTCTGGCCTCTCATGTCTCTCTCTCTCTCCTCTCATGTCTCTGGCGTCTCTCTCTCTCTCTCTCTCTCTTCTCTCATGTCTCTGGTCTCTCTCTCTCTCTCTCTCTCTCTCTCATGTCTCTCTCTCTTCTCTCATGTCTCTGGTCTCTCTCTCTCTCCTCTCATGTCTCTGGCCTCTCATGTCTCTCTCCCTTCTCTCATGTCTCTGGCCTCTCTCTCTCTCTCTCTCTTCTCTCATGTCTCTGGTCTCTCTGCCTCTCTCTCTCTCTCCTCTCATGTCTCTGGTCTCTCTGCCTCTCTCTCTCTCTCCTCTCATGTCTCTGGCCTCTCTCTCTCTCTCCTCTCATGTCTCTGGCCTCTCGTGTCTCTCTCTTTCTCCTCTCATGTCTCTGGTCTCTCTCTCTCTCTCTCTCTCTCTCTCTCTCTCATGTCTCTGGCCTCTCTCCTCTCATGTCTCTGGCCTCTCTCTCTCTCTCCTCTCCTCTCCTGTCTCTCTCTCTCTCTCTCTCTCTCTCCCTCTCTCTCTCTCTCTCTCTCTGGCCTCTCTCTCTCTCTCTCCTCTCATGTCTCTGGCCTCTCCTGTCTCTCTCCCTCTCTCTCTCTCTGGCCTCTCTCTCTCTCTCTCTCTCTCTCCTCTCATGTCTCTGGCCTCTCTCTCTCTCTCTCTGGCCTCTCTCTCTCTCTCTCTCTCTCTCTCTCTCTCTCTCTCTCATGTCTCTGGCCTCTCTCTCTCTCTCTCTCTCTCTCTCTCTCTCTCTCTCTCTCATGTCTCTGGCCTCTCATGTTTCTGGCCTCTCTCTCTCTCTCATGTCTCTGGCCTCTCATGTCTCTGGCCTCTCCTGTCTCTCTCTTTCTCCACTCATGTCTCTGGCCTCTCTCTCTCTCTCTCTCTCTCTCTCATGTCTCTGGCCTCCCTCTCTCTCTCTCTCTCTCTCTCTCTCTCTCTCTCTCTCTCTCTCTCTCTCTCTCTCCTCTCATGTCTCTGGCCTCTCTCTCTCTCTCTCTCTCTCTCTCTCTCTCTCTCTCTCTCATGTCTCTGGCCTCTCTCTCTCTCTCTCATGTCTCTGGCCTCTCTTGGCCTCTCTCCTCCTGTGTCTCTCCAATGTCTCTGGTGTCTTATACCTCCTTTATGTCGCCCGCAGGGCAGTGTCCTTGCAGCCTCCACCCTTTGTGCCTCCATGATGTTCCCTGCGGTGAGATGACGTCCTGTTACCTGCGGGGTCGGCCGTTCTATTGCCGGGAATGGGCGCTCCAGAGGCTCCAGCACTGCCTGGAGGGGCTAAGCGGGGCCCGGGCCCCCGGCATTCTCATTACTGGGGCCCCTGGTGCTGGGAAGACGGCCCTGTGTGCGGAGATCCTGTGGCCGACCTCCGAGGCCGGACGGGCCTCCAGACTCAGCTCCCGGGTGCTGGCGTACCACTTCTGCCAGGCGCACAGTCACAGCAGCCGGGACCCCCACCGCTTCATCCAGAGCCTGGCGCAGCAGCTGCAGAGCAGCCCCCTGATCAGCGGCTACCGGGGGGCGTCCGAGAGCGCCACCTGCAGGGGAGACCTGCACGAACACTTCAGGAGGTGAGGTGTATAATAGAGACCCCCCTGTACTGTATCCTATAATAGAGACCCCCCTGTACTGTATCCTATAATAGAGACCCCCCTGTACTGTATCCTATAATAGAGACCCCCCTGTACTGTATCCTATAATAGAGACCCCCCTGTACTGTATCCTATAATAGAGACCCCCCCTGTACTGTATCCTATAATAGAGACCCCTCCCCCCCCTGTACTGTATCCTATAATAGAGACCCCCCCTGTACTGTATCCTATAATAGAGACCCCCCCCTGTACTGTATCCTATAATAGAGACCCCTCCTGTACTGTATCCTATAATAGAGACCCCCCTGTACTGTCTCCTATAATAGAGACCCCCCCTGTACTGTATCCTATAATAGAGACCCCCCTGTACTGTATCCTATAATAGAGACCCCCCCCCTCCTGTACTGTATCCTATAATAGAGACCCCCCTGTACTGTATCCTATAATAGAGACCCCCCCCCTCCTGTACTGTATCCTATAATAGACCCCCCTGTACTGTATCCTATAATAGACCCCCCTGTACTGTATCCTATAATAGAGACCCCCCCTGTTCTGTATCCTATAATAGAGACCCCCCCCTGTACTGTATCCTATAATAGACCCCCCTGTACTGTATCCTATAATAGACCCCCCTGTACTGTATCCTATAATAGAGACCCCCCTGTACTGTATCCTATAATAGAGACCCCCCTGTACTGTCTCCTATAATAGAGACCCCCTGTACTGTCTCCTATAATAGAGACCCCCCTGTACTGTATCCAATAATAGAGACTCCCCTGTACTGTATCCTATAATAGAGACCCCCCTGTACTGTATCCTATAATAGAGACCCCCCTGTACTGTATCCAATAATAGAGACTCCCCTGTACTGTATCCTATAATAGAGACCCCCCTGTACTGTATCCTATAATAGAGACCCCCTGTACTGTCTCCTATAATAGAGACCCCCCTGTACTGTCTCCTATAATAGAGACCCCCCTGTACTGTATCCTATAATAGAGACCCCCCTGTACTGTATCCTATAATAGAGACCCCCCTGTACTGTATCCTATAATAGAGACCCCCCCTGTACTGTTTTCTATAATAGACCCCCCTGTACTGTATCCTATAATAGAGACCCCCTGTACTGTCTCCTATAATAGACCCCCCTGTACTGTATCCTATAATAGAGACCCCCCTGTACTGTCTCCTATAATAGAGACCCCCCTGTACTGTATCCTATAATAGACCCCCCTGTACTGTATCCTATAATAGACCCCCCTGTACTGTATCCTATAATAGAGACCCCCCTGTACTGTCTCCTATAATAGACCCCCCTGTACTGTATCCTATAATAGACCCCCCTGTACTGTATCCTATAATAGAGACCCCCCTGTACTGTATCCTATAATAGAGACCCTCCCCCCTCCTGTACTGTATCCTATAATAGAGACCCCCCTGTACTGTATCCTATAATAGAGACCCCCCCTGTACTGTATCCTATAATAGAGACCCCCCTGTACTGTATCCTATAATAGAGACCCCCCCTGTACTGTATCCTATAATAGAGACCCCCCTGTACTGTATCCTATAATAGAGACCCCCTGTACTGTCTCCTATAATAGAGACCCCCTGTACTGTATCCTATAATAGAGACCCCCCTGTACTGTATCCTATAATAGAGACCCCCCTGTACTGTATCCTATAATAGACCCCCCTGTACTGTATTCTATAATAGACCCCCCTGTACTGTATCCTATAATAGAGACCCCCCTGTACTGTATCCTATAATAGAGACCCCCCTGTACTGTATCCTATAATAGAGACCCCCCCTGTACTGTATCCTATAATAGAGACCCCCCTGTACTGTATCCTATAATAGACCCCCCTGTACTGTATCCTATAATAGAGACCCCCCCCTCCTGTACTGTTTCCTATAATAGAGACTCCCCTGTACTGTATCCTATAATAGACCCCCCTGTACTGTTTCCTATAATAGAGACCCCCCCTGTACTGTATCCTATAATAGAGACCCCCCCCCTCCTGTACTGTTTCCTATAATAGAGACTCCCCTGTACTGTATCCTATAATAGAGACCCCCCCCTCCTGTACTGTTTCCTATAATAGAGACCCCCCCTGTACTGTATCCTATAATAGAGACCCCCCCTGTACTGTATCCTATAATAGAGACCCCCCTGTACTGTATCCTATAATAGAGACCCCCCTGTACTGTATCCTATAATAGAGACCCCCCCCCCCCCTGTACGGTCTCCTATAATAGAGACCCCCCCTGTACGGTCTCCTATAATAGAGACCCCCCTGTACTGTATCCTATAATAGAGACCCCCCTGTACTGTATCCTATAATAGAGACCCCCCTGTACTGTATCCTATAATAGAGACCCCCCTGTACTGTATCCTATAATAGAGACCCCCCTGTACTGTATTCTATAATAGAGACCCCCTGTACTGTATCCTATAATAGAGACCCCCCCCTCCTGTACTGTATCCTATAATAGAGACCCCCCCCTGTACTGTATCCTATAATAGAGACCCCCCTGTACTGTATCCTATAATAGAGACCCCCCCTGTACTGTCTCCTATAATAGAGACCCCCCTGTACTGTTTCCTATAATAGAGACCCCCCTGTACTGTATCCTATAATAGAGACCCCCCTGTACTGTATCCTATAATAGAGACCCCCCTGTACTGTATCCTATAATAGAGACCCCCCCTGTAATGTATTCTATAATAGAGACCCCCCTGTACTGTATTCTATAATAGAGACCCCCCCTGTACTGTATTCTATAATAGAGACCCCCCTGTACTGTATTCTATAATAGAGACCCCCCCCTGTACTGTATCCTATAATAGAGACCCCCCCCTCCTGTACTGTGTCCTATAATAGAGACCCCCCTGTACTGTATGCTATAATAGAGACCCCCCCCTCCTGTACTGTATGCTATAATAGAGACCCCCCCTGTACGGTCTCCTATAATAGAGACCCCCCTGTACTGTATCCTATAATAGAGACCCCCCTGTACTGTATCCTATAATAGAGACCCCCCTGTACTGTCTCCTATAATAGAGACCCCCCTGTACTGTCTCCTATAATAGAGACCCCCCTGTACTGTATCCTATAATAGAGACCCCCCCTGTACTGTTTCCTATAATAGAGACCCCCCTGTACTGTATCCTATAATAGAGACCCCCCTGTACTGTATCCTATAATAGAGACCCCCCTGTACTGTATCCTATAATAGAGACCCCCCTGTACTGTATCCTATAATAGAGACCCCCCCTGTAATGTATTCTATAATAGAGACCCCCCTGTACTGTATCCTATAATAGAGACCCCCCCTGTACTGTATCCTATAATAGAGACCCCCCTGTACTGTTTCCTATAATAGAGACCCCCCTGTACTGTATCCTATAATAGAGACCCCCCTGTACTGTATCCTATAATAGAGACCCCCCTGTACTGTATTCTATAATAGAGACCCCCCCTGTAATGTATTCTATAATAGAGACCCCCCTGTACTGTATTCTATAATAGAGACCCCCCCTGTACTGTATCCTATAATAGAGACCCCCCCTGTACTGTATCCTATAATAGAGACCCCCCCTGTACTGTATCCTATAATAGAGACCCCCCTGTACTGTATCCTATAATAGAGACCCCCCCTGTACTGTATCCTATAATAGAGACCCCCCCCTCCTGTACTGTATCCTATAATAGAGACCCCCCCCTCCTGTACTGTATCCTATAATAGAGACCCCCCCCTCCTGTACTGTTTCCTATAATAGAGACCCCCCCCCCTCCTGTACTGTATCCTATAATAGAGACCCCCCCCCTCCTGTACTGTATCCTATAATAGAGACCCCCCCCCTCCTGTACTGTATCCTATAATAGAGACCCCCCTGTACTGTATCCAATAATAGAGACTCCCCTGTACTGTATCCTATAATAGAGACCCCCCCCTCCTGTACTGTATCCTATAATAGAGACCCCCCCCTGTACTGTATCCTATAATAGAGACCCCCCCCTCCTGTACTGTATCCTATAATAGAGAGACCCCCCTGTACTGTATCCTATAATAGAGAGACCCCCCTGTACTGTATGCTATAATAGAGACCCCCCCCTCCTGTACTGTATGCTATAATATCCTCCCCCCCCCACCCCGCACTGTATCCTATAATGTCTTGGTGCGATGCTCTGCAGGGTTGCAGTCACTGTCTTTGTCCCTCGCAGGACGGTCCTGTCTCCGCTGTCGGAGCTGCCGCCACCCTCGCAGAACCTCTTGCTGCTGGTGGATTCGGTGGATGAGATGTGCTGCGGCTGCTGCGGCCGTCATGGATCAGATGGGTTTTCCGGGGACTCGGGCTGCACCATTGCGGAGCTGCTGGCCTCTCACCATGAGCTGCTCCCCCCCTGGCTGCTGCTGGTGTGCTCCATGCGGAGACAGAACAAGGCCGTCACCAGGACGTTCACAGGTGAGGAGACTCCGCCCACCCTGCATAATGTCACATCACCTGCTTCATAGGTCGATCCCGCCTCCTGTACGTCAAATAATCACCTGCCTCCAATTCAGCAGATAATCACCCTCCTCCTATAGGTCAGATAATCACCCGCCTCCTGTACATCAGATAATCATCCTCTTCCTATAGGTCAGATAATCACCCGCCTCCTATAGGTCAGATAATCACCCGCCTCCTATACAGCAGATACTCACCCGCCTCTTATAGATCATATAATCACCCGCCTCTTATAGATCATATAATCACCCGCCTCCTTATAGATCATATAATCACCCGCCTCTTATAGATCATATAATCACCCGCCTCTTATAGATCATATAATCACCCGCCTCCTATAGATCATATAATCACCCGCCTCTTATAGATCATATAATCACCCGCCTCCTTATAGATCATATAATCACCCGCCTCTTATAGATCATATAATCACCCGCCTCTTATAGATCATATAATCACCCGCCTCCTTATAGATCATATAATCACCCGCCTCTTATAGATCATATAATCACCCGCCTCTTATAGATCATATAATCACCCGCCTCCTTATAGATCATATAATCACCCGCCTCTTATAGATCATATAATCACCCACCTCCTATAGATCAGGGTAGATGTTCCTGTTTCTGTCCCGGTGCCCCCTCCTACCTATGCAGGACTGTGTGGATATACTATATATATATATATAGATAATGTAGTATATGTCTTGTCAGGGCATGCTGGGAGTTGTAGTGATTCTTACCCCTTGGTCGTCCTCAGGTTTCCGCAGACTCTGCTTGGACGACCTCCGTAAAGCTCACATTGTGCGTGACGTGCAGCAATACATCCTGAGCCGCCTGGACGGTGAGAGGTGTCTGCGGCAGCACCTGACCCTGGACACCGCCGAGATGCTGAACCAGCTGCACATAAAGAGCAACGGCTGCTTCCTGTTCCTGGAGCGGGTGCTGGACGGCGTCTCCGAGGGCTCCATCCTGCTGCGCGAGATCCGCCACATCCCCGGCACTCTGAACGGCCTCTACCTGTGGCTGTGCCAGCGGCTGTTCTCAGGCCGTCAGTTCTGCCAGGTGCGGACGTTGCTCAACGTCATCTTAGCTTCTCCCATTCCCCTGTCCCCGTCTCAGCTCCACAAGGCCGTATGGACCAAGCAGATGGATGGGTGGAGAGCGGAGGAGTTCACCAAGATCCTGGCGTTCATCTCTGTGCTGCTTCACCCTCTGGATGGCGCCCAGGTGGTCCTCTTCCATCACAGCTTCTCGGAGTGGCTCCTGGACGTGAAATACTGTACCCAGAAATACCTGTGTAATATCACCGAGGGCCACTGCATGTTGGCCATGAGCCTGTCCACACGGGCACCCGACCTGCAACCCACCGAAGTGGCCCAGCTGGCCAAGCATCTCCTTCTATCAGACATCCGGGGGCTGGAGCCCTGTCACCTAGCTCTGTGGCTCCTGTGGACAGGGGCCCCGGTGTCGGACTGTTTAGCGTCAAATGTCTCTTTAGAGTTGGAGGTCCTGCAGTTGCTCTTGTTGGCCCGGCCAAAAATAGATGGAGAATCCCTTGTGGAGGACTCGACTGCCCTTAAGAGAACCCTGGAGCGCGGCATCTCTTTGGAGTTCCTGCTAGAAACGGGGGGAGGACTGAATCAGAGAGACAGAGCCGGACGGACTCTGCTCGCTGCCGGGGCCCACACCGGTAACCTGGATGCCGTAAACTTAATGCTTTCCAGAGGGGCCGATCTGGAGGCCACTGATGAAGACGGGCAGACTCCTCTAGGTCTGGCTGCACATCAGGGGCACCTGCCGGTGGTGGAGCTCCTTTTGGAACACGGCGCTCGGCATGACCATAGTGACGGTCTTGGCTGGACCCCTCTACGTGCTGCAGCATGGGGGGGCCACACAGAGGTTGTAGAGTCACTGCTTGCATTTGGGGCTCAGCCAGACACATCCGGGGCCGATGGACGCACCGCATTGAGGGCAGCAGCGTGGGGTGGACACGAGGGTCCCGTGAAGGCCTTGATAAGGGCTGGAGCGGAGATAGACCGTGCCGACGAAGAGGGACGCACTCCTCTCATGGCCGCTGCATACATGGGCCACGGTGCAGTGGCTGAATTGTTGCTGAAATCGGGAGCCAACATAAATCAATGCGATGGAGACGGACGCTCTGCCCTTGCCGTGGCATGTTTGTGCGTGCCAACTGGGCAGAGACAACCTCAACTGGTTTCTGTTTTGTTGGATCATGGGGCAGATCCCGAGCTGCGAGACAAGGAAGGATTAACGCCACTGCTGGTCGCTGCCTATGAGGGGCAAGAAGAGGTGGCAGAACTTCTCCTCGAAGCTGGGGCAAACCCGGACAAAGCTGGAAAGGACCAGATGACGCCACTTTTAGCAGCATCCTCTGGCGGACATGCTGAAACAGTGAGGGTACTACTACTTTGGGGGGCGTCGACAGATGTCTCAGACAAGGAAGGGCGGTCTGCACTCCTGCTGGCAGCTGCAGCAGCTCGAGGGGAGGAGGCAGTAAGAGTCTTACTACACAGGGGCCTGAATGAAAACCACCAGGACCACTTGGGGTGGACGGCGTTGCACTGGGCGGCTTGTGAAGGTCGGAGAAGTGTTTGTCGTACCCTGATAGATGGAGGAGCCAAGGTGGGCGTGAAAGACAGAGATGGCTACACGCCTCTCCTCCTGGCAGCGGAAGAAGGACACACCGGCTGTGTAGAACTGTTGATAAACCGGGGCTCCCCCGTCAGCCAGCAGGGCAGGGATGGAATGACGGCTTTGTGTTTTGCTGCTCTCGCAGGCCACAAGGCCACTGTGGAATTACTGCTGAGGAAAGGAGCAGACCCCGATGTGAAGACCACTCAAGGAAAACCACTGCTGCACCTTCTAGCCCTGCAGGGACTAACAGATATAGCCAAAGTTCTGCTGGAGCATGGTGCTGACCCAGAGGGCAGGGACCTCGAAGAACGGACGGCATTACACGCCTCCTGCTGGCAAGGGGACGTAGAGATGGCTCATCTTCTTGTTGAGGCCGGCCGTGCAAATTGCAATGCGTTTGACAAAGAGAACAGGACTCCTTTCCACTGTGCTGCATGGCGAGGCCAAGCCAACATTGCCCAACTTCTGATATCAAAGGGGGCGTTTACTGATGCACAGTGCTCCCAGGGGGCCACCCCTCTCTGTATAGCAGCTCAGGAAGGACACTATGAACTGGCCAGAGTGCTCTTAGAGGAGGGGAAAGCCAGCCCCTTTCATTCGGACCACTATGGACGTACCCCCATAAAAGTCGCAGCCAAGGGTGGGCATGTAGCCATAGTTCATCTTCTTGAAGCTCACGGTGTTCCCTCATACCAAGGACCAATGGTGAAGACTCTAGTAAAAGAAGCCTCTGCGACTGAGGGAGCCGGTGTCGGAAGTGACAGCTGGTCTACGCTGTCACCCGTGTCGACAGGCAGCCGCTCTCTTGACAACTCCCTGAAGAGTTCTGCAGGGTCGGTGCTGACGTCTTCCACCTATCATTCCCAGGCAACAGTGCCCATGGACAGCCTTACTTTCATCCAGCAGGTTCAGCAGCACTCTCTTCCACGCAGCCGCTCTCGACAAGTTGTTGCCCTCACTAGCATGGTGGGCTTCCCGGGCCTCCCTGGATCCTCTGGCGAGTTCATTACTACATGTAACCAAAATCCAAGTTCTCCAGATCGTGAGCTAAAGAGGAACGGGATACTCACCAATCCCAAGTACGGAAGCCCCACATACGGGCGCCTCAGGCCCGGTGATGGCGTGCACCCCATACACGACAGCTCGAACCAAAGTAAGAGCAGCAGCTCAGGATATTCCTCCAATCATCCCACCAGCGACATCCACAACACAAAGAGCAGCAACCTCAACCAACAGCCAAAGAAAGTCAAAAACATCCCGGATCAACCCTTAAGGACTTCTCAGGTGAGGGGGAGCCCCGTCCACTCTCCACAGAAAATTTATGACCCTGTACACATACCCAAGACCTCAATGGATCCAGTGGATTCAAAAAACAAAGCATCAAACCTACTGACCTCACCAGAATGCAAAGAAGAGCCTGTGGCCTCTGCCAGGAGCCCTGTGAACTTTGTTTACTGTGCCGGGAGATCGGGAGACATTGTGCGCTCCCCCACTACAAAAGATCCTCTCAACTCTCCAACTAAGGGAGACCGGGAGCGCTCCCCAGGAGGCCAGACCTCGCCAATCATCTCCATCACCACTATGGACCCTCAGCTCCACCTCAAGCGAGCCATCAAGCTGCAGTTTGAGGGTCGCACATGTGGATTCAACTACAGGAAGGAGACACCACTGTGAGGTATGAACCGCACTTCAGAACTGAAGAATTAGTGTACAGAGAGGAGAGCAGCCACAGCACACTGTACATGGGGAGGGAGTATATTATACTGTGTACATGGGGAGGAGAGCAGCCACAGCACACTGTACATGGGGAGGGAGTATAATATACTGTGTATCAGTGTACATGGAGAGGATAGCACCCACAGCATACTGTACATGGGGAGGGAGTATATTATACTGTGTACATGGGGAGGAGAGCAGCCACAGCACACTGTACATGGGGAGGGAGTATATTATACTGTGTACATGGGGAGGAGAGCAGCCACAGCACACTGTACATGGGGGGGGGAGTATATTATACTGTGTACATGGGGAGGAGAGCAGCCACAGCACACTGTACATGGGGAGGGAGTATATTATACTGTGTACATGGGGAGGAGAGCATCCACAGCACACTGTACATGGGGAGGGAGTATAATATACTGTGTACATGGGGAGGAGAGCAGCCACAGCACACTGTACATGGGGAGGGAGTATATTATACTGTGTACATGGGGAGGAGAGCACCCACAGCACACTGTACATGGGGAGGGAGTATAATATACTGTGTATCAGTGTACATGGAGAGGATAGCACCCACAGCATACTGTACATGGGGAGGGAGTATATTATACTGTGTACATGGGGAGGAGAGCAGCCACAGCACACTGTCCATGGGGAGGGAGTATAATATACTGTGTATCAGTGTACATGGAGAGCATAGCACCCACAGCACACTGTACATGGGGGGGGGGAGTATATTATACTGTGTACATGGGGAGGAGAGCAGCCACAGCACACTGTACATGGGGAGGGAGTATATTATACTGTGTACATGGGGAGGAGAGCACCCACAGCACACTGTACATGGGGAGGGAGTATAATATACTGTGTATCAGTGTACATGGAGAGGATAGCACCCACAGCATACTGTACATGGGGAGGGAGTATATTATACTGTGTACATGGGGAGGAGAGCAGCCACAGCACACTGTCCATGGGGAGGGAGTATAATATACTGTGTATCAGTGTACATGGAGAGCATAGCACCCACAGCACACTGTACATGGGGGGGGGGGGAGTATATTATACTGTGTACATGGGGAGGAGAGCAGCCACAGCACACTGTACATGGGGAGGGAGTATATTATACTGTGTACATGGGGAGGAGAGCACCCACAGCACACTGTACATGGGGAGGGAGTATAATATACTGTGTATCAGTGTACATGGAGAGGATAGCACCCACAGCATACTGTACATGGGGAGGGAGTATATTATACTGTGTACATGGGGAGGAGAGCAGCCACAGCACACTGTACATGGGGAGGGAGTATATTATACTGTGTACATGGGGAGGAGAGCAGCCACAGCACACTGTACATGGGGAGGGAGTATATTATACTGTGTACATGGGGAAGAGAGCAGCCACAGCACACTGTACATGGGGAGGGAGTATAATATACTGTGTATCAGTGTACAGAGAGAGGAGAGCACCCACAGCACATTGTACATGGGGAGGGAGGATATTATACTGTGTACATGGGGAGGAGAGCAGCCACAGCACACTGTACATGGGGAGGGAGGATATTATACTGTGTACATGGGGAGGAGAGCAGCCACAGCACACTGTACATGGGGAGGGAGGATATTATACTGTGTACATGGGGAGGAGAGCACCCACAGCACACTGTACATGGGGAGGGAGTATAATATACTGTGTATCAGTGTACAGAGAGAGGAGAGCACCCACAGCACACTGTACATGGGGAGGGACTATAATATACTGTGTATCAGTGTACAGAGAGAGGAGAGCACCCACAGCACATTGTACATGGGGAGGGAGGATATTATACTGTGTACATGGGGAGGAGAGCAGCCACAGCACACTGTACATGGGGAGGGAGGATATTATACTGTGTACATGGGGAGGAGAGCAGCCACAGCACACTGTACATGGGGAGGGAGGATATTATACTGTGTACATGGGGAGGAGAGCACCCACAGCGCACTGTACATGGGGAGGGAGTATAATATACTGTGTATCAGTGTACATGGAGAGGAGAGCACCCACAGTACACTGTACATGGGGAGGGAGTATATTATACTGTGTACATGGGGAGGAGAGCAGCCACAGCACACTGTACATGGGGAGGGACTATAATATACTGTGTACATGGGGAGGAGAGCAGCCACAGCACACTGTACATGGGGAGGGAGGATATTATACTGTGTACATGGGGAGGAGAGCACCCACAGCACACTGTACATGGGGAGGGACTATAATATACTGTGTATCAGTGTACAGAGAGAGGAGAGCACCCACAGCACACTGTACATGGGGAGGGGGATATTATACCATTTAGAGAGGGAGGAGAGTACCCACAGCACACTGTATATGGGAAGGAATGATATTATACTGTGTATCAGTGTACAGAGAGAAGAGAGCACCCACAGCACACTGTACATGAGGAGGGAATATATTATACTGTGTACAGAGAGAGGAGAGCACCCACAGCACACTATACATGGGGATGAAGTATATTATACTGTGTACAGAGAGAGGAGAGCACCCACAGCACACTATACATGGGAAGGGAGGATATTATACTGTGTACAGATAGAGGAGAGCACCCACAGCACACTGTACATGGGGAGGGAGTATATTATACTGTGTACATAGAGAGGAGAGCACCCACAGCACACTGTATATAGGGAGGGAGTATATTATACTGTGTACAGAAAGAGGAGAGCACCCACAGCACACTGTACATGGGAAGGGAGGATATTATACTGAGTACAGAGAGCAAGAGGATAGCACCCACAGTACACTGTACATGAGGAGGGAGTATATTATACTGTGTATCAGTGTACAGAGAGAAGAGAGCCCCCACAGCACACTGTACATAATATAGAGAGGAGAGCACCCACAGCACACTGTACATGGGGATGGAGGATATTATACTGTGTATCAGTGTACAGAGAGAGGAGAGCACCCACAGCACACTGTACATGGGAAGGGAGGATATTATACTGAGTACAGAGAGCAAGAGGATAGCACCCACAGTACACTGTACATGGGGAGGGAGTATATTATACTGTGTACAGAGAGAGTAGAGCACCTACAGCACACTGTACATGGGGAGGGAGTATATTATACTGTGTACAGAGAGAGGAGAGCACCTACAGCACACTGTACATGGGGAGGGAGTATATTATACTGTGTACAGAGAGAGGAGAGCACCCACAGCACACTGTACATGAGGAGGAAGTATATTATACTGTATATATAGAGAGAAGAGTACCCATAGCACACTGTACATGGTGAGGGTAGATATTTTACTGTGTACAGAGAGAGAGGAGAGAACCCACAGCACACTGTACATGGGGGGGAGTATATTATATTGTGTACAGAGAGAGGAGAGCACCCACAGCGCACTGTACATGGGGAGGGAGTATATTATACTGTGTACAGAGAGAGAGAGAGGAGAGCACCCACAGCACACTGTACATGGGGAGGGAGTATATTATACTGTGTATCAGTGTACATAGAGAGTAGAGCACCCACAGCACACTGTACATGGGGAGGGAGGATATTATACTGTTTACAAAGAGAGAGGAGAGCACCCACAGCACACTGTACATGGGAAGGGAGTATATTATACTGTGTACAGAGAGAGGAGTACACCCACAGCAAACTGTACATGGGGAGGGAGTATATTATACTGTGTACAGAGAGAGAGAGAGGAGAGCACCCACAGCACACTATACTTGGGGAGGGAGTATATTATACTGTGTACAGAGAGAGAGGAGAGCACTCACAGCACATTGTACATGAGGAGGGAGTATATTATACTGTGTATCAGTGTACAGAGAGAAGAGAGCCCCCACAGCACACTGTACATGATATAGAGAGGAGAGCCCCACAGCACACTGTACATGGGGATGGAGGATATTATACTGTGTATCAGTGTACAGAGAGAGGAGAGCACCCACAGCACACTGTACATGGCGAGGGAGGATATTATACTGTGCACAGAGAGAGAGAGGAGAGCACCCACAGCACACTGTACATGGGGAGGGAGGATATTATACTGTGTACAGAGAGAGGAGAGCACCCACAGCACACTGTACATGGGGAGGGAGGATATTATACTTTGTACAGAGAGAGAGAGGAGAGCACCCACAGCACACTGTACATGGGGAGGGAGTATATTATACTGTGTACAGAGAGAGAGAGAGAGAGGAGAGCACCCACAGCACACTGTACATGGGGAGGGAGGATATTATACTGTGTACAGAGAGAGGAGAGCACCCACAGCACACTGTACATGGGGAGGGAGGATATTATACTTTGTACAGAGAGAGAGAGGAGAGCACCCACAGCACACTATACATGGGGAGGGAGTATATTATACTGTGTACAGAGAGAGGAGAGGAGAGCACCCACAGCACACTGTACATGGGGAGGGAGGATATTATACTTTGTACAGAGAGAGAGAGGAAAGCACCCACAGCACACTGTACATGGGGAGGGAGTATATTATACTGTGTACAGAGAGAGGAGAGCACCCACAGCACACTGTACATGGGGAGGGAGTATATTATACTGTGTATCAGTGTACAGAGAGAGGAGAGCACCCACAGCACACTGTACATGGGGAGGGAGTATATTATACTGTGTACAGAGAGAGGAGAGCACCCACAGCACACTGTACATGGGGAGGGAGGATATTATACTTTGTACAGAGAGAGAGAGGAAAGCACCCACAGCACACTGTACATGGGGAGGGAGTATATTATACTGTGTACAGAGAGAGGAGAGCACCCACAGCACACTGTACATGGGGAGGGAGGATATTATACTGTGTACACAGAGAGGAGAGCACTTACAGAGGACCATGAATGGAAAGTGAGTAAATCATACATACTGGGCGACATTTAGGAAGACTGGCATACTCGTTCTCCGTTCTTCTGCTGGTATTTCTAAAAGGTGTATGCACAGGATCAGAGTTATAGAGGAAGGAGAAGGGTCCCAGCAGCACAGAGGATGTCAGGAGAGGAGGGGGCTGATCTTATAGGGGAGGTCCCAGCAGCACAGAGGATGTCAGGAGAGGAGGGGGCTGATACCATAGGAGAGGACACAGCAGCACAGAGGATGTCAGGAGAGGAGGGGGCTGATACTATAGGAGAGGACACAGCAGCACAGAGGATGTCAGGAGAGGAGGGTGCTAATCGTATAGGAGAGGTCCCAGCAGCACAGAGGATTTCAGGAGAGGAGGGGGCTGATCCTGTAGGGGAGGACACAGCAGCACAGAGGATGTCAGGAGAGGAAGGGGCTGATCTTATAGGGGAGGACACAGCAGCACAGAGGATGTCAGGAGAGGAGGGGGCTGATCTTATAGGAGAGGTCCCAGCAGCACAGAGGATGTCAGGAGAGGAGGGGGCTGATACTATAGGGGAGGACACAGCAGCACAGAGGATGTCAGGAGAGGAGGGGGCTGATCTTATAGGAGAGGACACAGCAGCACAGAGGATGTCAGGAGAGGAGGGGGCTGATCTTATAGGGGAGGACACAGCAGCACAGAGGATGTCAGGAGAGGAGGGGGCTGATCTTATAGGGGAGGTCCCAGCAGCACAGAGGATGTCAGGAGAGGAGGGTGCTGATCTATAGGGGAGAACACAGCAGCACAGAGGATGTCAGGAGAGGAGGGGGCTGATCTTATAGGGGAGATCACGGCAGCATAGAGGATGTCAGGAGAGGAGGGGGCTGATACTATAGGAGAGGACACAGCAGCACAGAGGATGTCAGGAGAGGAGGCGGCTGATCTTATAGGGGAGGTCCCAGCAGCACAGAGAATGTCAGGAGAGGAGGGGGCTGATACTATAGGGGAGGTCCCAGCAGCACAGAGGATGTCAGCACATGATTATGCCTGTGTCTCAGCACTTTCCTTACATTTCTTTACAGATACTTGCTGATAATCCAGGGGAACAGGCGGCACCAGGACCCAGGAGACGCCTCATACGCCTAAACGGATGTCTCTTCGCACAGTCTAAATTTTCAGAGGATTTTCTACTGATTGTTAAGACTCCCATCCTGCGGAGGACCCCCAGGATGGAGGACCCCCAGGATGGAGGACCCCCAGGATGGAGGACCCCCAGGATGGAGGACCCCCAGGATGGAGGACCCCCAGGATAGAGGACCCCCAGGATAGAGGACCCCCAGGGAATTTGTTTACATTCATCTTTATACTGAACATTAAAAATAGTTACCGATTTCTCTGCATTTTTCTATATGAGGCAGAAGCAGCTCCATATACTACCACCTGCTGGCACTGGGGGGGGGGGGGGTGATATGGGGGGGGATGTGTAGATGTGATATGGGGGGGGGGGTGATAGGGGGGGGATGTGTAGATGTGATATGGGGGGGGGATGATAGGGGGGGGATGTGTAGATGTGATATGGGGGGGGGGATGATAGGGGGGGGGATGTGTAGATGTGATATGGGGGGATGTGTAGATGTATATGGGGGGATGTGTAGATGTGATATGGGGGGATGTGTAGATGTATATGGGGGGATGTGTAGATGTGATATGGGGGATGTGTAGATGTGATATGGGGGGATGTGTAGATGTGATATGGGGGATGTGTAGATGTGATATGGGGGGATGTGTAGATGTGATATGGGGGGATGTGTAGATGTGATATGGGGGGGATGTGGAGATGTGATATGGGGGGATGTGTAGATGTGATATGGGGGGATGTATAGATGTGATATGGGGGGATGTGTAGATGTGATATGGGGGGATGTGTAGATGTGATATGGGGGGATGTGTAGATGTGATATGGGGGGATGTATAGATGTGATATGGGGGGATGTGTAGATGTGTTAAATGGGGGGAATGTGTAGATGTGATATGGGGGGATGTGTAGATGTATATGGGGGGGTGTAGATGTATATGGGGGGATGTGTAGATGTGATATGGGGGGGATGTATAGATGTGATATGGGGGGATGTGTAGATGTGTAATGGGGGGAATATGTAGATGTGATATGGGGGGATGTGTAGATGTATATGGGGGGGTGTAGATGTATATGGGGGGATGTGTAGATGTGATATGGGGGGGATGTGTAGATGTGATATGGGGGGGATGTGTAGATGTGATATGGGGGGATGTGTAGATGTGATATGGGGGGATGTGTAGATGTGATATGGGGGGATGTGTAGATGTGATATGGGGGGATGTGTAGATGTGATATGGGGGGGATGTGTAGATGTGATATGGGGGGATGTGTAGATGTGATATGGGGGGAGGGATGTGTAGATGTGATATGGGGGGATGTGTAGATGTGATATGGGGGGGATGTGTAGATGTATATGGGGGGATGTGTAGATGTATATGGGGGGATGTGTAGATGTGATATGGGGGGGGATGTGTAGATGTGATATGGGGGGATGTGTAGATGTGATATGGGGGGATGTGTAGATGTGATATGGGGGGAGGGATGTGTAGATGTGATATGGGGGGGGGGATGTGTAGATGTGATATGGGGGGGATGTGTAGATGTGATATGGGGGGGGATGTGTAGATGTGATATGGGGGGGATGTGTAGATGTGATATGGGGGGGGGATGTGTAGATGTGATATGGGGGGATGTGTAGATGTATATGGGGGGATGTGTAGATGTATATGGGGGGGGATGTGTAGATGTGATATGGGGGGGATGTGTAGATGTATATGGGGGGATGTGTAGATGTATATGGGGGGGGATGTGTAGATGTGATATGGGGGGGGGATGTGTAGATGTGATATGGGGGGGATGTGTAGATGTGATATGGGGGGGATGTGTAGATGTGATATGGGGGGGGGGATGTGTAGATGTGATATGGGGGGGATGTATAGATGTGATATGGGGGGATGTGTAGATGTATATGGGGGGGGATGTGTAGATGTGATATGGGGGGGATGTGTAGATGTATATGGGGGGATGTGTAGATGTATATGGGGGGATGTGTATATGTGATATGGGGGGGATGTGTAGATGTATATGGGGGGATGTGTAGATGTGATATGGGGGGGGATGTGTAGATGTGATATGGGGGGGATGTGTAGGTGTATATGGGGGGGATGTGTAGATGTGATATGGGGGAATGTGTAGATGTATATGGGGGGGATGTGTAGATGTATATGGGGGGGATGTGTAGATGTGATATGGGGGGGATGTGTAGATGTATATGGGGGGGATGTGTAGATGTATATGGGGGGGATGTGTAGATGTGATATGGGGGGGATGTGATATGGGGGGGGTGATATGGGGGGAAGTGTAGATGTGATATGGGGGGATGTGTAGATGTGATATGGGGGGATGTGTAGATGTGATATGGGGGGGATGTGATATGGGGGGGGTGATATGGGGGGAGGTGTAGATGTGATATGGGGGGATGTGTAGATGTGATATGGGGGATGTGTAGATGTATATGGGGGGGATGTGTAGATGTGATATGGGGGGGATGTGATATGGGGGGGGTGATATGGGGGGAGGTGTAGATGTGATATGGGGGGATGTGTAGATGTGATATGGGGGATGTGTAGATGTATATGGGGGGGATGTGTAGATGTATATGGGGGGATGTGTAGATGTGATATGGGGGGATGTGTAGATGTGATATGGGGGGATGTGTAGATGTGATATGGGGGGATGTGTAGATGTGATATGGGGGGGATGTGTAGATGTGATATGGGGGGGGATGTGTAGATGTATATGGGGGGATGTGTAGATGTATATGGGGGGATGTGTAGATATGATATGGGGGGGATATGTAGATGTGATATGGGGGGGGATGTGTAGATGTGATATGGGGGGGGATGTGTAGATGTGATATGGGGGATGTGTAGATGTGATATGGGGGGGTGATATGGGGGATGTGTAGATGTGATATGGGGGGGGGGATGTGTAGATGTGATATGGGGGGGATGTGTAGATGTGATATGGGGGGAGGGATGTGTAGATGTATATGGGGGATGTGTAGATGTGATATGGGGGGATGTGTAGATGTGATATGGGGGGGATGTGTAGATGTGATATGGGGGGGGGATGTGTAGATGTGATATGGGGGGATGTGATATGGGGGGGATGTGTAGATGTGATATGGGGGGGGGGATGTGTAGATGTATATGGGGGGATGTGTAGATGTGATATGGGGGGGGGATGTGTAGATGTGATATGGGGGGGATGTGTAGATGTGATATGGGGGGGATGTGTAGATGTGATATGGGGGGGGATGTGTAGATGTGATATGGGGGGATGTGTAGATGTATATGGGGGGGGATGTGTAGATGTATATGGGGGGGGATGTGTAGATGTATATGGGGGGGGATGTGTAGATGTATATGGGGGGATGTGTAGATGTGATATGGGGGGGGGATGTGTAGATGTGATATGGGGGGGATGTGTAGATGTGATATGGGGGGGGATGTGTAGATGTGATATGGGGGGGATGTGTAGATGTGATATGGGGGGGGGATGTGTAGATGTGATATGGGGGGGATGTGTAGATGTGATATGGGGGGATGTGTAGATGTGATATGGGGGGGATGTGTAGATGTGATATGGGGGGATGTGTAGATGTGATATGGGGGGATGTGTAGATGTGATATGGGGGGGATGTGTAGATGTGATATGGGGGATGTGTAGATGTATATGGGGGGATGTGTAGATGTGATATGGGGGGGATGTGTAGATGTGATATGGGGGGATGTGTAGATGTGATATGGGGGGGGATGTGTAGATGTGATATGGGGGGGATGTGTAGATGTGATATGGGGGGATGTGATATGGGGGGATGTGTAGATGTGATATGGGGGGATGTGATATGGGGGGATGTGTAGATGTGATATGGGGGGATGTGTAGATGTGATATGGGGGGATGTGTAGATGTGATATGGGGGGGATGTGTAGATGTGATATGGGGGATGTGTAGATGTATATGGGGGGATGTGTAGATGTGATATGGGGGGGATGTGTAGATGTGATATGGGGGGATGTGTAGATGTGATATGGGGGGATGTGTAGATGTGATATGGGGGGATGTGTAGATGTGATATGGGGGGGGGATATGTAGATGTGATATGGGGGGGGATGTGTAGATGTGATATGGGGGGGGATGTGTAGATGTGATATGGGGGGGATGTGTAGATGTGATATGGGGGGGGATGTGTAGATGTGATATGGGGGGATGTGTAGATGTGATATGGGGGGGGGATGTGTAGATGTGATATGGGGGGGTGTAGATGTGATATGGGGGTGTGTGATATGGGGGGATGTGTAGATGTGATATGGGGGGATGTGTAGATGTGATATGGGGGGGTGATGTGTAGATGTGATATGGGGGGGTGTAGATGTGATATGGGGGGGGATGGGTAGATGTGATATGGGGGGGATGGGTAGATGTGATATGGGGGGGATGGGTAGATGTGATATGGGGGGATGTGTAGATGTGATATGGGGGGATGTGATATGGGGGGATGTGTAGATGTGATATGGGGGGATGTGATATGGGGGGATGTGTAGATGTGATATGGGGGGATGTGTAGATGTGATATGGGGGGATGTGTAGATGTGATATGGGGGGATGTGTAGATGTATATGGGGGGATGTGTAGATGTGATATGGGGGGGATGTGTAGATGTGATATGGGGGGGTGATGTGTAGATGTGATATGGGGGGGATGTGTAGATGTGATATGGGGGGGGTGTAGATGTGATATGGGGGGGGGATGTGTAGATGTGATATGGGGGGGGTGATGTGTAGATGTGATATGGGGGGGGTGATGTGTAGATGTGATATGGGGGGGGTGTAGATGTGATATGGGGGGGATGTGGAGATGTTATATGGGGGGGGATGTGTAGATGTGATATGGGGGGATGTGTAGATGTGATATGGGGGGGTGATGTGTAGATGTGATATGGGGGGGTGTAGATGTGATATGGGGGGGATGTGTAGATGTGATATGGGGGGATGTGGAGATGTTATATGGGGGGGGATGTGTAGATGTGATATGGGGGGGATGTGATATGGGGGGATGTGTAGATGTGATATGGGGGGGGATGTGTAGATGTGATATGGGGGGGATGTGTAGATGTGATATGGGGGGGATGTGTAGATGTGATATGGGGGGATGTGGAGATGTGATATGGGGGGATGTGGAGATGTTATATGGGGGGGGATGTGTAGATGTGATATGGGGGGGGGTGTAGATGTGATATGGGGGGGATGTGTAGATGTGATATGGGGGGGGATGTGTAGATGTATATGGGGGGATGTGTAGATGTGATATGGGGGGATGTGATATGGGGGGATGTGTAGATGTGATATGGGGGGGATGTGTAGATGTGATATGGGGGGATGTGGAGATGTTATATGGGGGGGGATGTGTAGATGTGATATGGGGGGGATGTGTAGATGTGATATGGGGGGATGTGGAGATGTTATATGGGGGGGGATGTGTAGATGTGATATGGGGGGGGGTGTAGATGTGATATGGGGGGATGTGTAGATGTGATATGGGGGGGGGATGTGTAGATGTGATATGGGGGATGTGTAGATGTATATGGGGGGATGTGATATGGGGGGATGTGTAGATGTGATATGGGGGGATGTGTAGATGTGATATGGGGGGATGTGTAGATGTGATATGGGGGGGATGTGTAGATGTGATATGGGGGATGTGTAGATGTATATGGGGGGATGTGTAGATGTGATATGGGGGGGATGTGTAGATGTGATATGGGGGGATGTGTAGATGTGATATGGGGGGGGATGTGTAGATGTGATATGGGGGGGATGTGTAGATGTGATATGGGGGGATGTGATATGGGGGGATGTGTAGATGTGATATGGGGGGATGTGATATGGGGGGATGTGTAGATGTGATATGGGGGGATGTGTAGATGTGATATGGGGGGATGTGTAGATGTGATATGGGGGGATGTGTAGATGTGATATGGGGGGGATGTGTAGATGTATATGGGGGGATGTGTAGATGTGATATGGGGGGATGTGTAGATGTGATATGGGGGGATGTGTAGATGTGATATGGGGGGATGTGATATGGGGGGATGTGTAGATGTGATATGGGGGGGGATGTGTAGATGTGATATGGGGGGATGTGTAGATGTGATATGGGGGATGTGTAGATGTGATATGGGGGGATGTGTAGATGTGATATGGGGGGGATGTGTAGATGTGATATGGGGGGTATGTGTAGATGTGATATGGGGGGATGTGTAGATGTGATATGGGGGGGATGTGTAGATGTGATATGGGGGGGGATGTGTAGATGTGATATGGGGGGGGATGTGTAGATGTGATATGGGGGGGGATGTGTAGATGTGATATGGGGGGGGATGTGTAGATGTGATATGGGGGGGATGTGTAGATGTGATATGGGGGGGATGTGTAGATGTGATATGGGGGGGATGTGTAGATGTGATATGGGGGGGATGTGTAGATGTGATATAGGGGGGATGTGTAGATGTGATATGGGGGGATGTGTAGATGTGATATGGGGGGATGTGTAGATGTGATATGGGGGGATGTGTAGATGTTATATGGGGGGAGGTGTAGATGTGATATGGGGGGATGTGATATGGGGGGATGTGTAGATGTGATATGGGGGGATGTGTAGATGTGATATGGGGGGATGTGTAGATGTGATATGGGGGGTATGTGTAGATGTGATATGGGGGGTATGTGTAGATGTGATATGGGGGGTATGTGTAGATGTGATATGGGGGGTATGTGTAGATGTGATATGGGGGGGGATGTGTAGATGTGATATGGGGGGGATGTGTAGATGTGATATGGGGGGGATGTGTAGATGTGATATGGGGGGGATGTGTAGATGTGATATGGGGGGGATGTGTAGATGTGATATAGGGGGGATGTGTAGATGTGATATGGGGGGATGTGTAGATGTGATATGGGGGGATGTGTAGATGTGATATGGGGGGATGTGTAGATGTGATATGGGGGGATGTGATATGGGGGGATGTGTAGATGTGATATGGGGGGGATGTGTAGATGTGATATGGGGGGGATGTGTAGATGTGATATAGGGGGGATGTGTAGATGTGATATGGGGGGATGTGTAGATGTGATATGGGGGGATGTGTAGATGTGATATGGGAGGATGTGTAGATGTGATATGGGGGGGATGTGTAGATGTGATATGGGGGGGATATGTAGATGTGATATGGGGGGGGATGTGTAGATGTGATATGGGGGGGGATGTGTAGATGTGATATGGGGGGGGGATGTGTAGATGTGATATGGGGGGATGTGTAGATGTGATATGGGGGGGGATATGTAGATGTGATATGGGGGGGGATGTGTAGATGTGATATGGGGGGGATGTGTAGATGTGATATGGGGGGGATGTGTAGATGTGATATGGGGGGGATGTGTAGATGTGATATGGGGGGATGTGTAGATGTGATATGGGGGGGGGGATGTGTAGATGTGATATGGGGGGGGGATGGGTAGATATATATGGGGGGATGTGTAGATGTGATATGGGGGGGGGATGTGATATGGGGGGATGTGTAGATGTGATATGGGGGGATGTGTAGATGTGATATTGGGGTGATGTGTAGATGTGATATGGGGGGGGGATGGGTAGATGTGATATGGGGGGGGGATGGGTAGATGTGATATGGGGGGGATGTGTAGATGTGATATGGGGGGGATGTGTAGGTCTATATGCGGGGGATGTGTAGATGTGATATGGGTGTGTGTGTGTGTAGATGTGATATGGGGGGATGTGTAGATGTGATATGGGTGTGTGTGTGTGTGTGTGTAGATGTGATATGGGGGGATGTGTAGATGTGATATGGGGGGATGTGTAGGTGATTTGTTATGGGGGGGTGTAGATGATACTTTTATGGGGGGATTTGCATATGATACTGTTATGGGGGGATTTGTATATGATACTGTTATGGGGGGATTTGTATATGATACTGTTATGGAGGGATTTGTATATGATACTGTTATGGAGGGATTTGTATATGATACTGTTATGGAGGGATTTGTATATGATACTGTTATGGGGAACATTATATATAATGTTTTGTTGTGGTTGAGGCTGAGGCCTCCTCAGAGACTCCAGTATTAGACCAGTGTTTCGGCCTCCTGACTTCACCTTGAGGTCAGACTGCAGACTGCAGGTCCCTATGATAGAGCTGCGTCAGTGGTGGCCATTGCTGGTAAACCTATCTCATCATGTAATGTAATGAGAGTATCACAGACATTGGGGGGTGGGATGTGATGGGCACAGCGGGTTCTGTTACTGTGACAGAGAAAGAAGAGTTGTCAGCTCAATACGGGGATATGAACACTAAGAAAAAGAGCTAATTTATCAGTGCTGGAGCGTTAGACAAGGATTGGCTGATACCAGAGACCAATAGATTATAGTCACCTCTCCCCAGCCTGATACGGCTGATTCCAGAGAGCACAGGGTTATATAGCAGCTACTACTATGTTTTGTCAGTTGATAACCATTAGACATAGGCTCACCGTCCACCATTGAACATTTCTTTTTATTAAGATTGAGGGTCAGGTTGGCCCCGGGGGGCTACACGAGGAATCAGCTGAAGCTCAGATGTCTGGCAGTCACTCCTCGGGGTCCTGATACTGAAATAACTTAATACAGTTGTGCATGCTATCTGCCACCATTACGAGGCCATCTTGCCACAAGGCGAGTCCTCGGGGGCTGCTGAGACCGCCCGCCACTATGACCCGGGCTGGTGACCTGGTGGGATAGTAGATAATACTATGAGCCTGTGCCCAGTCTGCCACCAGCACCCCCCCTCCACTGTCCACACACACTCCCCAGGGGTTAAAGAGAGTGGGGCCTGGGGAGGATTTGAGGCCCAGAACCTTAAGGAGTTGCCAATCTTCCCCCAAGACCTTCACACAGCAGCCACCATCTAAGCCTCTCTCGGAGACTGCCAGGAGCCCCTGACCATTGGTGCCCACCAAGTAGGGCTTGTTGAATCCAGGTACCACCTTGCTTTCCTTCTGCCGTCCGGTGCTGCAGTCTAGAGTCAGTGCGCAGATAGTGTCCAGTTTCATGTCAGCCACTATAAACTCGTCTCTGTTGTTGGCAGTGATGCCCCTCGGAGCACCCCAGTTTCTGGAAAGCACTTGCAGCAGGCGGCCATGTTTGCTGTACACATCAACAGAGCGATCAGTGGAGTTGGTCAGGGCCACCAGGCCTCGGTTACTTACAGCAACATCAAAATAATTCTTGGCTTCAAGGCCAAATTGTTGGAGGAGTTTCCCCTTCGTATCCATGACCTGGAGCCGCCTGTTCCCATAATCCACTATGTAGATGGAGCCTGAGCTGGTGGCACAAATACCATGGGGCAGATTTAACTCTGCCCGTCCAGATCCAAACTTGCCAAACTGCCTGACAAGCTTGGTAATGCCATCCCCACCAGTGCCAAGGGGGCAGTCAGTCAGGTTTAATGCACTCTGGCTCAGACTTCTGGAACGTGAATGAGAAGTCTTTGGAAGCCTTCTTGAATACTGAGCAGACTTGACCCGGACTCGAATCTCCCGAACAGGACCTGATGGAGTAGAGGCAGCGACACTTCTGGGATTGGACCATGTGCTTGATGAACTAGACACAGAATCTCTTCTCTCCTTGGCAGACGTTGGTCTTTTGGACCTAGAAGGTGCGGTGTGTGGCCGAGATGCCCTCTCAATGTATGGCATTGAGGATGAGCGTGGTACGGGATTCCTCACTTTAGCTGTAGGTCTCGATTTCCCATCAGGAAGGGCTGGATTTGCCTGCTTTGCCTTTACTTGAGCCTTTTCCGTGGATGGTGTAATCACTGGAGGTTTTCTTCGAGACTCTCGGTTGAGCAAATTCGATGAGCGTGTAAATGTACCAGACTTGACCTCTGGTGGCTTCTTCTTGGGAAACTCAATGATGAAAGTGTTCGAGGACGTCACACTTTCACTGGGAGAACACGGTCTTGGAGGAACATTCAAAAAGTCTCCACTGAGGGAATCTGAGGTTTCATCAGACATCCTCATGTAGTCAATGTCTGAGGCCATCCGATGTGCCCCCTGGGTAGAGCTGCTTTCCAGATTCTGTTTATTTAAATAAGAGATCAGTGTGCTGTCCCCGGATTCACTGGGTTGACTATTAGAGTCCACTGAATTCCATCTAATGACCTGTTCCCCATCACTTTGCTTCTTGGCTGATGGGACCCGACTGTCTCTGATGACCAGTTGTCTACAAGCCTTGGGATCCCTTGCATCTGTTGTCTCCACATCCTCCATAGTGTCTTCTGAGCTCTCTGACTCATCTTCACACACATAGGCAGCAGTTGCTCTGAACAATGTGTCACGCTCAGAGGGAGCAACTTTGTGTCCAGCTTCCTCACACACGGTCTTGGTGGTGGCCTCGGTTGTATCGATGGTTTCTTGCAGGTTGCTCAGTATATCGGACTCTAGCTTTGTCATGGTCTCTTTTCTGACTCCAGACCCTGGAGAACGGGGTTGACGTTTGGTGGATGGCTTAAGTGGTGGACATATTTCTTTTCTTGAGTTGCCTTTAGCTCTTTTGCTGGTTATGTGTTGGATGGTGGATTTGCCGACTGGGTCTCCATTTGCAACCATGGCTCTTGTCCCTTGTGGATTCTTATTCAGCCTCTGTGCAGTGTTTTTGGAGTCTGCAATCCAGATTTTGGTGGCCACCTGTGGACTTAGGGCTGCACCATCAGCTTCCATGACAGCTGGATCTATAGAAGAAAGGCTCAGTCTCTGATTATCATGGGAAAATCTTAAATCCACAGATGATTGGTTTGTGGTGGTGGATACAGACTCCTGGTCATCTTCCATTTTCTCTCCCACATAGTCCTCAGGGTGTTGTGACACATCCTCCCATGGTGGCGTTTCATCGCTCAATAGAATCAGTTTATTTGTCGCCTTCTTGCACCACTGGGATTCCATCCTTTTGTTCAGAATGGGGATAGAGAAGCCAAGACTTTGCTCCTCACATCGGATCTCTCCTAGAGTTGTGGTCTGCAGGGGCCGCGGGGTGAAGTGCACCTTCTTCAAGCTGATGTTGATGCCGCTTTTCTTGGAGAAGATGTCAGAGAGCGTTCCTTGGATTTGCCTCATGACCTGCTGGTTGTTAATGGAGGTGACCAGAGCCTGCTTCAGATGGGAGGACACATTGCAGATCTTGTGGACCATGCTGTTGATCTCACAGACTCCATTCTGTAGGGCGATCTCATTCTCTTTCTGGATGCAGGTCAGCTGATCCCTCAAGTGTCTGTGTTCCTCCTCCACCTGATTGAGGATAGACTGTTCCTGTTTGAGGATGGAGAGTAGCGTCTTCTCAAATGACCTGGACACTCTCTCGTGGTCCTGTGTTTGTTGGGCTTTGATCTTTTCCAGTTCTTGGCAGGTTCTGGCGAGATCGCCCAGCAGAGCAGCAAAGTCACCCATGTCCACTCACCAGCCCCGGATCTCCGTATCTAGGAAACAGAAAATACATTGAGGGTCACAATGTCCAGACCAACCAGGATGTGCAATCTATAATAACTACATAGAACCACAAGACCCCCTTCACGAATGACCAAGAAACTGGTGCAAGAACATAGAGGGTACAGGGGAGTCTGGAGGGTAACATAGCGGTCTGCAGGAGGGCAGATGGGTCTCTACAGGGGATTCTGGAGTAGGACAGAAGAGACTGTTAGATACAGAGGAGTCTGGAATGAACAGAGGACTCAAGGAGAACAGGGGAGGCCTGAAGAGGACAGAGATGTCTGGAAGGGACAGCAAGAGTCTTGAGGGGTTTGGATTACGGCTAGGACAAAAGGTGTTAAAAAAAAAAGTACGAAGTAGTCTGGAGGTGGATGGAGAAGGACAGAAGTCTGAAGAGGAAATAGGAGTCTGAAGGGAAGAGAAGGGTCTGATGAGGATGATGAAGGGTCTGGAGGAGAGGACAAAGGAGTTTAGTGGACACCAGAGGAGGACAGAGGTGTTGGAAGAGGACAGATAAGTGCGTGTGTCTGGGGGGGGGAAGGAGTCTGGCCAAGGATAGAGAGTTCTGGATGAGGACAGGAAGAGAACAGGGAAATCTGGAGGGGATCAGAGGAGTCTAGAAAGGAGACAGAGGTAACCGAGAAGTCTAGAGGAGACAAGGATCTGAGTTAGGGCCCTATTCCACCGGACGATTATCGTTTGCATGATCGTTACCGATTAACGATCTCAATCGTCCGCTATTGCGAAAGACCTGAAAACGTTCACTCATTTCCATTGAACGATAATCGTTACTTATGATCATAATTGCGATCGTTTTTCTTCGCTATTTATTCGCTAATGCGTTCGTATCTATTGCGAACGACCGAACAATGTCTTATTCAATGCGAACGATTTGCGAACGTTTTGCGAACGAGCAACGATAAAAATAGGTCCAGGTCTTATAAAGCGATCAACGATTTCTCGTTCGGTCGTTTATCGTTAACTGCATTTCAACCGAACGATTATCGTTTAGATTCGAACGATTTAACGATAATCTGAACGATAATCGTCCGGTGGAATAGGGCCCTAAGGGTCTGACAGTAAAGTTTCCCCCACACCTGATAGACGGCACACGCTCATCCCATCTGAGTGCTCATGTGGACTATAGGAACAGCTGTGGGCTCTTAGTTCCATCAGTCTCCATGAGGTCATACTATGAGGTTTCTGTAGTTTGAGCTGTGAGGACTGTAAATGGGAGAGTTACCATTAGGCTCTACGTGTGGCATGACCAGATGACCACCCAGACAGATCAAGAGGCCATGGCATGAAGTGAATGAGGGGCAATGTGCCTCTCCCTGTGGAGTGTCAGCTCTGCGGTTCAGCTTTCATGACATGTAATGATCAGCGTGGCTCATTGTGTAAGATGATATCAGAGACCTCATAGATTATACATGAGAACACGACGAGGCTTAGAGACACCCGAGACCTGGAAAAAGGAGCACAGAATACGTGTGGAAATAAATGGGACATCTCAGACTATGTGGAGACCCCTTAGTAGGGACCCTGATACATGACCAGCACAGACATGGTATATTACAGGTGACTGACAGCTAAACCTGGGTACGAGCATCTGCACTCAACTTACCACAAGCTTAAGGGTGGGTTCAGACTACAATAAATTATGTCGGATTCAGTCGCTAGTACCCGTTCTATGGTCGGGCGCATTCTGCAGGAAAGAACTGATGTGTCAATACTTTCGGCAGATAGCAGTATCAGCCCGGCCATAGAATGGTGTCTATGGAGCCGGCGGAGAGGCACATGGCCGTGAGTGGGTACTAGCGGCGGAATCCGCCGGAATTTATCCACGCAAATTCCATAGCCTGAACCCACTCTAAGAGTCTGTATAACCGTCTGCAGTACAGCACCTCACCCATAGGGGGAGCAGTGACAGAGCCACAGTGCTGTCTGAGCCAAGATAAGCAGCAGTCACAACAACTGCTAGAGAAATATGGGAAATGAGGGATTCTGGGAAATGGAGTCAGCAGCCCTATGGGAGCTATTATGGCAGACAATAGAATTTCTCAGACAGCTACATCGTGCCATAGAAACCGAGGAGAGGAGAAAGTGCCGCGAGGATAATCACCTACAGCACAGATAACATTGTTATAATCTCCAGTTGCAGCAGAGCCGGGATGGTTTACATTCTTTCACACGTGATACTCAACTATTCTCAGCTACGTGTCCGGGTGTGATCAACAAGTCTAATGATTCCCAGCCCCCCATCAGTCACCTGTGCACCCACCTGAGCTCAGCAAGAGACCCCTGTGTATCCCCAGCCCCCCATCAGTCACCTGTGCACCCACCTGAGCTCAGCAAGAGACCCCTGTGTATCCCCAGCCCCCCATCAGTCACCTGTGCACCCACCTGAGATCATGTAGAGACCCCTGTGTATCCCCAGCCCCCCATCAGTCACCTGTGCACCCACCTGAGCTCAGCAAGAGACCCCTGTGTATCCCCAGCCCCCCATCAGTCACCTGTGCACCCACCTGAGATCATGTAGAGACCCCTGTGTATCCCCAGCTCCCCATCAGTCACCTGTGCACCCACCTGAGATCAGCTAGAGACCCCTGTGTATCCCCAGCCCCCCATCAGTCACCTGTGCACCCACCTGAGATCATGTAGAGACCTCAGTGTATCCCCAGCCCCCCATCAGTCACCTGTACACCCACCTGAGATCAGCTAGAGACCCCCGTGTACCCTCAGCCCCCCATCACTCACCTGAACACCCACCTGAGCTCAGCTAGAGACCCTGGTGTATCCCCAGCCCCCCCATCAGTTACCTATACACCCACCTGAGATTATGTAGAGACCCCTGTGTATCCCCAGCCCCCCATCAGTCACCTGTACATCCACCTGAGATCATGTAGAGACCCCTGTG
Source organism: Dendropsophus ebraccatus (assembly GCA_027789725.1). Lineage (NCBI taxonomy): Eukaryota > Metazoa > Chordata > Amphibia > Anura > Hylidae > Dendropsophus > Dendropsophus ebraccatus. The sequence goes on along the minus strand of JAQFWZ010000047.1, from coordinate 3,537,807 downwards.
TATCCCTCAGCCCCCCATCAGTCACCTGTACACCCACCTGAGATCAGATAGAGACCCCTGTGTATCCCCAGCCCCCCCATCACTCACCTGTACACCCACCTGAGATCATGTAGAGACCCCTGTGTATCCCCAGCCCCCCCATCACTCACCTGTACACCCACCTGAGATCATGTAGAGACCCCTGTGTATCCCCAGCCCCCCCATCACTCACCTGTACACCCACCTGAGATCATGTAGAGACCCCAGTGTATCCCCAGCCCCCCATCACTCACCTGTACACCCACCTGAGATTATGTAGACCCCTGTGTATCCCCAGCCCCCCATCAGTCACCTGTACACCCACCTGAGATTATGTAGAGACCCCTGTGTATCCCTCAGCCCCCCATCAGTCATCTGTACACCCACCTGAGAACAGCTAGAGATCCCTGTGTATCCCGAGCCCCATCAGTTACCTATACACCCACCTGACATCATGTAGAGACCCCTGTGTATCTTCAGCCCCCCATCAGTTACCTATACACCCACCTGAGATCATGTAGAGACCCCGGTGTATCCCCAGCCCCCCATCAGTCACCTGTACACCCACCTGAGATCAGCTAGAGACCCCTGTGTATCCCCAGCCCCCCATCAGTCACCTGTACACCCACCTGAGATCAGATAGAGACCCCAGTGTATCCCCAGCCCCCCATCACTCACCTGTACACCCACCTGAGATCAGCTAGAGACCCCTGTGTATCCCCAGCCCCCCATCACTCACCTGTACACCCACCTGAGATCAGCTAGAGACCCCTGTGTATCCCCAGCCCCCCATCAGTCACCTGTACACCCACCTGAGATCAGCTAGAGACCCCTGTGTATCCCCAGCCCCCCATCAGTCACCTGTACACCCACCTGAAATCAGCTAGAGACCCCTGTGTATCCCCAGCCCCCCATCAGTCATCTGTACACCCACCTGAGATCAGCTAGAGACCCCTGTGTATCCCCAGCCCCCCATCAGTCACCTGTACACCCACTGAGATCAGCTAGAGACCCCTGTGTATCCCCAGCCCCCCATCAGTCACCTGTACACCCACCTGAGATCAGCTAGAGACCCCTGTGTATCCCCAGCCCCCCATCAGTCACCTGTACACCCACCTGAGATCAGCTAGAGACCCCTGTGTATCCCCAGCCCCCCATCAGTCACCTGTACACCCACCTGATATCAGCTAGAGACCCCTGTGTATCCCCAGCCCCCCATCAGTCATCTGTACACCCACCTGAGATCAGCTAGAGACCCCTGTGTATCCCCAGCCCCCCATCAGTCACCTGTACACCCACCTGAAATCAGCTAGAGACCCCTGTGTATCCCCAGCCCCCCATCAGTCACCTGTACACCCACCTGAGATCAGATAGAGACCCCTGTGTATCCCTCAGCCCCCCATCAGTCACCTGTACACCCACCTGAGATCAGATAGAGACCCCAGTGTATCCCCAGCCCCCCATCAGTCACCTGTACACCCACCTGAGATCATGTAGAGACCCCAGTGTATCCCCAGCCCCCCATCACTCACCTGTACACCCACCTGAGATCATGTAGAGACCCCAGTGTATCCCCAGCCCCCCATCACTCACCTGTACACCCACCTGAGATCATGTAGACCCCTGTGTATCCCCAGCCCCCCATCAGTCACCTGTACACCCACCTGAGATCAGCTAGAGACCCCTGTGTATCCCCAGCCCCCCATCAGTCACCTGTACACCCACCTGAGATCAGCTAGAGACCCCTGTGTATCCCCAGCCCCCCCATCAGTCACCTGTACACCCACCTGAAATCAGCTAGAGACCCCTGTGTATCCCCAGCCCCCCATCAGTCATCTGTACACCCACCTGAGAACAGCTAGAGATCCCTGTGTATCCCGAGCCCCATCAGTTACCTATACACCCACCTGAGATCATGTAGAGACCCCTGTGTATCTTCAGCCCCCCATCAGTTACCTATACACCCACCTGAGATCATGTAGAGACCCCGGTGTATCCCCAGCCCCCCATCACTCACCTGTACACCCACCTGAGATCAGCTAGAGACCCCCGTGTACCCTCAGCCCCCCATCACTCACCTGTACACCCACCTGAGATCATGTAGAGACCCCTGTGTATCCCCAGCCCCATAAGTCACCTGTACACCCACCTGAGATCATGTAGAGACCCCTGTGTATCCCCAGCCCCCCATCACTCACCTGTACACCCACCTGAGATCAGCTAGAGACCCCCGTGTACCCTCAGCCCCCCATCACTCACCTGTACACCCACCTGAGATCATGTAGAGACCCCGGTGTATCCCCAGCCCCCCCATCAGTTACCTATACACCCACCTGAGATCAGATAGAGACCCCTGTGTATCCCCAGCCCCCCATCACTCACCTGTACACCCACCTGAGATCAGCTAGAGACCCCCGTGTATCCCCAGCCCCCCATCACTCACCTGTACACCCACCTGAGATCATGTAGAGACCCCTGTGTATCCCCAGCCCCCCATCACTCACCTGTACACCCACCTGAGATCATGTAGAGACCCCGGTGTATCCCCAGCCCCCCCATCAGTTACCTATACACCCACCTGAGATCATGTAGAGACCCCGGTGTATCCCCAGCCCCCCCATCAGTTACCTATACACCCACCTGAGATCATGTAGAGACCCCGGGGTGTATCCCCAGCCCCATCACTCACCTGTACATCCACCTGAGATCATGGCAGATCTTCCTCGCTCTCTGTGTACAGATCTGGTTACTAACAACAACTCTGAGCTGCTGTCTCCGGCTTGTGGCTACAGCCAGGATGTGTGTCCAGCAGATGGGAGGGAGGGGACAGGTGCGCAGACAGGTGTATGATACCTGTGCCAGGACAGGAGGGCGGGGCTCGGAGACGACACTTCATATTACATATTTCTGCTTTTAATAACGGATTTAACTGAAAAAAATGTCTATAATATAAATCCCATCGTTCTGCAGCCTCTCTCTTTCCAGTTTCTCTCTACAGTCTCTCTCTTTCCTGTTTCTCTCTTTCTCCAGCCTCTCTCTTTCTGCAGTCTCTTCTGATCTCTCTCTTTCTCCAGCCTCTCTCTTTCTGCAGTCTCTTCTGATCTCTCTCTTTCTCCAGCCTCTCTCTTTCTGCAGTCTCTTCTGATCTCTCTCTTTCTCCAGTCTCTCTCTTTCTGTAGTCTCTCTCTCTTTTAGGTCTCTCTTTGGAGTCCCTCTTTCTCCAGCCTCTCTCTTTCTCCTGCCTCTCTCTTTCTCCAGCCTCTCTCTTTCTTCAGCTTCTTTCTGCATTCTCTCTTTCTCCCGCCTTTCTTTCTGCAGTCTCTCTCTTTCTCCAGCCTCTCTCTTGGTCACTATTGTTTCAGGACAGCACAGCAGACATCACTAGTCCCTCCCCCAGACTCTTTAGCTCCACCCACGAGGAACCATCAACTGTAATGATAATTATGTTATATATATACTGTAAGGGAGATACAGGTGCACTGGCGGAACTACCGCAGTAGCAGCCATAGCGGCTGCTACGGGGCCCCGCCGCATCAGGGGGCCCGTGACGCGGGTCCCGTGCTCCTCCTGACACGGCGACTCCTTTCCCCAACCATAGGGAAAAGGAGTCACTGGGCCAGGAGGAGCACGGGACCAACCGACAGCGCTCCTGTCAGTCCCCCGTCTGATGCGCGGCTGCCGGGGGTGTCGCGTCCTATCCCCGGCAGCGCGCGTATCATAGAGCTCTCTGTGTGCCGGAAGTCGGGGACGCGACACCCCCGGCAGCCGCACATCAGACGGGGGACTGACAGGAAAAAGGCTTGACGGGGGAGCGCGTTGTAAGGTGAGTGTGTTTCTTTTTTTTAAACCTGCTTTTCGGGGGGGGGGGGGGGGGGGAGGAGAGAGAAGGGGGCATCTATAAGGGGGATGGGGAGAAGAGGGCATCTATAAGGAAGGGGGGGAGAGGAGGACATCTATAAGGGAGGGGGGAGAGGGGGACATCTATAAGGAAGGGGGGAGAGAGGGACATCTATAAGGAAGGGGGGGAGAGGAGAGCATCTATAAGGAAGGGGGGAGAGGAGGGCATCTATAAGGAAGGGAGAAGGGGGCATCTATAAGGAAGGGGGGGAGAGGAGGGCATCTATAAGGAAGGGGGGGAGAGGGGGACATCTATAAGGAAGGGGGGGAGAAGGGGACATCTATAAGGAAGGGGGGGAGAAGGGGACATCTATAAGGAAGGGGGGGAGAGGGGGCATCTATAAGGAAGGGGGGAGAGGGGGACATCTATAAGGAAGGGGGGATAGGGGGACATCTATAAGGAAGGGGGGGAGAGGGGGACACCTATAAGGAAGGGGGGAGAGGGGGACACCTATAAGGGAGGGGGGAGAGGAGGGCATCTATAAGGAAGGGGGGGAGAGGAGGGCATCTATAAGGAAGGGGGGAGAGGAGGGCATCTATAAGGAAGGGGGGGAGAGGAGGGCATCTATAAGGGGGATGGGGAGAAGAGGGCATCTATAAGGAAGGGGGGGAGAGGAGGGCATCTATAAGGAAGGGGGGGAGAGGAGGGCATCTATAAGGAAGGGGGGGGAGGGGGACATCTATAAGGGAGGGAGAGGAGGGCATCTATAAGGAAGGGGGGGGAGAGGAGGGCATCTATAAGGAAGGGGGGGAGAGGGGGAGACATCTATAAGGAAGGGGGGAGAGGAGGGCATCAATAAGGAAGGGGGGGATAGGAGGGAATCTATAAGGAAGGGGGGGATAGGAGGGAATCTATAAGGAAGGGGGGGAGAGGAGGGCATCTATAAGGAAGGGGGGGAGAGGGGGAGACATCTATAAGGAAGGGGGGAGAGGAGGGCATCAATAAGGAAGGGGGGGGATAGGAGGGAATCTATAAGGAAGGGGGGGATAGGAGGGCATCTATAAGGAAGGGGGGGAGAGGAGGGCATCTATAAGGAAGGGGGGAGAGGGGGACATCTATAAGGAAGGGGGGGATAGGAGGGAATCTATAAGGAAGAGAGAAGGGGGCATCTATAAGGAAGGGGGGGAGAGGAGGGCATCTATAAGGAAGGGGGGAGAGGGGGACATCTATAAGGAAGGGGGGAGAGGAGGGCATCTATAAGGAAGGGGGGAGAGGGGGACTGCAGTGTCCCGGAATAGCAATTCTCATGCTCACATTTTCAGTATAAACAGTTCTGTTCCGGAAACCTATGGTCCACTACAAACTGCGTGTATTGTGTCACCCCTGCAGCATTCAGGTCTGCCATGTCTGTCATTCATTGCATAGATATTCAAGTATCAGTGTCTAATGGTATTATGTCGCCACCTAGTGTTCAAGGATGGTATTTCTCATGTATATTCCTCTGCATATGCCTAGTGGTGTGATGATGCAATGGCTGGATGTCACGTGACTGTGCCCTGCTTCCATGGTAACACCAATGGTCATCGAGCTTTTGGCTGGGTTACCATGTGACTTCCTGTCCTACCTCAGTCTATTCCCCACCATCAGAGGGAATAGGTTGTGTTAGTCCTCTCTCTCCCTGCAAAAGAGAGAGGCCTGCGTGTGCTCTGCTGCTCCAGTCCGCTGGCTGTGTTCCTGTCTCAAGTCTCAAGATCCTCATCTGGGTGTCGATTCTTCAGTCATTCTTCAGTTCCTCTCATCATCATCATCTTCTCAAATCATCAACAGCAAGTATTTCATTCAAGTCTCATTCCACCCAGCATCTCTACTTCAGTATCACTACAACTCCCATTATTCAGCACGCTACTCTCACAGCCTATTGCAGCATCACCCATTACTCTGCTTTATTCAAGATTGCCTTATTCCCGGTTGCATCCGGAGAGACTGTTACTACTAGTTACCACCGTTACAATAAATACACAACTACCGTTGTTTCTGAACCTTGTCCTTAGTCAGGGCACCAATGAACACACCAATGCCAACGAAGAATCGCATGCCCAGTAATCCCGCATGGTCAGGAGCCCGGTTTCCAGCTGTATCACCCTCGTGCCTACACCGTGACAATATTTTCCTACAGCTGCCCCGATTCCTGCACCCTCACAACATCTGTACTATACTGCGGAGTGGCCCCTAGGGGCCAGGGCGTCGCATCTGGCGTCACGAACAGGATTATCGTTTGCATTGTGTCCCCAAGTCTGTGCCGCAATCCCAAAGAGACTTTGTACCTGTCCCGGCGGCCCAGGAAGGGGTTAAGGCCGCATTCCCCAGGTTCCCGCGCGCGCGCGCCGCTCAAGCTCCGCCCCCGGCCCTTCCGCCATTGTCTCTGTTGCCGGGGGGAAGAAGATCCCCGCTGCGCTTACCGGAAGTCGCCGGGCCCAGCTTCCGCCCGCTCCACCGCTGTATCCTGCAAGCCTGCTGCTCCTGCCGCGGTCATCTCAGCTCAACGCCAGTCGTCCGGACCGCTTGTGCAGCTCATCCAAGGATCCCGTCTGCCGTGCTGGGGCAGCCAGTTAAGTGAGAGTTCCCCAGCATGTCCAGCTCAGAGGATGACGCCGTCGGCGGGTCAAACAGTCCCCCCCCCTCATCCGCTGGCACACCTGCTCCTCCAGCTGCCCCCCTTGCACCTGCTAGTGCCGCTGGAGTGCAGTTTTTCATTGGGCCCAATCACCTGCCCAGCTATAAGGGAGAGCCCCACACCTTGGCTGCTCTTAAAGAAAAGATTTCACGTACTCTAGAACTGGTTTCTCTCTCCCCTACTCAGCAGGTACAGCTCCTACTCGGACAACTAGAAGGCCCTGCTGCCGAGGAGGTTCGGTCATGGCCCGCTACGGAGAAAGCCGGGGTGCAGCAGATTCTTGATCGCCTCCGGAGGGAATTTGAGGTGCAGTCCCCCACAGAAGTTCGCCTCCAGTTCTATGATCGGCGCCAGAAACCAGGTGAGACCCTGAGAGACTATGCCCTTGCCTTCCAGTCTGCCTATCGGGCCCTACAACAGGTGGATGTCATTGACCCCTCTGCAGCAGAAAATATAATCACAGACCGCTTCATAGAGGGCATAGACTCTAGGCTCATTCAAAGCCAGTTGCGCATGCTGGCTGCGCAGAACCCTAGTATGTCCTTCCTGGATTTCAAAACCCTGGCTCTGAGGGTAATCGGAACTGACTCTCCCTGCCATAACTCTCCCCCGATCTCGAGTCAGCCAGTACTGACAGGTGTGACCCCTGGGCCTGTCACCACGCCTGCTATTTCACCTGTTCCTGCTGTTCAGGCCATGCAAGCTTCTCTCACCAGCCCCCTGGTTACTCCTGACCTCCTTACTCACGTAGTCAGCTCTTTATGTCAAGCCATTCAAGAGCTAAAGGGGACCTCATCCATCTCCTCCTCCCGCTCTACCTCCAGTCAGGACCTGTCCCTAGAGTCACCTCCCAGGCATCCACGCTCTGCCCCCTCCATGCCTCACAGGGCCACACCACGAGAGCGGCCCTACTGTGACCATTGTCGGCGGCATGGACACTACCAATCCCAGTGCTTTCAGTTAAACAGGCCACCCCCGGGTCCGAGGGCCAACACCCGGGAGGTAGGATCACAGGCCCGCAGGAGTCACAATGGCTCTCAAAATTCCTATCGCAATGCCCGCATGTGACTCTATGGATAGACGGTGTGCCTCTCGAGGCCTTGGTGGACACTGGGTCCCAGGTTACTACCATCCCCAAACATGTTTTTGACGCACATTGGGACCGCAGGGTGTTGTGTCCAGTGGAGAAGGCCAGGTTAAAGCTGATTGCTAGTAATGGTCGGCCTATCTCACAACTAGGGTACTGGGAACCCACTATATGCATTGGTAACCGGAAGTTAGCCCAGCAGGGTGTTATAGTCACTGAGGCTCAAGGGGACAGTGGTGTTACAGTCTTGGGCATGAATGTCATTCGCCATGTATTCTCTGAATTAGTTGCTGCCCTGCATAACTCTCTGTCTCAAGCTTCTTCCCCCTACAGACAAGCCATCCAGAAGACTATCAAAGTGCTCACCGCTCAGCAGAGGTTTGTCAATCACCGTGGGGAGATTTGCCGTGTCCGTACTAAAGATGCTCGCCCCATCACTATCCCAGCTAACAGCGAGACCCTTATCTGGTGCAGGGCTCGACCGGGCCTAGACAACGCCGACTATGAGGCTCTACTGGATTCCATTGAGATTGAGGGACAACCCCTTGTCATGGCTGCCCGAAGTCTAGTGACCGTCACCAATGGTCAGGTTCCGGTGCGGCTGGTCAACCTCAGTACATCTTCAGTCGACTTACCTAAATTTACTACGGTTGCCATGCTTCACCAACTCGACCCTGAGGACCTCATAAGTGAAGAGACTATTGCCCACCAGAGGTCGATTAGAACATCATCAGGAGAATCCCAACAGTCCCGCGCTCCTTGGTGGGATGCCCTCAACATCGGAGATGCCAACACCCCAATTGAGTATGTCCAGGGGGTACTCAAAGTTGCCAAGCGCCATCACGAGGCCTTCAGCAAGCATTCACTTGACTTTGGTAAAACTGGTCTGGTCCAGCATCGAATCAACACCAAAGATCATCCTCCTATCAAGGAGAAGCACCGGCCTATTCCGCCTGCCAGCTATCAGCAGGTGAAGAGACTGCTCCAAGAAATGAAGGACACCAACGTCATCCAGGAGAGCCAAAGTCCGTGGGCTGCCCCTATTGTCCTCGTTAAAAAGAAGGACGGCAACATCAGATTCTGTGTTGACTACCGGAAGCTGAACACCATTACTCACAAGGATGCCTATCTGCTGCCTCGTATAGAGGAATCTATTGCTGCTCTGGGTTCAGCTGCCTACTTCTCCACGTTGGATCTCACCAGTGGGTATTGGCAGGTGCCCATGGCTCCGGAAGACCGGGAGAAGACGGCATTCACTACCCCCATGGGACTCTATGAGTTCACCAGTATGCCGTTTGGGCTCTGCAACGCCCCTGCCACATTCCAGCAGTTAATGGAGAGGTGCCTCGGTCACGTCAACTTCCAAAGTGTATTGCTCTACCTGGACGACGTCATTGTCTACTCTCGCACTTATGAGGACCATATTCATCACTTAGCCGAAGTGTTTCAAGTCCTTATTGACCATGGCCTCAATATTAAACCGTCGAAGTGCCATCTCCTCAAGCCGCAGGTGAACTATTTGGGCCATGTCGTCAGTGCCGCGGGGATACAACCTGACCCCGAGAAGATTTCGGCTGTGGAAAGCTGGGGCATTCCCAAGACGGTGAAGGAGGTGAGAAGCTTCCTTGGGTTTGCGGGCTATTACCGCCGCTTCATACCCCACTTCGCCCAGGTGGCTGAACCACTCAATGAACTACTCCGTGGCTGTCCCCGAGAGAACTATAATCGACGGCTACCCATAGAGTGGTCTGAATGTCAGGAGACGGCGTTCCAAACCCTGAAGGCCCTGTTGATCTCGCCTCCCATCCTGGCTTACCCTGACTATAGCCAGCCCTTCCGTCTCTACACAGACGCCAGCTTCCAAGGCCTCGGGGCTGTCCTGTCTCAAGTCCAAGGTAACCAAGACTGTACTTTGTATCACTGACTGTTAAGATGGTGTAATAAAGAAAACGTGGAAAGTTTAGCAAGTGCCACATTGCCTCTATTCTTCTATGAGTATTTTGGACATTGTTTTGCTGAGAGGCGTAGAGCACGGCTATTACCACGCCAGTATCCAGAGAGACTCTATCAGCTGGGATCTCCTACACAGCGGTGAGTGAATAGTGCCGACACCCACTTCTATGAACTGTAACCAAGAAAGAGTTATTGCCTATGCCAGCCGAAGTTTAAGAGGTGCTGAGAAGAATGACAGTAACTACAGCTCGTTCAAATCGGAGTTGCTTGTGCTGGTGTGGGCCGTCACGGAAAAGTTCAAAGATTACCTGGCGGCTACGCCATTCACTGTTTATACAGATAACAACCCGCTAGCTCACCTCAATACCGCGCGACTGGGCGCTCTGGAACAGCGTTGGGCCTCTAGGTTGGCCAATTTCAACTTCGAGATCAAATATCGAAGCGGCAAGGCCAATGTGAATGCTGACCTACTGTCTCGATTGCCTAGAGGGGAGGAAGCCCCGGAGGATGACGACTGGGAAGATGTGGAGATGCCTCCTTTCTATCAGAGGTTCGCTACCCAGAGTACTACCACGGCAGTCAAAGCGGGCCTGACCCGGGGCCTTATCAAGATTTGTCCCGATGGCAAAACATCCAGAATGAGTCCAGAGTCTTGGGGGAAATCTACGACTACTTGTCTACTGGGAGAGTCCCCATGAGAATCAAGAGGCCCTATCCAGACGTTGAACTGAGGCGTCTCTGGAGGCAGAGGAATCGGCTCTTCCTCCATAAGGGCCTACTTCTGAGGAATTCATTGGACCCCGTCTCTGGAGAGCGATGCCATCAGATCTTGATTCCCCGGCGAGACGCCAAATTGGTGTTGGATGCCTACCACGACCGTTCCGGCCACTTCGGGGTCCATAAGACTGAGGCGACCATCCGTCAGCGGTTCTATTGGATCGGGATGCGGGCTGACATTGAGAACTGGTGTGCTGAATGCCCCGCCTGTAACATCTCCAAGGCGGGAGGAAGAGAGGCTAGAGCCCCCTTGCATTCCATTGTGTCCCACCGGCCAAATCAGCTCGTTGCCTTAGACCATGTGAAGTTGTCCCCAACGAGATGTGGATACACATATGCCCTGACCATGGTCGATCACTATTCCAAGTGGGTAGTCGTGGTACCCGTCCGAGACTTGACTGCAAGGACCACAGCCATCACTTTCTACAAGGAGTATGTGAAACACTACGGCTGTCCTCTGAGTCTCTGCTCACAGACCGAGGCCCGGCTTTCGAATCTCAACTCTTCCATGAGCTGTGCACCTACCACGAGTGCAAAAAGCTTCGTACCACAGCCTATCACCCGCAAGGCAATGGTCTCTGCGAGAAAATCAACCAGGTTTTCATCAATATGCTCAGAACAGCTTCAGTGGCCAAGCGGGTGGAATGGCCTCACCTGTTGGATGAGCTGGTGGAGATCTACAACAACACCACCCATTGCTCTACGGGCTACTCCCCTTTCTATCTGATGTTTGGGCGCCAAGGTCAGCTTCCTCAAGACCGCGCGCTGGGAGTTCAAGTAACTGACACTGTCAACCCTCTGCCTGATGCCGACTGGGTCCAGGAGCATCAGAGGAGGATTCAAGACGCCCGAGAGATTGTCGACCAGAAGATGGGAGAGGCCCACCAGCGTCAGGAAGATGCTTATAATAAAAGGGCGCATGCCACACCACTAAGAGTGGGGGACAGAGTCTGGCTAAAGAAGTATCACCGCACTCACAAGTTGGAGAGTCTATGGGAGCCTGAACAATATGTCATTTCTGCTATTCCCTATCCAGAGACTGATGTGTATGAGGTCAAGAAGCCAGGTCTGGCCCCTCAAACTGTACACCGGAATAGGATAAAGCGCTGTGTGAGGGAGGATCTGCAAGGCCTCACAGCATTCTGTCCAGCACCTGTACAGGCACTTCCGCCAGTTCCAGAGGCTCCATCTAAACCGGTCTCTCTTGAAGATATGCTCCAAACTGAACCATTCCTCATGGCTATTGGCTATCAGGGGATTCCGATGAACACCCCAGTTGTCCTGCCTCCTGCGGCTCCGCCTCCTGCGGTCCCTTCTCCTCAACCAGCTGCTGTCAATGATCCCCAATCTGTTCCAGAGCAAGTTACTCATGAAGCCAACCTCATGATGAGACGGTCTGAGCGCTCAACTCGGGGAACACTACCAATCCGCTACAGAGACCAAAGTCCTTGAACTGTTCCTGTTTTGTGCTGTTTCACCGTTTTGTTTATGCAACGTTCAAGGTTCGTGCCTGGTCCTCCTGACCAAGTTCCCTGTACTAACCAGCTATGTGCTGATGGACACTCAGTGCCTAAACCGTTCTTCAGTGCCTGTCCCAGAGCCTTTACATGGAGGATGGTGTATATTGCCTAAAGAGACTCTACCACACAGAGACACTTATCCATTCCTTCCTAAAGCATTTTCCAGATTATGTGATTGTCAGAGGTTTATTATTGCATCTCAGTATTGCATTTCAGCATTGCACTTCAATAGTCAAAAGTCTATTTTCATGTCAGAGTCTTATATATATATTTTCCTACCTCTGAGTAAGCAGACAAGTTATTTAGATAGTCTCAGAGTAAAGTGTGTCTTTTGAAAAAGTATTTCTTCTCACAGTGTATGTTCTCATGTCAGAGTCAGACAGTTTCCTCCTCCTCTGAGTAAAGAAGTCAGTCTACATGTTTATATCTATAGCCTCAGAGAATGTATTTTCTACAAGTGTGTTTTCTAAAGAGCGTATTTTTCAGAAGGATCTTCTATTTTCTCCATGCATAATCTCATTGTGTATTAGCGTTATATCTACAGCTGGAAGGATTATTTGAGCCAGTTTTCTTCAGATGTCTTCAGAGTTATGTGAGCCAGTTCTCCTCAGAACCTCGCAGTATTTGTTGTCTGTTGTGTTTCCCTTCCTTTTTGTTTCCAGTATTTGTTCACCTCTGTCTTGTCTCAACATAGTAGTTGCTACACATAGTAATACTCCAACATTTACACTTGTCCATACACATTGCACCTTGGATGCCTTTTCGTGTGTTTGGCCTATTGAGTGCTTGTGCCGCATGCTTGCTTGTGTGTATGAGGGATCCCAAAACTGTGTGTTTGCTTTTGTTATTTTATTCTTTCTCTTCCAGGTGTCCAAGACATTTCACAAACACGCCAAGGGAATACACAGGTCTTCACAGTTCTCCTCCAGTAGGGTAACACTTTATACAGGAAACCTACTGTCAAACTGACTGGAATATTGAAGGTCGCCCGCCAGCAGTTAAGTTGTCCTGACTTCCATGTCAGATGGTCCACGCACTAACTACCTGTAACCAGAGTACGTTAGGCACCCCTAGGTGAAGTCCTGCCACTAAGGTTTTCATTCTCTCTCTCTTGTCACCTGTGCCTTGAGCGTGGGAAACACACATCTACACATTCATTCACACTAACATTCCTTCCTCTTGTCCTGTTGTCCTGGTCCTCTATGTTCATTCAGCCACATCTACCTCAGCTTGTGGTTCGCCGAGGTCGGCTCATTTCTAGTAGGGAGGTATGCAGTGTCCCGGAATAGCAATTCTCATGCTCACATTTTCAGTATAAACAGTTCTGTTCCGGAAACCTATGGTCCACTACAAACTGCGTGTATTGTGTCACCCCTGCAGTATTCAGGTCTGCCATGTCTGTCATTCATTGCATAGATATTCAAGTATCAGTGTCTAATGGTATTATGTCGCCACCTAGTGTTCAAGGATGGTACTTCTCATGTATATTCCTCTGCATATGCCTAGTGGTGTGATGATGCAATGGCTGGATGTCACGTGACTGTGCCCTGCTTCCATGGTAACACCAATGGTCATCGAGCTTTTGGCTGGGTTACCATGTGACTTCCTGTCCTACCTCAGTCTATTCCCCACCATCAGAGGGAATAGGTTGTGTCTGTCCTCTCTCTCCCTGCTAAGGAGAGAGGCCTGCATTATGCTCTGCTGCTCCAGTCCACTGGCTGTGTTCCTGTCTCAAGTCTCAAGATCCTCATCTGGGTGTCGATTCTTCAGTCATTCTTCAGTTCCTCTCATCATCATCATCTTCTCAAATCATCAACAGCAAGTATCTCATTCAAGTTTCATTCCACCCAGCATCTCATCTTCAGTATCACTACTACTCCCATTATTCAGCACGCTTATCTCACAGCCTATTGCAGCATCACCCATTACTCTGCCTTATCCAAGTCTGCCTTATACCCGGTTGCACCCGGAGAGACTGTTACTACTAGTTACCACCGTTACAATAAATACACAACTACCGTTGTTTCTGAACCTTGGCATTGGTGTGATAATTGGTGCCCTGACTAAGGACAACGAAGAATCGCATGCCCAGTAATCCCGCATGGTCAGGAGCCCAGTTTCCAGCTGTAGCACCCTCGTGCCTACACCGTGACAATATTCTCCTACAGCTGCCCCGATTCCTGCACCCTCACAACATCTGTATACTGCGGAGTGGCCCCTAGGCGAGTGGCCAGGGCGTCGCAGGACATCTATAAGGAAGGGGGGAGAGGGGGACATCTATAAGGGAGGGGGGAGAGGGGGACATCTATAAGGAAGGGGGGAGAGGAGGGCATCTATAAGGGAGGGAGAAGGGGGGGCATCTATAAGGGAGGGGGGGAGAGGGGGCCATCTATAAGGAAGGGGGGGGAGAGGAGGGCATCTATAAGGAAGGGGGGGAGAGGGGGACATCTATAAGGAAGGGGGGGGGGAGAGGGGGACATCTATAAGGAAGGGGGGGGGAGAGGGGGACATCTATAAGGGAGGGAGAAGGGGGGGCATCTATAAGGGAGGGGGGGGGGAGGGGGCCATCTATAAGGAAGGGGGGGAGAGGGGGACATCTATAAGGAAGGGGGGGGGAGAGGGGGACATCTATAAGGGAGGGAGAAGGGGGGGCATCTATAAGGGAGGGGGGAGAGGGGGGCATCTATAAGGAAGGGGGGGAGAGGGGGACATCTATAAGGAAGGGGGGGATAGGAGGGCATCTATAAGGAAGGGGGGGAGAGGGGGACATCTATAAGGAAGGGGGGGAGAGGGGGACATCTATAAGGAAGGGGGGGAGAGGAGGGCATCTATAAGGAAGGGGGGGAGAGGGGGACATCTATAAGGGGGGGGGGGGAGAGGGGGACATCTATAAGGAAGGGGGGAGAGGGCATCTATAAGGAAGGGGGGAGAGGGCCATCTATAAGGGAGGGAGGAGAGGAGGGCATCTATAAGGGAGGGGGGAGAGGAGGGCATCTATAAGGAAGGGGGGAGAGGGGGACATCTATAAGGGAGGGAGAAGGGGGGGCATCTATAAGGGAGGGGGGAGAGGAGGGCATCTATAAGGGAGGGGGGAGAGGAGGGCATCTATAAGGAAGGGGGGAGAGGAGGGCATCTATAAGGAAGGGGGGGAGAGGGGGACATCTATAAGGGAGGGGAGAGAGGGGGCATCTATAAGGGAGGGGGAGAGGAGGGCATCTATAAGGGAGGGGGAGAGGAGGGCATCTATAAGGAAGGGGGGAGAGGGGGACATCTATAAGGGAGGGAGAAGAGGGCATCTATAAGGAAGGGGGGGAGAGGGGGACATCTATAAGGAAGGGGGGAGAGAAGAACATCTATAAGGAAGGGGGGGAGAGGGGGACATCTATAAGGGAGGGGGGAGAGGGGGCATCTATAAGGGAGGGGGAGAGGAGGGCATCTATAAGGAAGGGGGGAGAGGGGGACATCTATAAGGGAGGGGGGGAGAGGGGGACATCTATAAGGGGGGGCAACATAGGGGGAGAGGGGGCCATCTATAAGGGGACAACATAGGGGAGAGGAGCACAACATAGGGGAGAGGGATATTATAAAGGGACAACATTGGGGGAGAGGGGAACATCTATAAAGGGACAATATAGGGGGAGAGGGGGCCATCTATAAGAGGACAACATAGGAGGGGCCATCTATAGGGGGGGCAACATAGGGAACCATCTATTAGGGGACAACATGGGGGACAGCATGGGGGGCTTCTATAAGGGGGGCAACATAAGGGGGCTATTTATAAGGAGGGGTGACAGAGAGGAGGGCCATATAATAAAATGGGATCACATAGAGTCAGCCTTCCCACTAAATGAGGGTGTAAAGGGGCCAATACAGATGTGCAGTATAGAGAGATGAGGATGGGGCCAGTGTGAGGAGACTAATATGTTTTTCTGGCAGATTCTGTGGATTTGTGGCTCGGAGAAGGAGATGGAGAAGAAAATGAAAAGGGAAGAACTCCGATCAGAGAAGACGTCCCCTGTAAGTCACCTGATATAACTGTACTGTAATTTATATGGTGTACAGGACCTGTGTAGAGCTGAGTGTGTTGATGGCGTAGTGGTCGATCGAGAGGGGGCGGGCGGGGGGGGGGGGGGCCCAATCAAAAGTTTGCTATGGGGCCCAGCCATTTCTAGTTACGCCCCTGTACAGGTGATACCCATGCACTGTGCCACATCACTGAAGAGGAGGAGCCTAGAATAAGTGATAAGAAGGCGGGGCTCCAGGCATTAAGGGGAGGAGATAGAGGGGAATGACAGGCCTGGAAGTTAGGAGAGGGAGGGGGCTTA
Source organism: Dendropsophus ebraccatus (assembly GCA_027789725.1). NCBI lineage: Eukaryota > Metazoa > Chordata > Amphibia > Anura > Hylidae > Dendropsophus > Dendropsophus ebraccatus. The sequence goes on along the minus strand of JAQFWZ010000047.1, from coordinate 3,521,615 downwards.
TTACTAGCGTGGCAATGCATTGTGGGAGGATCTTCAGGACAGGATCAGTAATCAGTAATGATGGTTTGATGAGCAGGGGCTGGATATGGTGGAGCTGTCACTGTGCTGGGGCTAGATATGGGCCGACTATGGAGGTGGGAGGCTTACAGTGTGCAGTGGATACAGTTAGCCCGTGAGTGTGTGTGTGTGGTTGGGGGGTTGTCTGTGGGACAGTCTGCCTTTCAGGGGACAGGGGCTCCAGGACGGTCAGCCTGTGAGGTTGGGGTGGTCTGCGGGACAGTCAGCCAGTGAGGTTGGGGTGGTCTGTGGGACAGTCAGCCTTGAGGGGGAAGGGGGTCTGCGGGACAGTCAGCCTGTGGTGGTGGTGGGGGGGGGTCTGCGGGACAGTCAGCCTGTGGTGGTGGTGGGGGGTCTGCGGGACAGTCAGCCTGTGGTGGTGGTGGGGGGTCTGCGGGACAGTCAGCCTGTGGTGGTGGTGGGGTGTCTGCGGGACAGCCAGCCAGCATGTGGTGGTGTGTCTGCGGGACAGCCAGCCAGCCTGTGGTGGTGGTGGTGGGGGGGGTCTGCGGGACAGTCAGCCTGCGGGGGCGAGGGGGTCTGTGGGACAGTCAGCCTGTGAGGGGGGGGGGGGTCTGCGGGACAGTCAGCCTGTGAGGGCGAGGGGGTCTGAGGGACAGTCAGCCTGTGAGGGCGAGGGGGTCTGCGGGACAGTCAGCCTGTGGTGGTGGTGGGGTGTCTGCGGGACAGTCAGCCTGTGGTGGTGGGGGGGGGGTCTGCGGGACAGTCAGCCTGTGGTGGTGGTGGGGGGTCTGCGGGACAGTCAGCCTGTGGTGGTGGTGGGGGGTCTGCGGGACAGTCAGCCTGTGGTGGTGGTGGGGGGTCTGCGGGACAGCCAGCCAGCCAGCCTGTGGTGGTGGTGGGGTGTCTGCGGGACAGCCAGCCAGCCTGTGGTGGTGGTGGGGTGTCTGCGGGACAGCCAGCCAGCCTGTGGTGGTGGTGGGGTGTCTGCGGGACAGCCAGCCAGCCTGTGGTGGTGGTGGGGTGTCTGCGGGACAGCCAGCCAGCCTGTGGTGGTGGTGGGGTGTCTGCGGGACAGCCAGCCAGCCTGTGGTGGTGGTGGGGTGTCTGCGGGACAGTCAGCCAGCCTGTGGTGGTGGTGGGGTGTCTGCGGGACAGCCAGCCAGCCTGTGGTGGTGGTGGGGTGTCTGCGGGACAGTCAGCCTGTGGTGGTGGTGGGGGGGTCTGCGGGACAGTCAGCCTGCGGGGGCGAGGGGGTCTGTGGGACAGTCAGCCTGTGAGGGGGGGGGGGGGGGGGGGGGGTCTGCGGGACAGTCAGCCTGTGAGGGCGAGGGGGTCTGCGGGACAGTCAGCCTGTGGTGGTGGTGGGGTGTCTGCGGGACAGTCAGCCTGTGGTGGTGAAGGGGTGGTCTGCGGGACAGTCAGACAGAGGAGAGGTTGCATGACAGTTAGCTGGGGGGATGGGGTGCTGACATTTAGCCTGTGATAATTGTACAGGCAGCAAGCAGGGTAGGGGGGGGGGGGGGGGGAAGCTAGTGCTGATCTGTCGGGTGGGCCCTTGCTACCCCTGGATTATTGGGCAATGTAATACATCACTTAGTGCGGCCTCGGTGAGGCGTCTGGGCACTGGTTTAGCTACCGTTAAGGTAGAGCATTGTACTTACTGCTGTTGTCTGATCCTTAGACTGGGTACCAGTCCACACAGTGATCTATTGCCGTGAGGCGCGGGGGAGTTGGTGGTGGTGTAGGACCCACCCTGGACAGTCTGGCGCCTCACCAGCACGAAAAAGAGATTAACCCAAGTGTACAGGCGTGTGGGACTGGGTGAACAAGGATAGGCCGGAGTCCAATATTTAGAATCAAAAATAGAACGGTTTACTTGGAAAAACTTGCAATACAAAAGTACAATCTTGCGAGTAACTCAGATGCTTGTAGTTGAGGTACAAAGTGCTTTTAAGACAAGAGATTTGTAGACAAGAGAGTAGAGGAGAGGGGTTGCCAGAGGGGTTTTGTCAAATGTAGAAGTGTACTCTGCCTGGAACAGTTGTAGGTGTGTAGAAGAGATATATAGAGAACACTCGTACTCACGTATAGACTGTGTCTGACCGCCTTCTTTCCTGCAGTTGCGAGCTACCCGTCCTAGGTGGGTAGTACGAGCCCCAGGCCTAGTTATCTGGGCTAAGCAGACTCCTGAGACTTCCCAGTCATCATGCGCTGCACAGTGGAATACATAGACTTTTCATAAGTTTGTCCCACTGAGGTCAGTTCCCATGACTGGTGAGGTAACTGCCCTGCACTTTTAGAGAGGTTCCTGGCGTGGACAAGGTGATACCTGTTTGGCTGCTCTCCCCTTCGTACTTCCTTAGCACTGCATAGTGGTGGTTTTCCACATATTTAAGAATCTATGGCTTGTGTCCCTGGCAGAGGACCTGGCTAGGCTTGTGTCCCTGGCAGAGGACCTGGCTAGGCTTGTGTCCCTGGCAGCGGACCTGGCTAGGCTTGTGTCCCTGGCAGAGGACCTGGCTAGGCTTGTGTCCCTGGCAGAGGACCTGGCTAGGCTTGTGTCCCTGGCAGAGGACCTGGCTAGGCTTGTGTCCCTGGCAGCGGACCTGGCTAGGCTTGTGTCCCTGGCAGAGGACCTGGCTAGGCTTGTGTCCCTGGCAGCGGACCTGGCTAGGCTTGTGTCCCTGGCAGAGGACCTGGCTAGGCTTGTGTCCCTGGCAGCGGACCTGGCTAGGCTTGTGTCCCTGACAGAGGACCTGGCTAGGCTTGTGTCCCTGGCAGCGGACCTGGCTAGGCTTGTGTCCCTGGCAGAGGACCTGGCTAGGCTTGTGTCCATGGCAGCGGACCTGGCTAGGCTTGTGTCCCTGGCAGAGGACCTGGCTAGGCTTGTGTCCCTGGCAGCTGACCTGGCTAGGCTTGTGTCCCTGGCAGAGGACCTGGCTAGGCTTGTGTCCCTGGCAGAGGACCTGGCTAGGCTTGTGTCCCTGGCAGAGGACCTGGCTAGGCTTGTGTCCCTGGCAGAGGACCTGGCTAGGCTTGTGTCCCTGGCAGCGGACCTGGCTAGGCTTGTGTCCCTGGCAGAGGACCTGGCTAGGCTTGTGTCCATGGCAGCGGACCTGGCTAGGCTTGTGTCCCTGGCAGAGGACCTGGCTAGGCTTGTGTCCCTGGCAGCGGACCTGGCTAGGCTTGTGTCCCTGGCAGCGGACCTGGCTAGGCTTGTGTCCCTGGCAGAGGACCTGGCTAGGCTTGTGTCCCTGGCAGCGGACCTGGCTAGGCTTGTGTCCCTGGCAGAGGACCTGGCTAGGCTTGTGTCCCTGGCAGCGGACCTGGCTAGGCTTGTGTCCCTGGCAGCGGACCTGGCTAGGCTTGTGTCCCTGGCAGAGGACCTGGCTAGGCTTGTGTCCCTGGCAGAGGACCTGGCTAGGCTTGTGTCCCTGGCAGCGGACCTGGCTAGGCTTGTGTCCCTGACAGAGGACCTGGCTAGGCTTGTGTCCCTGGCAGAGGACCTGGCTAGGCTTGTGTCCATGGCAGCGGACCTGGCTAGGCTTGTGTCCCTGGCAGAGGACCTGGCTAGGCTTGTGTCCCTGGCAGCTGACCTGGCTAGGCTTGTGTCCCTGGCAGAGGACCTGGCTAGGCTTGTGTCCCTGGCAGAGGACCTGGCTAGGCTTGTGTCCCTGGCAGAGGACCTGGCTAGGCTTGTGTCCCTGGCAGAGGACCTGGCTAGGCTTGTGTCCCTGGCAGCGGACCTGGCTAGGCTTGTGTCCCTGGCAGAGGACCTGGCTAGGCTTGTGTCCCTGGCAGAGGACCTGGCTAGGCTTGTGTCCCTGGCAGAGGACCTGACTAGGCTTGTGTCCCTGGCAGAGGACCTGGCTAGGCTTGTGTCCCTGGCAGAGGACCTGGCTAGGCTTGTGTCCCTGGCAGCGGACCTGGCTAGGCTTGTGTCCCTGGCAGAGGACCTGGCTAGGCTTGTGTCCCTGGCAGCGGACCTGGCTAGGCTTGTGTCCCTGGCAGAGGACCTGGCTAGGCTTGTGTCCCTGGCAGCGGACCTGGCTAGGCTTGTGTCCCTGACAGAGGACCTGGCTAGGCTTGTGTCCCTGGCAGCGGACCTGGCTAGGCTTGTGTCCCTGGCAGAGGACCTGGCTAGACTTGTGTCCCTGGCAGCGGACCTGGCTAGGCTTGTGTCCCTGGCAGAGGACCTGGCTAGGCTTGTGTCCCTGGCAGAGGACCTGGCTAGGCTTGTGTCCCTGGCAGAGGACCTGGCTAGGCTTGTGTCCCTGGCAGAGGACCTGGCTAGGCTTGTGTCCCTGGCAGCGGACCTGGCTAGGCTTGTGTCCCTGGCAGAGGACCTGGCTAGGCTTGTGTCCATGGCAGCGTACCTGGCTAGGCTTGTGTCCCTGGCAGAGGACCTGGCTAGGCTTGTGTCCCTGGCAGCGGACCTGGCTAGGCTTGTGTCCCTGGCAGCGGACCTGGCTAGGCTTGTGTCCCTGGCAGAGGACCTGGCTAGGCTTGTGTCCCTGGCAGAGGACCTGGCTAGGCTTGTGTCCCTGGCAGAGGACCAAGCTAGGCTTGTGTCCCTGGCAGCGGACCTGGCTAGGCTTGTGTCCCTGACAGAGGACCTGGCTAGGCTTGTGTCCCTGGCAGCGGACCTGGCTAGGCTTGTGTCCCTGGCAGAGGACCTGGCTAGGCTTGTGTCCCTGGCAGCGGACCTGGCTAGGCTTGTGTCCCTGGCAGCGGACCTGGCTAGGCTTGTGTCCCTGGCAGAGGACCTGGCTAGGCTTGTGTCCCTGGCAGAGGACCTGGCTAGGCTTGTATCCATGGCAGCGGACCTGGCTAGGCTTGTGTCCCTGGCAGAGGACCTGGCTAGGCTTGTGTCCCTGGCAGAGGACCTGGCTAGGCTTGTGTCCCTGGCAGAGGACCTGGCTAGGCTTGTGTCCCTGGCAGAGGACCTGGCTAGGCTTGTGTCCCTGGCAGAGGACCTGGCTAGGCTTGTGTCCCTGGCAGAGGACCTGGCTAGGCTTGTGTCCCTGGCAGAGGACCGGGCTAGGCTTGTGTCCCTGGCAGAGGACCTGGCTAGGCTTGTGTCCCTGGCAGAGGACCTGGCTAGGCTTGTGTCCCTGGCAGCGGACCTGGCTAGGCTTGTGTCCCTGGCAGCGGACCTGGCTAGGCTTGTGTCCCTGGCAGAGGACCTGGCTAGGCTTGTGTCCCTGGCAGCGGACCTGGCTAGGCTTGTGTCCCTGGCAGCGGACCTGGCTAGGCTTGTGTCCCTGGCAGAGGACCTGGCTAGGCTTGTGTCCCTGGCAGCGGACCTGGCTAGGCTTGTGTCCCTGGCAGCGGACCTGGCTAGGCTTGTGTCCCTGGCAGCGGACCTGGCTAGGCTTGTGTCCCTGGCAGCGGACCTGGCTAGGCTTGTGTCCTTGGCAGAGGACCTGGCTAGGCTTGTGTCCCTGGCAGAGGACCTGGCTAGGCTTGTGTCCATGGCAGCGGACCTGGCTAGGCTTGTGTCCATGGCAGCGGACCTGGCTAGGCTTGTGTCCCTGGCAGAGGACCTGGCTAGGCTTGTGTCCCTGGCAGCGGACCTGGCTAGGCTTGTGTCCCTGGCAGAGGACCTGGCTAGGCTTGTGTCCCTGGCAGCGGACCTGGCTAGGCTTGTGTCCCTGGCAGCGGACCTGGCTAGGCTTGTGTCCCTGGCAGAGGACCTGGCTAGGCTTGTGTCCCTGGCAGAGGACCTGGCTAGGCTTGTGTCCCTGGCAGAGGACCTGGCTAGGCTTGTGTTCCTGGCAGCGGACCTGGCTAGGCTTGTGTCCCTGGCAGCGGACCTGGCTAGGCTTGTGTCCCTGGCAGCGGACCTGGCTAGGCTTGTGTCCCTGGCAGCGGACCTGGCTAGGCTTGTGTCCCTGGCAGAGGACCTGGCTAGGCTTGTCTCCCTGGCAGAGGACCAGGTTAGGCTTGTGTCCCTGGCAGCGGACCTGGCTAGGCTTGTGTCCCTGGCAGCGGACCTGGCTAGGCTTGTGTCCCTGGCAGAGGACCTGGCTAGGCTTCAGCAGAGACCTGTCTGTGTTGCTCCCTCTCACACTGAATACAGACTAAAGACTCACTAACTCCTACCAATAGGGGTCCAACTAACCCTGCGTGTAAGTGGTGGGGCTGTGTGTGAGGACAAAGAGAACAGAGGATGGGACAGGACAAGGAGGGAAAGCATAACAGTTAACCCTTAGTCTCCTTCAGCCGTGCATAGGAAGAACAATAGGTGCTTTTAGTGACACCTAGTGGGAAAAACACTAACTGCAGTGGATACCTCATCCCACTTGTGTAAACCCAAGATAGTTATATCACTCAGGTGCAATAAAGGTTTAGGGGCCCGTACTGGGTCACTACACTATCACACACTCAGGGATTTCAAGAAGCTTCCTTGTCAATGGGCGCTTAGTCCCGTCCTCAACTGTTATCTCCCTGTAAGTTCCGGGATGGGGTCTTCTAGTAAGTATTCGGAGAGAGCAAGAGAGTATATAGATTATTGTTCTGCAGAAGCTTACTTCAGGGCCTGGCCTAGAGGCCAGGTCCGCTGACAGGGACTAGGTGCTACTGATTTATTTCAAGAGGTTATACTAAACTCGCTATGCAGTGCTGAAGCAAAAGGAAGGACATCTGCCTCACAGGGAAATCTGAACCAGGGGTAACATTCCCTACACTAGTCAGGACGTTCCAACAAGTATTAGGGTTCATATGTAGCCGAACAACTGAAGTGCAACTAAAGCCGAAGTACTCCGCTACTCTTTGCTTGGCCATCTTGGGGAACATTGAGTGGATAGCTACACCCTCTTGTGGAAGCTCGGACTCGGACTACCAGACCTGGCACTCTGTGATCTCTTCTGGCAGGAGGCGGTTTCTGCTAAACTGCTGAGTACGAGCTCTTTCAATCACGATACATCTACTAAGACAAGTTGCCCCAACAAAATACTTAGATGAGGCCCCTTGGTAGCCTCCTAGTCTTCCTACCAGTAAGGAACGACTAAATCCTTAGCCTAACCTACAAGCCGAAGTACAAAGATCTACCTTACACTCATGTGGCTCAAGTATCCAGTCGCATGGTTCTGTGTTGCCCACAAGAAGAAGGGACTATTGTTCCTTGTCTCTATTTTTGTACATTATTCGTCTTTTGTGTATTTTCGCTGAAGAATCTATCAGTAATCTGTTCATTGTGGTAACGTCCTGGACTCTGTGATTACTCCGAACCGCACTGGTTCTAACCTTACAAAACCCACTGTCTGTATATCCGAGGTGGGCATACCCTTCCTGGCCTAGATGGTACCCCAACACCTACCTCACTGCCAATATCACCTAGCCTCCCGCTAATAACACCTAGGCTCCCGCTAATAACGCCTCCCGCTAATAACACCTAGCCTCCCGCTAATAACACCTAGCCTCCCGCTAATAACACCTAGGCTCCCGCTAATAACGCCTCCCGCTAATAACACCTAGCCTCCCGCTAATAACACCTAGCCTCCCGCTAATAACATCTCCCGCTAATAACACCTAGCCTCCCGCTAATAACACCTAGCCTCCCGCTAATAACACCTAGCCTCCCGCTAATAACACCTAGCCTCCCGCTAATAACACCTAGCCTCCCGCTAATAACACCTAGCCTCCCGCTAATAACACCTAGCCTCCCGCTAATAACACCTAGCCTCCCGCTAATAACACCTCCCGCTAATAACACCTAGCCTCCCGCTAATAACACCTAGCCTCCTGCTAATAACACCTAGCCTCCTGCTAATAACACCTAGCCTCCCACTAATAACACCTAGCCTCCCGCTAATAACACCTAGCCTCCAGCAAATAACACCTCCAGCTAATAACACCTAGCATCCCGCTAATAACACCTAGCCTCCCGCTAATAACACCTAGCCTCCCGCTAATAACACCTAGCCTCCCGCTAATAACACCTAGCCTCCCGATAATAACACCTAGCCTCCCGATAATAACACCTAGCCTCCCGATAATAACACCTAGCCTCCCGCTAATAACACCTAGCCTCCCGCTAATAACACCTCCCGCTAATAACACCTCCCGCTAATAACACCTCCCGCTAATAACACCTAGCCTCCCGCTAATAACACCTAGCCTCCCGCTAATAACACCTCCCGCTAATAACACCTAGCCTCCCGCTAATAACACCTAGCCTCCCGCTAATAACACCTAGCCTCCCGCTAATAACACCTAGCCTCCCGCTAATAACACCTAGCCTCCAGCTAATAATACCTAGCCTCCCGCTAATAACACCTAGCCTCCCGCTAATAATACCTAGCCTCCCGCTAATAATACCTCCCGCTAATAACACCTGGCCTTCCGCTAATAATACCTAGCCTCCTGCTAATAACACCTCCCTCTAATAACACCTAGCCTCCCGCTAATAACACCTCCCGCTAATAACACCTAGCCTCCCGCTAATAACACCTCCCGCTAATAACACCTAGCCTCCTGCTAATAACACCTAGCCTCCCGCTAATAACACCTAGCCTCCCGCTAATAACACCTAGCCTCCCGCTAACAACACCTAGCCTCCTGCTAATAACACCTAGCCTCCTGCTAATAACACCTAGCCTCCCGCTAACAACACCTCCCGCTAACAACACCTAGCCTCCCGCTAACACCTAGCCTGCCGCTAACAACACCTAGCCTCCCGCTAAGAACACCTCCCGCTAACAACACCTAGCCTCCCGCTAACAACACCTAGCCTGCCGCTAATAACACCTAGCCTCCCGCTAACAACACCTAGCCTCCCGCTAATAACACCTAGCCTCCCGCTAATAACACCTAGCCTCCCGCTAATAACACCCCCTGCTAATAACACAGAGCCTCCTGCTAATAACACCTCCCGCTAATAACACCTAGCCTCCCGCTAATAACACCTACCGCTAGTAACACCTAGCCTCCCGCTAATAACACCTAGCCTCCCGCTAATAACACCTAGCCTCCCGCTAATAACACCTAGCCTCCCGCTAATAACACCTAGCCTCCTGCTAATAACACCTAGCCTCACCGCTACTAAACACCATCCGCTAATACACACCTAGCCTCCCGCTAATAACACCTAGCCTCCATCTAATAACACCTCCAGCTAATAACACCTAGCCTCCCGCTAATAACACCTAGCCTCCATCTAATAACACCTCCCGCTAATAACACCTCCCGCTAATAACACCTAGCCTCCCGCTAATAACACCTAGCCTCCTGCTAATAACACCTAGCCTCCCGCTAATATTAGCCTCCAGCTAATAACACCTAGCCTCCCGCTAATAACACCTAGCCTCCCGCTAATAACACCTACCGCTAGTAACACCTAGCCTCCCGCTAATAACACCTACCGCTAGTAACACCTAGCCTCCCGCTAATAACACCTAGCCTCCCGCTAATAACACCTAGCCTCCCGCTAATAACACCTAGCCTCCCGCTAATAACACCTAGCCTCTAGCTAATAACACCTACCGCTAATAACACCTAGCCCCCCGCTAATAACACCTAGCCTCCCGCTAATAACACAGAGCCTCCTGCTAATAACACCTAGCCTCCGGCTAATAACACCTAGCTTCCCGCTAATAACACCTAGCCTCTAGCTAATAACACCTACCGCTAATAACACCTAGCCCCCCGCTAATAACACCTAGCCTCCCGCTAATAACACAGAGCCTCCTGCTAATAACACCTAGCCTCCGGCTAATAGCACCTAGCCTCCGGCTAATAACACCTAGCCTCCGGCTAATAGCACCTAGCCTCCCGCTAATAACACCTAGCCTCCCGCTAATAACACTTCCCGCTAATAACACCTAGCCTCCAGCTAATAACACCTCCCGCTAATAACACCTAGCCTCCAGCTAATAACACTTCCCGCTAATAACACCTAGCCTCCAGCTAATAACACCTCCCGCTAATAACACCTAGCCTCCAGCTAATAACACCTCCCGCTAATAACACCTAGCCTCCCGCTAAGAACACCTCCCGCTAATAACACCTAGCCTCCTGATAATAACACCTAGCCTCCCGCTAATAACACCTAGCCTCCCGCTTATAACACCTAGCCTCCCGCTAATAACGCCTCCCGCTAATAACGCCTCCCGCTAATAACACCTAGCCTCCCGCTAATAACACCTAGCCTCCCGCTAATAACACCTAGCCTCCCGCTAATAACACCTAGCCTCCCGCTAATAACATCTCCCGCTAATAACACCTAGCCTCCCGCTAATAACACCTAGCCTCCCGCTAATAACACCTAGCCTCCCGCTAATAACACCTCCAGCTAATAACACCTAGCCTCCCGCTAATAACACCTAGCCTCCCGCTAATAACACCTCCCGCTAATAACACCTAGCCTCCCGCTAATAACACCTAGCCTCCCGCTAATAACACCTAGCCTCCCGCTAATAACACCTAGCCTCCCGCTAATAACGCCTCCCGCTAATAACACCTAGCCCCCCGCTAATAACACCTAGCCTCCCGCTAATAACACCTCCCGCTAATAACACCTAGCCTCCCGCTAATAACACCTCCCGCTAATAACGCCTCCCGCTAATAACACCTAGCCTCCCGCTAAGAACACCTCCCGCTAATAACACCTCCCGCTAATAACACCTAGCCTCCCGCTAATAACACCTAGCCTCCCGCTAATAACACCTAGCCTCCCGCTAATAAAACCTAGCCTCCCGCTAATAAAACCTAGCCTCCCGCTAATAAAACCTAGCCTCCCGCTAATATTAGCCTCCAGCTAATAACACTTCCCGCTAATAACACCTATCGTCCTGCTAATAACACCTCCCGCTAATAACACCTAGCCTCTTGATAATAACACCTAGCCTCCCGCTAATAACACCTAGCCTCCCGCTAATAACACCTAGCCTCCCGCTAATAACACCTAGCCTCCCGCTAATTTAGCCTCCCGCTAATAACACCTAGCCTCCCGCTAATAACACCTAGCCTCCCGCTAATAACACCTAGCCTCCCGCTAATAACATCTCCCGCTAATAACACCTAGCCTCCCGCTAATAACACCTAGCCTCCCGCTAATAACATCTCCAGCTAATAACACCTCCGGCTAATAACACCTAGCCTCCCGCTAATAACACCTCCCGCTAATAACACCTAGCCTCCCGCTAATAACACCTCCCGCTAATAACACCTAGCCTCCCGCTAATAACACCTAGCCTCCAGCTAATAACACCTAGCCTCCCGCTAATAACATCTCCCGCTAATAACACCTCCGGCTAATAACATCTCCCGCTAATAACACCTCCCGCTAATAACACCTAGCCTCCCACTAATAACACCTCCCGCTAATAACATCTCCAGCTAATAACACCTAGCCTCCCGCTAATAACACCTAGCCTCCCGCTAATAACACCTAGCCTCCCGCTAATAACACCTAGCCTCCCGCTAATAACACAGAGCCTCCCGCTAATAACACCTAGCCTCCAGCTAATAACACCTCCCGCTAATAACACCTAGCCTCCCGCTAATAACACCTCCCGCTAATAACACCTAGCCTTCCGCTAATAACACCTAGCCTCCCGCTAATAACACCTAGCCTCCCGCTAATAACACCTCCCGCTAATAACACCTAGCCTCCCGCTAATAACACCTAGCCTCCCGCTAATAACACCTAGCCTCCTGCTAATAACACCTAGCCTCCCGCTAATAAAACCTAGCCTCCCGCTAATAACACCTAGCCTCCCGCTAATAACACCTAGCCTCCCGCTAATAACGCCTCCCGCTAATAACACCTAGCCTCTGTAACGCCTGGAGTAGTGGATCAACTGGGCCGTCACCAGCGATGGCACTAACCTCACCAGGGAGCGGAGTCTAAGGGGCCGCTGGTTTTCACCAGAGCCCGCCGCAAGGCGGGATGGACTTGCTGCGGCAGGCGACCCCCAGGTCGCTGCCCCTGGCTTGGTTGCTAGTGACGGCAGGTGAGGCGTGGCAGGAGCAGTAGGCAGGAGATGGTGCTGGCAGAGGTCTGTAGGCGTAACCGCAGGTGACAGGCTGAACACAGGAGCAATGGTGTGACAGGGGAGCAGGAACCAGGAACAAGGACTAGGGACCAGGTAGCGGACAGGAATCAGGAACAACGGGAAAGCAGCGGGCAAGGACTAGGGACAGGAACAAGGAACAGGGACTAAGGTCAGGAACAACAGGGGGCTGGGCCAAACGCTATGGGAAGCATGTAGAGGCTCCAACGCGAGGGACAGGGCATGCTGGAATTTATAGGAAGTGGTCGGGTGCAACTACCAATTAGGGGCGGACTGGCCCTTTAAATCTGAGACAGCCGGCGCGCGCGCGCGCCCTCGGAGGCGGGGACGCGCGCGCCGGCCGGCACAGACAGAGACAGGAGCGGAGGAGAGGTGAGGCGCCCCCCCGGGGCCGAACTAGCAGCAGCGCCGGGTCCCTGCACAAGGACCCCGGCGGCTGCATGGGGCAGGAGGAGGTCGCCGCGGCGGCCCGGAACACGGGACGCCGCCGCGGCCGTGACAGCCTCCCGCTAATAACACCTAGCCTCCTGCTAATAACACCTAGCCTCCCGCTAATAACACCTCCCGCTAATAACACCTAGCCTCCCGCTAATAACACCTAGCCTCCCGCTAATAACACCCTAGCTCCCGCTAATAACACCTAGCCTCCCGCTAATAACACCTAGCCTCCCGCTAATAACACCTAGCCTCCCGCTAATAACACCTCCAGCTAATAACACCTAGCCTCCCGCTAATAACACCTAGCCTCCCGCTAATAACACCTAGCCTCCCGCTAATAACACCTCCAGCTAATAACACCTAGCCTCCCGCTAATAACACCTAGCCTCCCGCTAATAACACCTAGCCTCCCGCTAATAACACCTCCCGCCAGGCCCGTCTCTGCCATGAGGCGAGGTGAAGTGTTCGCCTCAGGCGGCAGATAACACAGCCCTTGAGGGGGGCGGCATCAGAGTCCTGTGTCCTTATCATTACAACTAGTTACGGCTCATGTGCACCGGCCGTGTTTCCTGTCAGTTGCCTCATGAGAAGCGCTGAGGAGGCACTGGAAGCCTCGTATTCACATCACATTAGACATAGATATAGTGTCTCCTGCTGTTAACCCTTTCAATAATGCAGAGTTATTATACTCTGCATCACTTACACACTGTAGAAAAGACGCTATATTATGTCTTCTCTGCACTGCCGACCTCCGAGCTGACCTCAGCATAGTGCAAGAGCACAAGAGGCATAAAAGTCATGTTCTGCTCTGCTGTTAACTCTTTCTGTATAGCAGAATGTAAGTGATGCACAGTAATACTCTACATTCTGCAGTACTGAAAGAGAGTTTAACAGAGCAGCCTGTTTTAAGGCTCTTCCTGGCTCCTGAGGTCAGAAGGTCAGCAGTTGCAGATTGTTTGTTTTGAAGCTCTCAGGGGGCCATAGTGGCTCAAACAGTTAAAAAATCTGTCACGCACGGTGCACACTGTTATCTAATGTGCTGTCCCATACACACTGCGATGCTGCACTGTGCCTGTTCCTGGATTCTTCTCTCCCTGACTATTGCTCTGAGGTCCCTGGGTCGGGGAGGGGGGGGCTTTGTCAGTTCTTGCCTCAGGCGGCAGAAAAAGCTAAAGTCGGCCCTGCCTCCCGCTAATAACACCTCCTGCTAATAAACACCTCCCGCTAATAACACCTAGCCTCCCGCTAATATGCACCTAGCCTCCCGCTAATATCACCTAGCCTCCCCTAATATCACCTAGTCCTCCCGCTAATATCACCTAGCCTCCCGCTAATATCACCTAGCCTCCCGCTAATAACACCTCCTGCTAATAACACCTCCCTGCTAATAACAACCTCCCGCTAATAACACCTCCGCTAATAACACCTAGCCAGCCCGCTATAACACCTAGCCTCCCGCTAATACACCTAGCCTCCTGCTAATAACACCTCCCGCTAATAAACACCTCCCGCTAATAACACCTAGCCTCCCGCTAATAACACCTACGCTCCCGCTAATATCACCTAGCCTCCCGCTAATATCACCTAGCCTCCCGCTAATATCACCTAGCCTCCCGCTAATATCACCTAGCCTCCCGCTAATAACACCTAGCCTCCCGCTAATAACACCTAGCCTCCCGCTAATATCACCTAGCCTCCCGCTAATATCACCTAGCCTCCCGCTAATAACACCTCCCACTAATAACACCTAGCCTCCCGCTAATAACACCTCCTGCTAATAACACCTAGCCTCCCGCTAATAACACCTAGCCTCCCGCTAATAACACCTAGCCTCCCGCTAATAACACCTAGCCTCCCGCTAATAACACAGAGCCTCCCGCTAATAACACAGAGCCTCCAGCTAATAACACCTAGCCTCCTGCTAATAACACCTCCTGCTAATAACACCTAGCCTCCCGCTAATAACACCTAGCCTCTTGCTAATAACACCTAGCCTCCCGCTAATAACACCTAGCCTCTTGCTAATAACACCTCCCGCTAATAACACCTAGCCTCCCGCTAATAACATCTCCCGTTAATAACACCTAGCCTCCCGCTAATAACACCTAGCCTCCCGCTAATAACACCTAGCCTCCCGCTAATAACACCTAGCCTCCCGCTAAGAACACCTCCCGCTAATAACACCTAGCCTCCCGCTAATAACGCCTCCCGCTAATAACATCTCCCGCTAATAACACCTAGCCTCCCGCTAATAACACCTAGCCTCCCGCTAATAACACCTAGCCTCCCGCTAATAACACCTTCCGCTAATAACACCTAGCCTCCCGCTAATAACACCTCCCGCTAATAACACCTAGCCTCCCGCTAATAACACCTAGCCTCCCGCTAATAACATCTCCCGCTAATAACACCTAGCCCCCCGCTAATAACACCTAGCCTCCCGCTAATATCACCTAGCCTCCCGCTAATAACATCTCCCGCTAATAACACCTAGCCTCCCGCTAATAACACCTAGCCTCCCGCTAATAACACCTAGCCTCCCGCTAATAACACCTAGCCTCCCGCTAATAACACCTAGCCTCCCGCTAATAACACCTAGCCTCCCGCTAATAACACATAGCCTCCCGCTAATAACACATAGCCTCCAGCTAATAACACCTCCAGCTAATAACACTTAGCCTCACACTAATAACACCTCCCGCTAATAACACCTAGCCTCCCGCTAACAACACCTAGCCTCCTGCTAATAACACCTAGCCTCCCGCTAATAACACCTAGCCTCCCGCTAATAACACCTAGCCTCCCGCTAATAACACCTAGCCTCCCGCTAATAACACCTAGCCTCCCGCTAATAACACCTAGCCTCCCGCTAATAACACCTAGCCTCCCGCTAATAACACCTAGCCTCCCGCTAATAACACCTAGCCTCCCGCTAATATCACCTAGCCTCCCGCTAATAACACCCCCTGCTAATAACACCTAGCCTCCCGCTAATATCACCTAGCCTCCCGCTAATAACACCTAGCCTCCCGCTAATAACACCTCCCGCTAATAACACCTAGCCTCCCGCTAATAACACCCCCTGCTAATAACACCTAGCCTCCCGCTAATAACACCTACCGCTAGTAACACCTAGCCTCCCGCTAATAACACCTAGCCTCCCGCTAATAACACCTAGCCTCTAGCTAATAACACCTACCGCTAATAACACCTAGCCTCCCGCTAATAACACCTAGCCTCCCGCTAATAACACCTAGCCTCCCGCTAATAACACCTAGCCTCCCGCTAATAACACCTAGCCTCCCGCTAATAACACCTAGCCTCCCGCTAATAACATCTCCCGCTAATAACACCTAGCCTCCCGCTAATAACACCTAGCCTCCCGCTAATAACACCTAGCCTCCCGCTAATAACACCTAGCCTCCCGCTAATAACATCTCCCGCTAATAACACCTCCAGCTAATAACACCTAGCCTCCCGCTAATAACACCTCCCGCTAATAACACCTTCCGCTAATAACACCTAGCCTCCCGCTAATAACACCTAGCCTCCCGCTAATAACACCTAGCCTCCTGCTAATAACACCTAGCCTCCCGCTAATAACACCTAGCCTCCCGCTAATAACACCTAGCCTCCCGCTAATAACACCTCCAGCTAATAACACCTCCAGCTAATAACACCTAGCCTCCCGCTAATAACACCTAGCCTCCCGCTAATAACACCTAGCCTCCCGCTAATAACACCTAGCCTCCCGCTAATAACACCTAGCCTCCCGATAATAACACCTAGCCTCCCGATAATAACACCTAGCCTCCCGATAATAACACCTAGCCTCCCGCTAATAACACCTAGCCTCCCGCTAATAACACCTAGCCTCCCGCTAATAACACCTAGCCTCCCGCTAATAACACCTAGCCTCCCGCTAATAACACCTAGCCTCCCGCTAATAAAACCTAGCCTCCCGCTAATAACACCTAGCCTCCCGCTAATAACATCTCCCGCTAATAACACCTAGCCTCCCGCTAATAACACCTAGCCTCCTGCTAATAACACCTAGCCTCCCGCTAATAACACCTAGCCTCCCGCTAATAACACCTCCCGCTAATAACACCTAGCCTCCCGCTAATAACACCTAGCCTCCATCTAATAACACCTCCCGCTAATAACACCTCCCGCTAATAACACCTAGCCTCCCGCTAATATCACCTAGCCTCCCGCTAATAACACCTAGCCTCCCGCTAATAACACCTCCCGCTAATAACACCTAGCCTCCCGCTAATAACACCTAGCCTCCTGCTAATAACACCTAGCCTCCCGCTAATAACACCTCCCGCTAATAACACCTAGCCTCCCGCTAATAACACCTCCCGCTAATAACACCTAGCCTCCCGCTAATAACACCTAGCCTCCCACTAATAACACCTAGCCTCCCGCTAATAACACCTAGCCTCCTGCTAATAACACCTCCCGCTAATAACACCTAGCCTCCCGCTAATAACACCTAGCCTCCCGCTAATAACACCTAGCCTCCCGCTAATAACACCTCCCGCTAATAACACCTAGCCTCCCGCTAATAACACCTAGCCTCCCGCTAATAACACCTAGCCTCCCGCTAATAACACCTATCGTCCTGCTAATAACACCTCCCGCTAATAACACCTAGCCTCTTGATAATAACACCTAGCCTCCCGCTAATAACACCTAGCCTCCCGCTAATAACACCTAGCCTCCCGCTAATAACACCTAGCCTCCCGCTAATAACACCTAGCCTCCCGCTAATAACACCTCCCGCTAATAACACCTAGCCTCCCGCTAATAACACCTCCCGCTAATAACAGCTAGCCTCCTGCTAATAACACCTCCCGCTAATAACACCTAGCCTCCCGCTAATAACACCTAGCCTCCCGCTAATAACACCTAGCCTCCCGCTAATAACACCTCCAGCTAATAACATCTAGCCTCCAGCTAATAACACCTCCCGCTAACAACACCTAGCCTCCCGCTAATAACACCTAGCCTCCAGCTAATAACACCTAGCCTCCCGTTAATAACACCTCCCGCTAATAACACCTAGCCTCCCGCTAATAACACCTAGCCTCCCGCTAACAACACCTAGCCTCCAGCTAATAACACCTCCCGCTAACAACACCTAGCCTCCCGCTAATAACACCTAGCCTCCAGCTAATAACACCTCCCGCTAACAACACCTAGCCTTCCGCTAATAACACCTAGCCTCCCGCTAATAACACCTAGCCTCCCGCTAATAACACCTCCCGCTAATAACATCTCCAGCTAATAACACCTAGCCACCCGCTAATAACACCTCCGGCTAATAACACCTCCCGCTAATAACACCTAGCCTCCCGCTAATAACACCTAGCCTCCCGCTAATAACACCTAGCCTCCCGCTAATAACACCTCCCGCTAATAACACCTAGCCTCCCGCTAATAACACCTCCCGCTAATAACACCTAGCCTCCCGCTAATAACACCTAGCCTCCCGCTAATAACACCTAGCCTCCCGCTAATAACACCTAGCCTCCCGCTAATAACACCTAGCCTCCCGCTAATAACACCTCCCGCTAATAACACCTAGCCTCCCGCTAATAACACCTAGCCTCCCGCTAATAACACCTAGCCTCCCGCTAATAACACCTAGCCTCCCGCTAATAACACCTAGCCTCCCGCTAATAAAACCTAGCCTCCCGCTAATAACACCTAGCCTCCCGCTAATAACACCTAGCCTCCCGCTAATAAAACCTAGCCTCCCGCTAATAACACCTAGCCTCCCGCTAATAACACCTAGCCTCCCGCTAATAACGCCTCCCGCTAATAACACCTAGCCTCCCGCTAATAACACCTCCCGCTAATAACACATAGCCTCCCGCTAATAACACCTCCCGCTAATAACACCTAGCCTCCCGCTAATAACGCCTCCCGCTAATAACACCTAGCCTCTGTAACGCCTGGAGTAGTGGATCAACTGGGCCGTCACCAGCGATGGCACTAACCTCACCAGGGAGCGGAGTCTAAGGGGCCGCTGGTTTTCACCAGAGCCCGCCGCAAGGCGGGATGGACTTGCTGCGGCAGGCGACCCCCAGGTCGCTACCCCTGGCTTGGTTGCTAGTGACGGCAGGCGAGGCGTGGCAGGAGCAGTAGGCAGGAGATGGTGCTGGCAGAGGTCTGTAGGCGTAACCGCAGGTGACAGGCTGAACACAGGAGCAATAGTGTAACAGGGGAGCAGGAACCAGGAACAAGGACTAGGGACCAGGTAGCGGACAGGAATCAGGAACAACGGGAAAGCAGCGGGCAAGGACTAGGGACAGGAACAAGGAACAGGGACTAAGGTCAGGAACAACAGGGGGCTGGGCCAAACGCTATGGGAAGCATGTAGAGGCTCCAACGCGAGGGACAGGGCATGCTGGAATTTATAGGAAGTGATCGGGTGCAACTACCAATTAGGGGCGGACTGGCCCTTTAAATCTGAGACAGGGGACGCGCGCGCCGGCCGGCACAGACGGAGACAGGAGCGGAGGAGAGGTGAGGCGCCCCCCCGGGGCCGAACTAGCAGCAGCGCCGGGTCCCTGCACAAGGACCCCGGCGGCTGCATGGGGCAGGAGGAGGTCGCGGCGGCGGCCCGGAACACGGGACGCCGCCGCGGCCGTGACAGCCTCCCGCTAATAACACCTAGCCTCCAGCTAATAACACCTAGCCTCCCGCTAATAATACCTCCTGCTAATAACACCTAGCCTCCCGCTAATAACACCTCCCGCTAATAACACCTAGCCTCCCGCTAATAACACCTAGCCTCCCGCTAATAACACCTCCAGCTAATAACACCTAGCCTCCCGCTAATAACACCTAGCCTCCCGCTAATAACACCTAGCCTCCCGCTAATAATACCTAGCCTCCCGCTAATAACACCTAGCCTCCCGCTAATAACACCTCCCGCTAATAACACCTAGCCTCCCGCTAATAACACCTAGCCTCCCGCTAATAACACCTCCCGCCAGGCCCGTCTCTGCCATGAGGCGAGGTGAAGTGTTCGCCTCAGGCGGCAGATAACAAAGCCCTTGAGGGGGCGGCATCAGAGTCCTGTGTCCTTATCATTACAACTAGTTACGGCTCAGTGCCCGGCCGTGTTTCCTGTCAGTTGCCTCATGAGAAGCGCTGAGGAGGCACTGGAAGCCTCGTATTCACATCACATTAGACATAGATATAGTGTCTCCTGCTGTTAACCCTTTCAATAATGCAGAGTTATTATACTCTGCATCACTTACACACTGTAGAAAAGACGCTATATTATGTCTTCTCTGCACTGCCGACCTCCGAGCTGACCTCAGCATAGTGCAAGAGCACAAGAGGCATAAAAGTCATGTTCTGCTCTGCTGTTAACTCTTTCTGTATAGCAGAATGTAAGTGATGCACAGTAATACTCTACATTCTGCAGTACTGAAAGAGTTAACAGAGCAGCCTGTTTTAAGGCTCTTCTCTGGCTCCTGAGGTCAGAGGTCAGCAGTTGCAGATTGTTTGTTTTGAAGCTCTCAGGGGGCCCATAGTGGCTCAAACAGTTAAAAAATCTGGTCACGCACGGTGCACACTGTTATCTATAGTGCTGTCCCATACACACTGCGATGCTGCACTGTGCCTGTCCTGGATCTTCTCTCCCTGACTATTGCTCTGAGGTCCCTGGGTCGGGGAGGGGGGGGCTTTGTCAGTTCTTGCCTCAGGCGGCAGAAAAGCTAAAGTCGGCCCTGCCTCCCGCTAATAACACCTCCCGCTAATAACACCTCCCGCTAATAACACCTAGCCTCCCGCTAATATCACCTAGCCTCCCGCTAATATCACCTAGCCTCCCGCTAATATCACCTAGCCTCCCGCTAATATCACCTAGCCTCCCGCTAATAACACCTAGCCTCCCGCTAATATCACCTAGCCTCCCGCTAATAACACCTAGCCTCCCGCTAATAACACCTAGCCTCCCGCTAATAACACCTAGCCTCCCGCTAATAACACCTAGCCTCCCGCTAATAACACCTCCTGCTAATAACACCTCCTGCTAATAACACCTCCCGCTAATAACACCTCCCGCTAATAACACCTCCTGCTAATAACACCTCCTGCTAATAACACCTCCTGCTAATAACACCTCCCGCTAATAACACCTAGCCTCCCGCTAATATCACCTAGCCTCCCGCTAATATCACCTAGCCTCCCGCTAATATCACCTAGCCTCCCGCTAATAACACCTCCTGCTAATAACACCTCCTGCTAATAACACCTCCCGCTAATAACACCTCCCGCTAATAACACCTAGCCTCCCGCTAATAACACCTAGCCTCCCGCTAATAACACCTAGCCTCCCGCTAATAACACCTAGCCTCCCGCTAATAACACCTAGCCTCCCGCTAATAACACCTAGCCTCCCGCTAATAACACCTAGCCTCCCGCTAATATCACCTAGCCTCCCGCTAATATCACCTAGCCTCCCGCTAATATCACCTAGCCTCCCGCTAATATCACCTAGCCTCCCGCTAATAACACCTAGCCTCCCGCTAATAACACCTAGCCTCCCGCTAATATCACCTAGCCTCCCGCTAATATCACCTAGCCTCCCGCTAATAACACCTCCCACTAATAACACCTAGCCTCCCGCTAATAACACCTCCTGCTAATAACACCTAGCCTCCCGCTAATAACACCTAGCCTCCCGCTAATAACACCTAGCCTCCCGCTAATAACACCTAGCCTCCCGCTAATAACACAGAGCCTCCCGCTAATAACACCTAGCCTCCTGCTAATAACACCTCCTGCTAATAACACCTAGCCTCCCGCTAATAACACCTCCCGCTAATAACACCTAGCCTCCCGGTAATAACACCTAGCCTCTTGCTAATAACACCTAGCCTCCCGCTAATAACACCTAGCCTCTTGCTAATAACACCTCCCGCTAATAACACCTAGCCTCCCGCTAATAACATCTCCCGTTAATAACACCTAGCCTCCCGCTAATAACACCTAGCCTCCCGCTAATAACACCTAGCCTCCCGCTAAGAACACCTCCCGCTAATAACACCTAGCCTCCCGCTAATAACGCCTCCCGCTAATAACATCTCCCGCTAATAACATCTCCCGCTAATAACACCTAGCCTCCCGCTAATAACACCTAGCCTCCCGCTAATAACACCTAGCCTCCCGCTAATAACACCTTCCGCTAATAACACCTAGCCTCCCGCTAATAACACCTCCCGCTAATAACACCTAGCCTCCCGCTAATAACACCTAGCCTCCCGCTAATAACATCTCCCGCTAATAACACCTAGCCCCCCGCTAATAACACCTAGCCTCCCGCTAATATCACCTAGCCTCCCGCTAATAACATCTCCCGCTAATAACACCTAGCCTCCCGCTAATAACACCTAGCCTCCCGCTAATAACACCTAGCCTCCCGCTAATAACACCTAGCCTCCCGCTAATAACACCTAGCCTCCCGCTAATAACACCTAGCCTCCCGCTAATAACACCTAGCCTCCCGCTAATAACACATAGCCTCCCGCTAATAACACATAGCCTCCAGCTAATAACACCTCCAGCTAATAACACTTAGCCTCACACTAATAACACCTCCCGCTAATAACACCTAGCCTCCCGCTAACAACACCTAGCCTCCTGCTAATAACACCTAGCCTCCCGCTAATAACACCTAGCCTCCCGCTAATAACACCTAGCCTCCCGCTAATAACACCTAGCCTCCCGCTAATAACACCTAGCCTCCCGCTAATAACACCTAGCCTCCCGCTAATAACACCTAGCCTCCCGCTAATAACACCTAGCCTCCCGCTAATAACATCTCCCGTTAATAACACCTAGCCTCCCGCTAATAACACCTAGCCTCCCGCTAATAACACCTAGCCTCCCGCTAATAACACCTCCCGCTAATAACACCTAGCCTCCCGCTAATAACACATAGCCTCCAGCTAATAACACTTAGCCTCCCGCTAATAACACCTCCCGCTAATAACACCTAGCCTCCCGCTAATAACACCTAGCCTCCCGCTAATAACACCTAGCCTCCCGCTAATAACACCTAGCCTCCCACTAATAACACCTCCCGCTAATAACACCTAGCCTCCCGCTAATAACACCTCCCGCTAATAACACCTAGCCTCCCGCTAATAACACCTCCCGCTAATAACACCTAGCCTCCAGCTAATAACACCTAGCCTCCCGCTAATAACACCTAGCCTCCCGCTAATAACACCTAGCCTCCCGCTAATAACACCTAGCCTCCCACTAATAACACCTCCCGCTAATAACACCTAGCCTCCCGCTAATAACACCTAGCCTCCAGCTAATAACACCTAGCCTCCCACTAATAACACCTCCCGCTAATAACACCTAGCCTCCCGCTAATAACACCTCCCGCTAATAACACCTAGCCTCCCGCTAATAACACCTAGCCTCCAGCTAATAACACCTAGCCTCCCGCTAATAACACCTAGCCTCCCGCTAATAACACCTAGCCTCCCGCTAATAACACCTCCCGCTAATAACACCTAGCCTCCCGCTAATAACACCTCCCGCTAATAACACCTAGCCTCCCGCTAATAACACCTAGCCTCCCGCTAATAACACCTAGCCTCCCGCTAATAACACCTCCCGCTAATAACACCTGGCCTCCTGCTAATAACACCTCCCGCTAATAATACCTAGCCTCCCGCTAATAACACCTAGCCTCCCGCTAATAACACCTCCCGCTAATAACACCTAGCCTCCCGCTAATAACACCTCCCGCTAATAACACCTAGCCTCCCGCTAATAACACCTAGCCTCCTGCTAATAACACCTAGCCTCCTGCTAATAACACCTAGCCTCCCGCTAACAACACCTCCCGCTAACAACACCTAGCCTCCCGCTAACAACACCTAGCCTGTCGCTAACAACACCTAGCCTGCCGCTAACAACACCTAGCCTCCCGCTAAGAACACCTAGCCCCCCGCTAAGAACACCTAGCCTCCCGCTAATATCACCTAGCCTCCCGCTAATAACATCTCCCGCTAATAACACCTAGCCTCCCGCTAATAACACCTAGCCTCCCGCTAATAACACCTAGCCTCCCGCTAATAACACCTAGCCTCCCGCTAATAACACCTAGCCTCCCGCTAATAACACCTAGCCTCCCGCTAATAACATCTAGCCTCCCGCTAATAACACCTAGCCTCCCGCTAACAACACCTAGCCTCCCGCTAACAACACCTAGCCTGCCGCTAATAACACCTAGCCTCCCGCTAACAACACCTAGCCTCCCGCTAATAACACCTAGCCTCCCGCTAATAACACCTAGCCTCCCGCTAATAACACCTAGCCTCCCGCTAATAACACCTAGCCTCCCGCTAATAACACCTAGCCTCCCGCTAATAACACCTAGCCTCCCGCTAATATCACCTAGCCTCCCGCTAATAACACCCCCTGCTAATAACACCTAGCCTCCCGCTAATATCACCTAGCCTCCCGCTAATAACACCTCCTGCTAATAACACCTCCCGCTAATAACACCTAGCCTCCCGCTAATAACACCTCCCGCTAATAACACCTAGCCTCCCGCTAATAACACCTAGCCTCCCGCTAATAACACCTAGCCTCCCGCTAATAACACCTAGCCTCCCGCTAATAACACCTAGCCTCCCGCTAATAACACCTCCCGCTAATAACACAGAGCCTCCTGCTAATAACACCTGCCGCTAATAACACCTAGCCTCCCGCTAATAACACCTACCGCTAGTAACACCTAGCCTCCCGCTAATAACACCTAGCCTCTAGCTAATAACACCTACCGCTAATAACACAGAGCCTCCTGCTAATAACACCTAGCCTCCGGCTAATAGCACCTAGCCTCCCGCTAATAACACCTAGCCTCCCGCTAATAACACCTCCCGCTAATAACACCTAGCCTCCCGCTAATAACACCTAGCCTCCCGCTAATAACACCTCCCACTAATAACACCTAGCCTCCCGCTAATAACACCCCCTGCTAATAACACCTAGCCTCCCGCTAATAACACCTACCGCTAGTAACACCTAGCCTCCCGCTAATAACACCTAGCCTCCCGCTAATAACACCTAGCCTCTAGCTAATAACACCTACCGCTAATAACACCTAGCCTCCCGCTAATAACACCTAGCCTCCCGCTAATAACACCTAGCCTCCCGCTAATAACACCTAGCCTCCCGCTAATAACACCTAGCCTCCCGCTAATAACACCTAGCCTCCCGCTAATAACATCTCCCGCTAATAACACCTAGCCTCCCGCTAATAACACCTAGCCTCCCGCTAATAACACCTAGCCTCCCGCTAATAACACCTAGCCTCCCGCTAATAACACCTAGCCTCCCGCTAATAACATCTCCCGCTAATAACACCTCCAGCTAATAACACCTCCAGCTAATAACACCTAGCCTCCCGCTAATAACACCTAGCCTCCTGCTAATAACACCTAGCCTCCCGCTAATAACACCTAGCCTCCCGCTAATAACACCTAGCCTCCCGCTAATAACACCTCCAGCTAATAACACCTCCAGCTAATAACACCTAGCCTCCCGCTAATAACACCTAGCCTCCCGCTAATAACACCTAGCCTCCCGCTAATAACACCTTAGCCTCCCGCTGAATAACACCTAGCCTCCCGCTAATAACACCTAGCCTCCCGCTAATAACACCTAGCCTCCCGCTAATAACACCTAGCCTCCCGCTAATAACACCTAGCCTCCCGCTAATAACACCTAGCCTCCCGCTAATAACACCTAGCCTCCCGCTAATAAAACCTAGCCTCCCGCTAATAACACCTAGCCTCCCGCTAATAACATCTCCCGCTAATAACACCTAGCCTCCAGCTAATAACACCTAGCCTCCCGCTAATAACACCTAGCCTCCCGCTAATAACACCTAGCCTCCCGCTAATAACACCTCCCGCTAATAACACCTAGCCTCCCGCTAATAACACCTAGCCTCCTGCTAATAACACCTAGCCTCCCGCTAATAACACCTCCCGCTAATAACACCTAGCCTCCCGCTAATAACACCTCCCGCTAATAACACCTAGCCTCCCGCTAATAACACCTAGCCTCCCACTAATAACACCTAGCCTCCCGCTAATAACACCTAGCCTCCTGCTAATAACACCTCCCGCTAATAACACCTAGCCTCCCGCTAATAACACCTAGCCTCCCGCTAATAACACCTAGCTCCCCGCTAATAACACCTAGCCCCCCGCTAATAACACCTAGCCTCCCGCTAATAACACCTCCCGCTAATAACACCTAGCCTCCCGCTAATAACACCTCCCGCTAATAACACCTAGCCTCCCGCTAATAACACCTAGCCTCCTGCTAATAACACCTAGCCTCCCGCTAACAACACCTCCCGCTAACAACACCTAGCCTCCCGCTAACAACACCTAGCCTGTCGCTAACAACACCTAGCCTGCCGCTAACAACACCTAGCCTCCCGCTAAGAACACCTAGCCCCCCGCTAAGAACACCTAGCCTCCCGCTAATATCACCTAGCCTCCCGCTAATAACATCTCCCGCTAATAACACCTAGCCTCCCGCTAATAACACCTAGCCTCCCGCTAATAACACCTAGCCTCCCGCTAATAACACCTAGCCTCCCGCTAATAACACCTAGCCTCCCGCTAATAACACCTAGCCTCCCGCTAACAACACCTAGCCTCCCGCTAAGAACACCTCCCGCTAACAACACCTAGCCTCCCGCTAACAACACCTAGCCTGCCGCTAATAACACCTAGCCTCCCGCTAACAACACCTAGCCTCCCGCTAATAACACCTAGCCTCCCGCTAATAAACACTAGCCTCCCGCTAATAACACCTAGCCTCCCGCTAATAACACCTAGCCTCCCGCTAATAACACCTAGCCTCCCGCTAATAACACCTAGCCTCCCGCTAATATCACCTAGCCTCCCGCTAATAACACCCCCTGCTAATAACACCTAGCCTCCCGCTAATATCACCTAGCCTCCCGCTAATAACACCTCCTGCTAATAACACCTCCCGCTAATAACACCTAGCCTCCCGCTAATAACACATCCCGCTAATAACACCTAGCCTCCCGCTAATAACACCTCCCGCTAATAACACCTAGCCTCCCGCTAATAACACCTAGCCTCCCGCTAATAACACCTAGCCTCCCGCTAATAACACCTCCCGCTAATAACACAGAGCCTCCTGCTAATAACACCTGCCGCTAATAACACCTAGCCTCCCGCTAATAACACCTACCGCTAGTAACACCTAGCCTCCCGCTAATAACACCTAGCCTCCCGCTAATAACACCTAGCCTCTAGCTAATAACACCTACCGCTAATAACACCTAGCCCCCCGCTAATAACACCTCCCGCTAATAACACAGAGCCTCCTGCTAATAACACCTAGCCTCCGGCTAATAGCACCTAGCCTCCCGCTAATAACACCTAGCCTCCCGCTAATAACACCTCCCGCTAATAACAACTAGCCTCCCGCTAATAACACCTAGCCTCCCGCTAATAACACCTCCCGCTAATAACACCTAGCCTCCCGCTAATAACACCCCCTGCCTAATAACACCTAGCCTCCCGCTAATAACACCTACCGCTAGTAACACCTAGCCTCCGCTAATACACCTAGCCTCCCGCTAATACACCTAGCCTCTAGCTAATAACACCTCCCGCTAATAACACCTAGCCTCCCGCTAATAACACCTAGCCTCCCGCTAATAACACCTAGCCTCCCGCTAATAACACCTAGCCTCCCGCTAATAACACCTAGCCTCCCGCTAATAACACCTAGCCTCCCGCTACTAACCTCTCCCGCTAATAACACCTAGCCTCCCGCTAATAACACCTAGCCTCCGCTAATAACACCTAGCCTCCCGCTAATAACACCTAGCCTCCGCTAATAACATCTCCAGCTAATAACCTCGCCTCCCGCTAATAACACCTAGCCTCCTGCTAATAACACCTAGCCTCCCGCTAATAACACCTAGCCTCCCGCTAATAACACCTAGCCTCCCGCTAATAACACCTCCAGCGAATAACACCTCCAGCTAATAACACCTAGCCTCCCGCTAATAACACCTAGCCTCCCGCTAATAACACCTAGCCTCCCGCTAATAACACCTAGCCTCCCGCTAATAACACCTAGCCTCCCGCTAATAACACCTAGCCTCCCGCTAATAACACCTAGCCTCCCGCTAATAACACCTAGCCCCCCCGCTAATAACACCTAGCCTCCCGCTAATAACACCTAGCCTCCCGCTAATAACACCTAGCCTCCCGCTAATAACACCTAGCCTCCCGCTAATAAAACCTAGCCTCCCGCTAATAACACCTAGCCTCCCGCTAATAACATCTCCCGCTAATAACACCTAGCCTCCAGCTAATAACACCTAGCCTCCCGCTAATAACACCTAGCCTCCCGCTAATAACACCTAGCCTCCCGCTAATAACACCTCCCGCTAATAACACCTAGCCTCCCGCTAATAACACCTAGCCTCCTGCTAATAACACCTAGCCTCCCGCTAATAACACCTCCCGCTAATAACACCTAGCCTCCCGCTAATAACACCTCCCGCTAATAACACCTAGCCTCCCGCTAATAACACCTAGCCTCCCACTAATAACACCTAGCCTCCCGCTAATAACACCTAGCCTCCTGCTAATAACACCTCCCGCTAATAACACCTAGCCTCCCGCTAATAACACCTAGCCCCCCGCTAATAACACCTAGCCCCCCGCTAATAACACCTAGCCTCCCGCTAATAACACCTCCCGCTAATAACACCTAGCCTCCCGCTAATAACACCTAGCCTCCCGCTAATAAAACCTAGCCTCCCGCTAATAAAACCTAGCCTCCCGCTAATAACACCTAGCCTCCCGCTAATAACACCTCCAGCTAATAACATCTAGCCTCCAGCTAATAACACCTCCCGCTAACAACACCTAGCCTCCCGCTAATAACACCTAGCCTCCAGCTAATAACACCTAGCCTCCCGCTAATAACACCTCCCGCTAATAACACCTAGCCTCCCGCTAATAACACCTAGCCTCCCGCTAACAACACCTAGCCTCCAGCTAATAACACCTCCCGCTAACAACACCTAGCCTCCCGCTAATAACACCTAGCCTCCAGCTAATAACACCTCCCGCTAACAACACCTAGCCTTCCGCTAATAACACCTAGCCTCCCGCTAATAACACCTAGCCTCCCGCTAATAACACCTCCCGCTAATAACATCTCCAGCTAATAACACCTCCCGCTAATAACACCTAGCCACCCGCTAATAACACCTCCGGCTAATAACACCTCCCGCTAATAACACCTAGCCTCCCGCTAATAACACCTAGCCTCCCGCTAATAACACCTAGCCTCCCGCTAATAACACCTCCCGCTAATAACACCTAGCCTCCCGCTAATAACACCCCCCCTAATAACACCTAGCCTCCGCTAATAACACCTAGCCTCCCGCTAATAACACCTAGCCTCCCGCTAATAACACCTAGCCTCCCGCTAATAACACCTAGCCTCCCGCTAATAACACCTCCCGCTAATAACACCTAGCCTCCCGCTAATAACACCTAGCCTCCCGCTAATAACACCTAGCCTCCGCTAATAACACCTAGCCTCCCGCTAATAAAACCTAGCCTCCCGCTAATAACACCTAGCCTCCCGCTAATAACACCTAGCCTCCCGCTAATAACACCTAGCCTCCCGCTAATAACACCTAGCCTCCCGCTAATAACACCTAGCCTCCCGCTAATAACACCTAGCCTCCCGCTAATAACACCTAGCCTCCCGCTAATAACACCTAGCCTCCCGCTAATAACGCCTCCCGCTAATAACACCTAGCCTCCCGCTAATAACACCTCCCGCTAATAACACATAGCCTCCCGCTAATAACACCTCCCGCTAATAACACCTAGCCTCCCGCTAATAACGCCTCCCGCTAATAACACCTAGCCTCTGTAACGCCTGGAGTAGTGGATCAACTGGGCCGTCACCAGCGATGGCACTAACCTCACCAGGGAGCGGAGTCTAAGGGGCCGCTGGTTTTCACCAGAGCCCGCCGCAAGGCGGGATGGACTTGCTGCGGCAGGCGACCCCCAGGTCGCTACCCCTGGCTTGGTTGCTAGTGACGGCAGGCGAGGCGTGGCAGGAGCAGTAGGCAGGAGATGGTGCTGGCAGAGGTCTGTAGGCGTAACCGCAGGTGACAGGCTGAACACAGGAGCAATGGTGTGACAGGGGAGCAGGAACCAGGAACAAGGACTAGGGACCAGGTAGCGGACAGGAATCAGGAACAACGGGAAAGCAGCGGGCAAGGACTAGGGACAGGAACAAGGAACAGGGACTAAGGTCAGGAACAACAGGGGGCTGGGCCAAACGCTATGGGAAGCATGTAGAGGCTCCAACGCGAGGGACAGGGCATGCTGGAATTTATAGGAAGTGATCGGGTGCAACTACCAATTAGGGGCGGACTGGCCCTTTAAATCTGAGACAGGGGACGCGCGCGCCGGCCGGCACAGACGGAGACAGGAGCGGAGGAGAGGTGAGGCGCCCCCCCGGGGCCGAACTAGCAGCAGCGCCGGGTCCCTGCACAAGGACCCCGGCGGCTGCATGGGGCAGGAGGAGGTCGCGGCGGCGGCCCGGAACACGGGACGCCGCCGCGGCCGTGACAGCCTCCCGCTAATAACACCTAGCCTCCCGCTAATAACACCTAGCCTCCCGCTAATAATACCTCCTGCTAATAACACCTAGCCTCCCGCTAATAACACCTCCCGCTAATAACACCTAGCCTCCCGCTAATAACACCTAGCCTCCCGCTAATAACACCTCCAGCTAATAACACCTAGCCTCCCGCTAATAACACCTAGCCTCCCGCTAATAACACCTAGCCTCCCGCTAATAACACCTAGCCTCCCGCTAATAACACCTCCCGCTAATAACACCTAGCCTCCCGCTAACAACACCTAGCCTCCCGCTAACAACACCTAGCCTCCCGCTAATAACACCTAGCCTCCCGCTAATAACACCTAGCCTCCCGCTAATAACACCTCCCGCCAGGCCCGTCTCTGCCATGAGGCGAGGTGAAGTGTTCGCCTCAGGCGGCAGATAACAAAGCCCTTGAGGGGGCGGCATCAGAGTCCTGTGTCCTTATCATTACAACTAGTTACGGCTCAGTGCCCAGCTGTGTTTCCTGTCAGTTGCCTCATGAGAAGCGCTGAGGAGGCACTGGAAGCCTCGTATTCACATCACATTAGACATAGATATAGTGTCTCCTGCTGTTAACCCTTTCAATAATGCAGAGTTATTATACTCTGCATCACTTACACACTGTAGAAAAGACGCTATATTATGTCTTCTCTGCACTGCCGACCTCCGAGCTGACCTCAGCATAGTGCAAGAGCACAAGAGGCATAAAAGTCATGTTCTGCTCTGCTGTTAACTCTTTCTGTATAGCAGAATGTAAGTGATGCACAGTAATACTCTACATTCTGCAGTACTGAAAGAGTTAACAGAGCAGCCTGTTTTAAGGCTCTTCTCTGGCTCCTGAGGTCAGAGGTCAGCAGTTGCAGATTGTTTGTTTTGAAGCTCTCAGGGGGCCCATAGTGGCTCAAACAGTTAAAAAATCTGGTCACGCACGGTGCACACTGTTATCTATGGTGCTGTCCCATACACACTGCGATGCTGCACTGTGCCTGTCCTGGATCTTCTCTCCCTGACTATTGCTCTGAGGTCCCTGGGTCGGGGAGGGGGGGGCTTTGTCAGTTCTTGCCTCAGGCGGCAGAAAAGCTAAAGTCGGCCCTGCCTCCCGCTAATAACACCTCCCGCTAATAACACCTCCCGCTAATAACACCTAGCCTCCCGCTAATATCACCTAGCCTCCCGCTAATATCACCTAGCCTCCCGCTAATATCACCTAGCCTCCCGCTAATATCACCTAGCCTCCCGCTAATATCACCTCCTGCTAATAACACCTAGCCTCCCGCTAATAACACCTAGCCTCCCGCTAATAACACCTAGCCTCCCGCTAATAACACCTAGCCTCCCGCTAATAACACAGAGCCTCCCGCTAATAACACAGAGCCTCCCGCTAATAACACGTAGCCTCCAGCTAATAACACCTAGCCTCCCGCTAATAACACCTAGCCTCCCGCTAATAACACCTCCCGCTAATAACACAGAGCCTCCCGCTAATATCACCTAGCCTCCCGCTAATATCACCTAGCCTCCCGCTAATATCACCTAGCCTCCCGCTAATATCACCTAGCCTCCCGCTAATATCACCTAGCCTCCCGCTAATATCACCTAGCCTCCCGCTAATATCACCTAGCCTCCCGCTAATAACACCTCCCGCTAATAACACCTAGCCTCCCGCTAATAACACCTAGCCTCCCGCTAATATCACCTAGCCTCCCGCTAATAACACCTCCTGCTAATAACACCTAGCCTCCCACTAATAACACCTCCTGCTAATAACACCTAGCCTCCCGCTAATAACACCTCCCGCTAATAACACCTAGCCTCCCGCTAATATCACCTAGCCTCCCGCTAATATCACCTAGCCTCCCGCTAATATCACCTAGCCTCCCGCTAATATCACCTAGCCTCCCGCTAATATCACCTAGCCTCCCGCTAATATCACCTAGCCTCCCGCTAATAACACCTCCCGCTAATAACACCTAGCCTCCCGCTAATAACACCTAGCCTCCCGCTAATATCACCTAGCCTCCCGCTAATAACACCTCCTGCTAATAACACCTAGCCTCCCACTAATAACACCTCCTGCTAATAACACCTAGCCTCCCGCTAATATCACCTAGCCTCCCGCTAATAACACCTAGCCTCCCGCTAATAACACCTCCAGCTAATAACACCTAGCCTCCCGCTAATAACACCTCCCGCTAATAACACCTAGCCTCCTGCTAATAACACCTAGCCTCTTGCTAATAACACCTCCCGCTAATAACACCTCCTGCTAATAACACCTAGCCTCCCGCTAATAACACCTAGCCTCCCGCTAATAACACCTTCCGCTAATAACACCTAGCCTCCCACTAATAACACCTCCCGCTAATATCACCTAGCCTCCCGCTAATAACATCTCCCGCTAATAACACCTAGCCTCCCGCTAATAACACCTAGCCTCCCACTAATAACACCTAGCCTCCCGCTAATAACACCTAGCCTCCAGCTAATAACACCTAGCCTCCTGCTAATAACACCTAGCCTCCCGCTAATAACACCTAGCCTCCCGCTAATAACACCTAGCCTCCCGCTAATAACACCTAGCCTCACGCTAATAAACCTAGCTCCCGCTAATAACACACCTAGCCTTCCCGCTAAACACCTAGCCTCCGCTACTAACACCTAGCCTCCGCTAATAACACCTAGCCTGCCCGCTAATAACACCTAGCCTCCCGCTAATAACACCTCCCGCTAATAACACCTAGCCTCCCGCTAATAACACCTCCGCTAATAACACCTAGCCTCCTGCTAATAACACCTAGCCTCCCGCTAATAACACCTAGCCTCCCGCTAATAACACCTAGCCTCCCACTAATAACACCTAGCCTCCCACTAATAACACCTCCCGCTAATAACACCTAGCCTCCCGCTAATAACACCTAGCCTCCCGCTAATAACACCTAGCCTCCCGCTAATAACACCTAGCCTCCCGCTAATAACACCTCCCGCTAATAACACCTAGCCTCCCGCTAATAACACCTAGCCTCCCGCTAATAACATCTAGCCTCCTGCTAATAACACCTAGCCTCCCGCTAATAACACCTTCCGCTAATAACACCTAGCCTCCCGCTAATAACACCTCCCGCTAATAACACCTCCCGCTAATAACACCTAGCCTCCCGCTAATAACACCTCCTGCTAATAACACCTCCCGCTAATAACACCTAGCCTCCCGCTAATAACACCTCCTGCTAATAACACCTAGCCTCCCGCTAATAACACCTCCCGCTAATAACACCTAGCCTCCCGCTAATAACACCTAGCCTCCCGCTAATAACACCTCCCGCTAATAACACCTCCTGCTAATAACACCTCCCGCTAATAACACCTAGCCTCCCGCTAATATCACCTAGCCTCCCGCTAATATCACCTAGCCTCCCGCTAATATCACCTAGCCTCCCGCTAATATCACCTAGCCTCCCGCTAATAACACCTCCCGCTAATAACACCTAGCCTCCCGCTAATAACACCTCCTGCTAATAACACCTAGCCTCCCGCTAATAACACCTAGCCTCCCGCTAATAACACCTAGCCTCCCGCTAATAACACAGAGCCTCCCGCTAATAACACAGAGCCTCCCGCTAATAACACGTAGTCTCCAGCTAATAACACCTAGCCTCCTGCTAATAACACCTCCTGCTAATAACACCTAGCCTCCCGCTAATAACACCTAGCCTCCCGCTAATAACACCTCCCAGTAATAACACCTAGCCTCCCGCTAATAACATCTCCCGTTAATAACACCTAGCCTCCCGCTAATAACACCTAGCCTCCCGCTAATAACACCTAGCCTCCCGCTAATAACACCTAGTCTCCCGCTAAGAACACCTCCCGCTAATAACACCTAGCCTCCCGCTAATAACACCTAGCCTCCCGCTAATAACATCTCCCGCTAATAACACCTAGCCTCTTGCTAATAACACCTAGCCTCCCGCTAATAACACCTAGCCTCCCGCTAATAACATCTCCCGCTAATAACACCTAGCCTCTTGCTAATAACACCTAGCCTCCCGCTAATAACATCTCCCGTTAATAACACCTAGCCTCCCGCTAATAACACCTAGCCTCCCGCTAATAACACCTAGCCTCCCGCTAATAACACCTTCCGCTAATAACACCTAGCCTCCCGCTAATAACACCTCCCGCTAATAACACCTAGCCTCCCGCTAATATCACCTAGCCTCCCGCTAATAACATCTCCCGCTAATAACACCTAGCCTCCCGCTAATAACACCTAGCCTCCCGCTAATAACACCTAGCCTCCCGCTAATAACACCTAGCCTCCCGCTAATAACACCTCCCGCTAATAACACCTCCAGCTAATAACACCTAGCCTCCCGCTAATAACACCTCCCGCTAATAACACCTAGCCTCCCGCTAATAACACCTAGCCTCCCGCTAATAACACCTAGCCTCCCGCTAATAACACCTAGCCTCCCGCTAATAACACCTAGCCTCCCGCTAATAACACCTCCCGCTAATAACACCTAGCCTCCCGCTAATAACACCTCCTGCTAATAACACCTAGCCTCCCGCTAATAACACCTCCCGCTAATAACACCTAGCCTCCCGCTAATAACACCTAGCCTCCCGCTAATAACACCTCCCGCTAATAACACCTCCTGCTAATAACACCTCCCGCTAATAACACCTAGCCTCCCGCTAATATCACCTAGCCTCCCGCTAATATCACCTAGCCTCCCGCTAATATCACCTAGCCTCCCGCTAATATCACCTAGCCTCCCGCTAATATCACCTAGCCTCCCGCTAATAACACCTCCCGCTAATAACACCTAGCCTCCCGCTAATAACACCTCCCGCTAATAACACCTAGCCTCCCGCTAATAACACCTCCCGCTAATAACACCTAGCCTCCCGCTAATAACACCTCCTGCTAATAACACCTAGCCTCCCGCTAATAACACCTAGCCTCCCGCTAATAACACCTAGCCTCCCGCTAATAACACCTAGCCTCCCGCTAATAACACCTAGCCTCCCGCTAATAACACAGAGCCTCCCGCTAATAACACAGAGCCTCCCGCTAATAACACAGAGCCTCCCGCTAATAACACGTAGCCTCCAGCTAATAACACCTAGCCTCCCGCTAATAACACCTCCAGCTAATAACACCTAGCCTCCCGCTAATAACATCTCCCGTTAATAACACCTAGCCTCCCGCTAATAACACCTAGCCTCCCGCTAATAACACCTAGCCTCCCGCTAATAACACCTAGCCTCCCGCTAATAACACCTAGCCTCCCGCTAATAACACCTAGCCTCCCGCTAATAACATCTCCCGCTAATAACACCTAGCCTCTTGCTAATAACACCTAGCCTCCCGCTAATAACACCTAGCCTCCCGCTAAGAACACCTCCCGCTAATAACACCTAGCCTCCCGCTAATAACACCTAGCCTCCCGCTAATAACATCTCCCGCTAATAACACCTAGCCTCTTGCTAATAACACCTAGCCTCCCGCTAATAACACCTAGCCTCCCGCTAATAACATCTCCCGCTAATAACACCTAGCCTCTTGCTAATAACACCTCCCGCTAATAACACCTCCCGCTAATAACACCTAGCCTCCCGCTAATAACACCTAGCCTCCCGCTAATAACACCTAGCCTCCCGCTAATAACACCTAGCCTCCCGCTAATAACACCTCCCGCTAATAACACCTAGCCTCCCGCTAATAACACCTCCCGCTAATAACACCTCCCGCTAATAACACTTAGCCTCCCGCTAATATCACCTAGCCTCCCGCTAATAACACCTCCCGCTAATAACACTTAGCCTCCCGCTAATATCACCTAGCCTCCCGCTAATAACACCTCCCGCTAATAACATCTCCCGCTAATAACACCTAGCCTCCCGCTAATAACACCTAGCCTCCCGCTAATAACACCTAGCCTCCCGCTAATAACACCTCCCGCTAATAACACCTCCAGCTAATAACACCTAGCCTCCCGCTAATAACACCTCCAGCTAATAACACCTAGCCTCCCGCTAATAACACCTCCCGCTAATAACACCTAGCCTCCCGCTAATAACACCTAGCCTCCCGCTAATAACACCTAGCCTCCCGCTAATAACACCTAGCCTCCCGCTAATAACACCTCCCGCTAATAACACCTAGCCTCCCGCTAATAACACCTAGCCTCCCGCTAATAACACCTAGCCTCCCGCTAATAACACCTAGCCTCCCGCTAATAACACCTCCCGCTAATAACACCTAGCCTCCCGCTAATAACACCTCCCGCTAATAACACCTAGCCTCCCGACAATAACACCTCCCACTAATAACACCTAGCCTCCCGCTAATAACACCTAGCCTCCCGCTAATAACACCTAGCCTCCCGCTAATAACACCTAGCCTCCCGCTAATAACACCTAGCCTCCCGCTAATAACACCTCCCGCTAATAACACCTCCCGCTAATAACACCTAGCCTCCCAGGTTATTGCACTAGACCTCTGTGCGTCTCCACCAGATGTTTATTAGGGTTACACAGGTCTGTTCTAGTGAGGACGGAGAGTTGACCCCCTCTATCTGCTCTCTATGTCACCAGGGCCGTGGTGTCTGTGGGCCACTGAGGATTCAATGGGTGAGCTGGTGCCTGGATGATGGATGACGGGTGGGCGGGTGCCTGGATGATGGATGACGGGTGGGCGGGTGCCTGGATGATGGATGACGGGTGGGCGGGTGCCTGGATGATGGATGACGGGTGGGCGGGTGCCTGGATGATAGGTGGGCGGTGGACATCTGGTGCTAGAGAGAAAATGCAGAAAACATTGTGATGAATCTACAAAGCCTTAGACGCCTCCCCTACTTCTGCTCCCTGGTATCAGCACATACACCCCTTCTTCTTACACCTCCCTGCCTTCTCCGCCTCTCCTTACCCTGTGTTGGGGGGATGGGGTGCTCCAGGAGGCAGTGTTGGATGTAGTTGGGCTGGCAGTGCAGTGTCTCACAGGCCGGGCACAGCAGGATGGGGCACACCGGGCACAACTCAGGCCTGGACTTCGGCTCCAGCAGGCAACATATCAACTTTTTGGTTTCAATCTGAGATTTCCTGATGAGTAAGTGAAGGAAAATGAATGACAACGAGACTACAAGTGCCCGTCTCTGCACCCACTACCTCGACATTCCTGCACCCCCATCCCTAATCTCCCTGCACCCCACATTCCTGTTCTCTCCGCACCTCACTCCCCCCATCCCTGTTCTCTCTGCACCCCCCATCCCTGATCTCTCTGCACCCCCCATCCCTGATCTCCCTGCACCCCACATCCCTGTTCTCTCTGCACCCCACATCCCTGATCTCTCTGCACCCCCCATCCCTGATCTCTCTACACCCCCCATCCCTGATCTCCCTGCACCCCACATCCCTGTTCTCTCTGCACCCCCCATCCCTGATCTCCCTGCACCCCACATCCCTGTTCTCTCTGCACCCCCCATCCCTGATCTCCCTGCACCCCACATCCCTTCTCTCTCCGCACCCCACTCCCCATATCCCTGCTAACTCCGCACCCCCCTCTCCCCACATTCCTGCTCTCCCTGCACCCCACAACTCACATCCCTGCTCTCTACACACCCCACTTCCCTGCACCCCACTTCCCCCATCCCTGTTCTCTACACACCCCACATCCCTGCTCTCCCTGGACGCTACTCCCCACATCCCTGTTCTCTCTGCACCCCACATCCCTGTTCTCTACACACCCCACATCCCTGCTCTCCCTGCACCCCACATCCCTGCTCTCCCTGCACCCCACATCCCTGTTCTCTCTGCACCCCACATCCCTGTTCTCTACACACCCCACATCCCTGTTCTCTCTGCACCCCACATCCCTGTTCTCTCTGCACCCCACATCCCTGTTCTCTCTGCACCCCACATCCCTGTTCTCTCTGCACCCCACATCCCTGTTCTCTCTGCACCCCACATCCCTGCTCTCTCTGCACCCCACATCCCTGCTCTCTCCGCACCTCACTCCCCACTTCTTTGTTCTCTCTGCACCCCCCATCCCTGATCACCCTGCACCCCACATCCCTTCTCTCTCCGCACCCCACTCC
The DNA here is from genome assembly GCA_027789725.1 of Dendropsophus ebraccatus. NCBI lineage: Eukaryota > Metazoa > Chordata > Amphibia > Anura > Hylidae > Dendropsophus > Dendropsophus ebraccatus. The sequence goes on along the minus strand of JAQFWZ010000047.1, from coordinate 3,483,277 downwards.
CCATATCCCTGCTCTCTCCGCACCCCCCTCTCCCCACATTCCTGCTCTCTCCACACCCCACTTCCCCCATCCCTGTTCTCTACACACCCCACATCCCTGCACCCCACTTCCCCCATCCCTGTTCTCTACACACCCCACATCCCTGCTCTCCCTGGACGCTACTCCCCACATCCCTGTTCTCTCTGCACCCCACTCCCCACATTCGTTCTCTCCGCACCTGACATCCCTGATCTCCCTGCACCCCACTCCCCACATCCCTGATCTCCCTGCACCCCACTCCCCACATCCCTGATCTCCCTGCACCCCACCTCCCTGCACACCACTCCCCACATCCCTGATCTCCCTGCACCCCACATCCCTGATCTCCCTGCACCCCAGATCCCTGCTCTCTTCGCACCTCACTCCCCATGTCCCTGTTCTCTCCGCACCCCACTCCCCACATCCCTGCTCTCTCCGCACCCCACTCCCCACATCCCTGCTCTCTCCGCACCTTACTCCCCACATCCCTGCTCTCCCTGAACCTCACTCCCCACATCCCTGCTCTCCCTGTGCGTTGTTCCACTGTTAAGTGCCCTAGGCACCTGTAGTAAAGTTCTCCCTCTAGGTTAAGTGTTGATGAAGGTAGTATTCTATAGTTTCACCACTAGGTGTAAGTGTTATTCATGAGTCTAGTTATTTCATGCACAGCTGAAGTTAGGAAAAGGTTACTGTTATTATTGTACCATGTGTTCAGTGCTGACCTATAGGAGGTGATAACTGACAAAAGTAAGTCGAGTCTGGTCTGGTCTGGTCTGGTCTAAGATGCAGGTAGAGACAACCAGATCTTCTAGTATACCTACTATATCTACTATGCGGTGCTAAACACTACAGAGGGAGAAGAGTCTGGGAACATCCTAGCTCACACCGTAAACCAGTCTAAAAAGTGCAGGGCAATATCCTGATACACAAGAGGAACTAGCCCCGATAGGACAAAGCTACCAGAGGGTCTACGTATCCTGTCTCGCAGTGCAGATAACTGGGACACTCCTGGGAGCTTAGCTTCACCCAGATAACCATGACTGGGGCTTGTATGACCCTATTAGGACGGGTCACTCGACACTGTAGGGCACAAGGTGGTCAGACCAAAGTCTATACAGAGGTACAAGTAACTTCTCACTCTACAAGTATTCTCTCAAGTTCCGGCAGAGTACATTGCTATATTGGGTTAGGACTCCCTCAACAAACTTTTCTCCTCAACTCTCAACTCTTCAAGCACCGCTACAACTACCTCTCTACTCTACTTCTTCAAGCATCTCAACAAGCACAACCAAGAGAAGCACTAAAGTCTGTGTAAAGATTTATCTATTGTACCAAAGTGTTCTGTATTATCCAGAGACTGAACAGTAAAGCTGTTATATTTCTATCACTGGGACTCTGTCATCCTTTTACTCCGCACCAGCTCCCATACACACTAGCCGCACACCTTCAGTTATTTTCCCCCTTTCTGTGGGTGGTGGTACTGATAGTCCAGGTGGGTAAATTAACACTCAGGACTACTGTGACAAGGGACCCATCACAGCCCAGCAGGTCACCGACCATTTCTGGGGAGTACAGCCAGCCACAACACAAAGCAGGTACCAACATCACACCTGTGTGCTGCACCAGCACTGGCGTCACAATACCATCCTTGGCTGAGCTGTACAGCAAAACCACCAACAGTGACACACCACACCTGCACCCCACATCCCTGCCCCCTCCCCCTCAGAAACACACATTCTGGGCTGAAGGTGTCTTACTGCACTTCCATCACTAGATGTCGCACAGTGTGTTTAAATATTGTCTGGCAAGGGTTAACTGCCTATTTGACTTCTCTCATGCTGTATGTTCTGCCACCAGCTGAGTGTCCCTGTGGATGGAACCTCACACTGGTCCCTCTATTTCCCTAACCTACCAAAAGTCAGACAATGTCAGCTGCCTGGGGTCCCTATATAGTGGGTGAAGCTGGCCAGGGCTGCCTGGGGTCCTTATCTAGTGGGTGAAGCTGGCCAGGGCTGCCTGGGGTCCTTATATAGTGGGGGAAGCTGGCCAGGGCTGCCTGGGGTCCTTATATAGTGGGGGAAGCTGGCCAGGGCTGCCTGGGGTCCTTATATAGTGGGTGAAGCTGGCCAGGGCTGCCTGGGGTCCTTATCTAGTGGGTGAAGCTGGCCAGGGCTGCCTGGGGACCTTATATAGTGGGTGAAGCTGGCCAGGGCTGCCTGGGGTCCTTATATAGTGGGTGAAGCTGGCCAGGGCTGCCTGGGGTCCTTATATAGTGGGTGAAGCTGGCCAGGGCTGCCTGGGGTCCTTATATAGTGGGGGAAGCTGGCCAGGGCTGCCTGGGGTCCTTATCTAGTGGGTCAAGCTGGCCAGGGCTGCCAGGACCTAAAGGGGAACTCCAACTCCCCTATAGGTACGGCCTGTGTTCCTGGATCCGTGTCACTCAGTGTCCTCGGCCAGCGATGAGTACCAAGCTTCTGAATAGGTTCCCCCTTCCAGCCAAGTAACCAGCAACCTCCTTAAAGCGACTTTGTAGCCACAATCTGACCCCCCCCCCCCCCTTGTACCTTCGGATAGCTGCTTTTAATCCAAGATCTGTCCTGGGTCCGTTCGGCAGGTGATGCAGTTATAAAACAACTTTTAATCCTGCAGCGCTGTGTCTAACGGCCGGGTCTTACATTTGTATATGCATTAGGCTGGCACACCCTCTCTGTCCTTCCTCCCCACCCTCCTCATCATTAGGAATGCTCAAGGCAGAGTGCTTCCTATTCCCCACCTGTGTGTATAATGAACATGGGCTGGATCGTTAAGACACCTGTGCAAAGCTCAAACAGCAGTAAATGTTCCTGGATCATTCCTAATGATGAGGAGGGGGGGGGAGGAAGGACGGAGAGGTGGTGCCAGCCTAATGCATATACAAATGTAAGCACCGGCTGTTAGACACAGCGCTGCAGGATTAAAAGTTGTTTTTATGACAATAACTGCATCACCTCCCAAAGGACCCCAAGACAGATCTTGGATTAAATGCAGCTATCTGAAGGTACAGGGGGGGGGGGGGGTCAGATTGTGGTTACGGAGTCGCTTTAAAGAGACTGTGCTAAAACTACTAAAAGGTGTGTCCTCCTGTATACCTGCCAGGCGCAGCGATCTATATACAGTCTATAGTCTCCTCCTGTATACCTGCCAAGTACAGCGATCTATATACAGTCTATAGTCTCCTCCTGTATACCTGCCAAGTACAGCGATCTATATACAGTCTATAGTCTCCTCCTGTATACCAAGTGCAGCGATCTATATACAGTCCATAGTCTCCTCCTGTATACCAAGTACAGCGATCTATATACAGTCCATAGTCTCCTCCTGTATACCAAGTGCAGCGATCTATATACAGTCTATAGTCTCCTCCTGTATACCTGCCAAGTGCAGCGATCTATATACAGTCCATAGTCTCCTCCTGTATACCTGCCAAGTGCAGCGATCTATATACAGTCTATAGTCTCCTCCTGTATACCTGCCAAGTGCAGTGATCTATATACAGTCCATAATCTCCTCCTGTATACCAAGTGCAGCGATCTATATACAGTCTATAGTCTCCTCCTGTATACCTGCCAAGTGCAGTGATCTATATACAGTCTATAGTCTCCTCCTGTATACCTGCCAAGTGCAGCGATCTATATACAGTCTATAGTCTCCTCCTGTATACCTGCCAAGTGCAGTGATCTATATACAGCCTGTAGTGTCCTCCTGTATACCTGCGAAGTGCAGCAATCTATATACATCTATAGTGTCTTCCAGGATGCTAAGCTCTATAGAGTCCGGTGGGCAGACTCATCCCCCAACACTGTATATTGAGCTCCAGTATACTTGTTCTTCTCATACAGCTGAGGGTTTGTTACAGTGTATCCGAGCCCTCGTTACTCTCACACAGCTGAGGATTTGTTACAGTGTATCTGAGCTCTCATACAACTAAGGGGTTTGTTACAGTGTATCCGAGCCCTCGTTACTCTCACGCAGCTGAGGATTTGTTACAGTGTATCTGAGCTCTCATACAACTAAGGGGTTTGTTACAGTGTATCCGAGCCCTCGTTACTCTCACGCAGCTGAGGATTTGTTACAGTGTATCTGAGCTCTCATACAGCTAAGGGGTTTGTTACAGTGCACCCACCTCCGCAGGCTCAGCGAGGCCCTTATGGCCTCCATCAGCCCCTCCAGTAGAGAAGGCCTCCGCTCCAGCCCGGGTCCACCAGGGTCTGATGTGGCCGTTGTCTGCTCCTCCGGGGTCCGGACTCTCTGTGCTTGGGGCGACTCCTCAGGTGTAAAGCACGACCACAAGAACCGACCACAGCAGAGAGCATGCCCAAAGCTAGCATCAAGGATAGACCCCTCCTCATCACTCTCCGAATCGTCCAGACGGGCCATAGCTGGGGGCCGGACACAGGACATGGCACCTATTGACTACGATGGAGGCCAATATGGCCACCTGCGATCAAGATGTTCTCCGAGCAACAGCCTGTCCCTCAGCAACCAATCAGCGGCAAGCTTTCTCACTTCCAATGCAGGTTAAACATATGACGTGATCTGATTGGTTTCTAAGGACTAGGCAGTCCGCCCCCTTCCTATTGTGATTGGCCGCTCTGCTCCTCTGTACGTGTGTATTTTAAATAAAGATAAGAGGAGCTGAATGCAGCAACCAATCAGATTTCACGTCCAGGCTGGAGCATGACTGGTTGCTATGGGGACGCCCATCTTGAATCTTTGCCAGACTCCCAACACACTATATATATCCCCCCGGATAAGCTACAACCTCAGAGGAGACGCAACCCCGCCCCAGAGGAGGAGACAACTCCACCCCAGAGGAGGAGACGACCTCAGAGGAGACACAATCCCACCTCAGAGGAGGAGACAACCTCAGAGGACATACGACCCCCCCCACCCCAGAGGAGTCACAACCTCAGAGGACATACGACCCCCCCGACCCCAGAGGAGTCACAACCTCAGAGGACATACGACCCCCCCCCCCCCCCCCCCCCGGATAAGTTACAACCTCAGAGGAGACACAATCCCACCCCAGAGGAGTCACAACCTCAGAGGACATACGACCCCCCCCCCGCCCCGGATAAGTTACAACCTCAGAGGAGACACAATCCCACCCCAGAGGAGTCACAACCTCAGAGGACATACGACCCCCCCCCCCCCCCGGATAAGTTACAACCTCAGAGGAGACACAATCCCACCCCAGAGGAGGAGACAACATAAGAGGTCATACGACCCCCCAAAGGAGTCACAACCTCAGAGGAGACACGACCCCCCCCGCCCCTGGATAAGTTACAACCTTAGAGGAGATGCGATTCCGCTCCAGAAGAATCACAACCCCCCCCCTCCCTGCAGAGAAGTCACAACCTCATGAGACACAATCCCGCCCCAGCGGAGATAAGATTCGGCTCCAGCGGAGTCACACCGGGACAACACAGGAATTCATTGACACATTTTATTGGATGTTGTCATCTGGGCCTCAGAAATTTGGCGACGAGGCCGCAGCCTGACAGGTCATGTGACACCGGACCGCTATAATCTCATTATAACCTCACAGGCCCGCAGGGGGCAACGACACAGGTCCCTGGCAGTACATAAGAGGCGGGGGAGGGGAACGTGGCACAGACGGTAATGCCCATCGGGGGAGGGGACAGACTGACAGGACCGTAAAAATGTAATTTCCCTTTTAACCATTGCAGCAAAAATCTAAATAAAGAAACATGCAGCGAGCGCGGCCGAGATGGGCACGACAATATGGCAGCCGAGATGGATGTGACAATATGGCGGCCGCGTCAGGTGCCGCCACTTACTTGACATGGTGCAGTCCGGGCTCAGACCGCGACTTTTTTCCTTATTTGGCAACACAAGAAAATATAAAATCTACAACAAAAAAAATGTGCAAAACAGTGAAAGCGCCTGCAGCCCCTCCCACTGCGCTGAGTGATCAGATACATGATCCACACAAACATTCAGCACTGATCAATGGTTAAGGAGAACAGCGGCAAAACCGCGTCCCAAACTCCGACACACAAGAGTCAATGTAAACAGAACCGCAGGGGCGGACACAGAGACTGCGCCACTAAACCAATAAATCATACAGATTATCGGGATAAAGCCGACCCCCGGGATTGTACAGATTATCGGGATGAGGCCGACCCCCGGGATTGTACAGATTATCGGGATGAGGCCGACCCCCGGGATTGTACAGATTATCGGGATGAGGCCAACCCCCGGGATTGTACAGATTATCGGGATGAGGCCGACCCCCGGGATTGTACAGATTATCGGGATGAGACCGACCCCCGGGATTGTACAGATTATCGGGGGGATGAGGCCGACCCCCGGGATTGTACAGATTATCGGGATAAGGCCGACCCCCGGGATTGTACAGATTATCGGGATGAGGCCGACCCCCGGGATTGTACAGATTATCGGGATGAGGCCGACCCCCGGGATTGTACAGATTATCGGGATGAGGCCGACCCCCGGGATTGTACAGATTATCGGGATGATAGAGATAAGGACTAGATGGTACAGTTTATGGGGACTAATTTGACCCGAGGATTGTAAAGATTAGGGGGGGGGGGGGGGTTGTACAGTCAGATTGGTTACTTATAACGTTGTGTCTCCACAATCTCATTTGACCCTTGATTCTCACACAAACATTTAAAAAAAATCATATAAAAGAATAAAACTGTAAACCAATCACAAAATAATAAAAAGTTGCAGAGGTTCCACCCCCCCGGCAGGATTGGCTGTAAAAAGCGTTGAGGGGTGCGGCACAGGAGCGGAGATCACATAGTGCAGAACCCCAACTCCACTTACCTGCAGCACAGAGGCACATGACAGCCGCCCCAGAGGAGACCGCCAGACAGGCCGTCACGTGACAGCCACCCCAGAGGAGACCGCCAGACAGGCAGTCAAGTGGCAACTGCCCCAGAGGAGACTGCCAGACAGGCCGCCACCTGACAGCTGCCCCAGAGGAGACCGCCAGACAGGCCGTCACGTGACAGCCACCCCAGAGGAGACCGCCAGACAGGCCGTCACGTGGCAGCTGCCCCAGAGGAGACTGCCAGACAGGCCGCAATGTGACAGCCACCCTGGAAAAGACTGTCGGACATGCAGAGACCGCCGGACAAACCATCACGTGACAGCCACCCCAGAAGAACTTCCCAGGCAGGCCGCAACATGACAGCCACTCCAGAGGAGCCCGCCGGACATGTTGTGATGTGACAGGCGCTCTGCGGGCAGAGGACCCCCACATTAGCCTTTCAGCTACACTGGCTGCAGTTCTGGCGATGGCCAGCAGATGGCAGCAGTGTGGCTGGTTTCCTATGAAACACACAACATGGGGTGACAGAGCGTACACCACACACCAAGGGGTTAACATCAGTAGGGCTGCTGCAGAAGGAGGAACCAATCGCGACTCCTCAGGCAACAACAAACTGTAAAAACCGCATCTCCCAGGATTCCGGAGAGCGGTATACGGCGGGCATGTATATATATATATATATATATATATATAAATATAGATATATACACACACACACACACACACACACACACACACACACACACACACACATGTACATACAGCTATATACACACAGACAACTCCAAGAATAAGTTAAAAATGGCGCCCCCTATGGCCGTGGCACAGAGTTTGGTCCAAGAGCTGGCTGTGTACAGGACATGACCCCACCCCATTGTCCAGTTCCGTAGGGGACGGGGGCAGTAGCGTCACTCCTTGGCCGGCAGGTTGGGGGGGGCGGTGGAGTCACTCCTTGGCCGGCAGGTTGGGGGGGGGCGGTGGAGTCACTCCTCAGCCGGCAGGTTGGGAGGGGCGGTGGAGTCACGCCTCAGCCGGCAGGTTGGGGGGGGCGGTGGAGTCACTCCTCAGTCGGCAGGTTGGGGGGGGCGGTGGAGTCACGCCTCAGCCGGCAGGTGGTGGGGGGCGGTGGAGTCACTCCTCAGCCGGCAGGTGGTGGGGGGCGGTGGAGTCACTCCTCAGCCGGCAGGTGGTGGGGGCGGCAGCATCACTCCTCGGCCAACAGGTAGGGGGAGGTGACTGCATGCTCCTGGCTGATGGCCGCCAGCTCCTTCATGAACTCTGTGAAGATGACGGCACAGTAGACGGCGTTCTTCACCCGCAGCGCCTCGTTCTGCTTCTCTGCCGAAGTCTTAAAGATGGACGTTCCCGAAAGCGCGTGAAGGACCTGACCATCCCGGACGTGCTGAAACGCCATCTGTGCCGCCTGTCGCGCCCTCGTGGGACTGTTAGTGTGACGCAGGATCAGCTCTCCAATAGACGGCTTCCGGCTCTTCACTGCAGGGGCAAAGAAAGATACAGTCACCTCCAGAGCTGCGCTCACTATTCCCCATCCTCCAGAGCTGCGCTAACTATACTGCTGTTACATATACTCAGGTCACCTTCAGAGCTGCGCTCAATATTCCCCATCACATGGTTACCCTCACCCCATCAGGTGATTACCCAGTGTGTCGGAGCGACGCAGGGCGGGCACAGAGCTCTGCCCCTCACCCCATTCCAGCTTTCCCCGGGCAATCAGGAATTTCTTGGCCTTGAAGAGCAGAGTGGGGAAATCCTCCTGAGAGGCGGCAAACGCTTCAATCTTATTCTTCACCGAACCCAGAACCTGCAGGAGAAGAAACATCTAACTGAACTGCAGAGAATCCCCCCCCCCCCCCCCGAGACATCCAACACCTGAACTGCAGAGAATCTCTCCCCCCCCAGAGACACCCAACACATGAACTGCAGAGAATCTCCCCCCAGAGACACCCAACACCTGAACTGCAGAGAATCCCCCCCCAGAGACACCCAACACCTGAACTGCAGAGAATCCCCCCCCCAGAGACACCCAACACCTGAACTGCAGAGAATCCCCCCCCCAGAGACACCCAACACCTGAACTGCAGAGAATCCCCCCCCCCAGAGACACCCAACACCTGAACTGCAGAGTATCCCCCCCCAGAGACACCCAACACCTGAACTGCAGAGAATCCCCCCCCCCAGAGACACCCAACACCTGAACTGCAGAGAATCCCCCCCCCGAGACACCCAACACCTGAACTGCAGAGAATCCCCCCCCAGAGACACCCAACACCTGAACTGCAGAGAATCCCCCCCCCCAGAGACACCCAACACCTGAACTGCAGAAAATCCCTCCACCACCATCACTCACCTGCACCAGGGATTTGACACTTGGCTGGAATACCATGTTAGTGTTCAGCAGGAAGGAGCGGAGCAGCGGCTGCGGGTGACATGCCAGCTGGGCCACGATGCCAGTCAGCAGGAAGTTGACATACAATGAGTTGCTCAGCATGTTCTCCAATTTAGCAAAGATGATGGCGATAAAAGGACCTGCAGCAAAACGATAGCAGGAGGGTCACACAGAGCGCAAGGCGGGCACCACCCTAGAGAGTCACACAGAGCGCAAGGCGGGCACCACCCTAGAGGGTCACACACAGCGCCAGGCGGACACCACCCTAGAGGGTCACACAGAGCGCAAGGCGGGCACCACCCTAGAGGGTCACACACAGCGCCAGGCGGGCACCACCCTAGAGGGTCACACAGAGCGCCAGGCGGACACCACCCTAGAGGGTCATACACAGCGCCAGGCGGGCACCACCCTAGAGGGTCACACAGAGCGCCAGGCGGACACCACCCTAGAGGGTCACACAGAGCGCCAGGCGGGCACCACCCTAGAGGGTCACACACCGCGCCAGGCGGGCACCACCCTAGAGGGTCACACACAGCGCCAGGCGGGCACCACCCTAGAGGGTCACACACCGCGCCAGGCGGGCACCACCCTAGAGGGTCACACACCGCGCCAGGCGGGCACCACCCTAGAGGGTCACACACCGCGCCAGGCGGGCACCACCCTAGAGGGTCACACACCGCGCCAGGCGGGCACCACCCTAGAGGGTCACACACCGCGCCAGGCGGGCACCACCCTAGAGGGTCACACACCGCGCCAGGCGGGCACCACCCTAGAGGGTCACACACAGCGCCCCCCCCCCCCCCCACACACACACACAGAGGGTCACACACCGCGCCAGCCAGAGCAAGCACCACACACAGTACCAGGCAGGCACTGCAAAACACCACAGGAGAGGAGGTCACACTCACCCAGGGATGAGGAGCATTAGGCAAGCCCAGGCTGGCACTCACCCGGGAATGAGGGGCATAAGGCAGGCCCTGGCTGGCACTCACCCGGGGATGAGGGGCATAAGGCAGCCCCAGGCTGGCACTCACCCGTATATGGCTGCCCACCACCGTTCTGTGCCCGCAGGGGGCTGCTGAGCAGAAGGGTTAGTGATTCGGTGCGGCTCTTGGCCGTATCTGGGTGCTCTTCACTATCCTGCTCGTCCTCTGATGGGATGGTCATGTGCCCATCGGCCGCCTCCTCCTGCACGGCCACCCCCCTCATGCTGTCCTCCATCTCCTTTAGCTCCTCCCCCAGCTTCTCGATGCTCACATGGGCCCCATTGGTCTCGGCCGGTGCCTGGTCCAGCAGCTCGTCGATCAGGCTGTCCACAGAGTCCGTACCCTCCCACTGACTCGCCGCCCAGCGCTGGTTGTCCCCTGGCCCAGTAGCCACCTCCTCAGCTCTGTGCTCCACCCCCATCACTAGCTCCTCCCCCTCGGAGCAGGGCAGCTCTCTGTCCCTTTTTACTTTTTTAATCTCACAGTTATCGGTTCGGCCCGGATGGCCGGCCACCCTCTGGCTGCCGCCCGTGTAGCCCTGCTGGTCGGTGGCGGCTCCATTCATTAGGGCAGGGGGCGGCCCCCGATGGTGAGATGACTCCATGTGCCCCCCATCCTGGGCCCGGGCACCACGCCCGCCTTCCTCCTCCTGTAAGCTGCGCTTCTTAGTCCGTGGGGTAATGCTGTGCCGCCGCACCTCCCGCTCCTTGTCCAGACTCCTGGCGGAGGTGGGAGGGGGAGAGAAGTAATCCGGTGACACCGCCACCTCCTCCGCCGGAGTGGGAGGCGAGATGCTGCGGGGGCTAGGCTCCGCCCCATCATATGGGGCTGACCAGACGCGACAGGCATGGGTGCAGCGATCAATTCCGGCCCGCGCCTCCTGAAGATACTCCAGGTAATTCCCCTCTAACTCCGACACTTCATCCCACGAGGGGGCGCCGTGACGGGGGCTGCCGGCATCCGGGGAGCTGAAGCTGGAGGAGCGCTGCGAGGGGCTGTCAGGGGCCGCCTGCCGCATGAAGAAGCCCATCCGGGAAGGGGTGGAGGGACGGGGCACAGTGTGGACGGAGGACGTGTCAATGCTCGGACTGCCCTGAGCTGTAAGACAAGAGGGAAACATGAGGAGCAAACACAGCCACAGGGGGCAATATTATAGCAGGAATATCCCTGTATATAGGGGGCAGTATTATAGTAGTATATTCTTGTACTGTATATAGGGGGCAGTATTATAGTAGGTATATCCCTGTATATAGGAGCAGTATTATAGTAGTATATTCCTGTATATAGGAGCAGTATTATAGTAGTTATATTCCTGTATATAGGAGCAGTATTATAGTAGTTATATTCCTGTATATAGGAGCAGTATTATAGTAGTTATATCCCTGTATATAGGAGCAGTATTATAGTAGTTATATTCCTGTATATAGGAGCAGTATTATAGTAGTTATATTCCTGTATATAGGAGCAGTATTATAGTAGTTATATTCTTGTACTGTATATAGGGGGCAGTATTATAGTAGTATATTCTTGTACTGTATATAGGGGGCAGTATTATAGTAGGTATATTCCTGTATATAGAAGCAGTATTATAGTAGTATATTCCTGTATATAGGGCAGTATTATTAGCTATAGCGGGGCACGCAGTCTCGGTATTACCCCTCCTCTCACCTTTGGTCCAGGTGGCGTGCTCCTCCTCTCGCTCCTGGGACACCAGAGTCTCTTTCCTACAACATTGTGGGATGAGGGAGAGGAATTTATCGGCCGTCTTGGAGTATAAGTCGAGATCCTTCACGGCTCTTCTCTGGCTCAGCATGACGTGGTTACAGGGGATGAGAAACCTGGGAGGAGGGGGTCAGTACACATCAGGCTGAGCAGGCAGGGGGCGGCAGTCAGCTCTTGGGGGGGGCAGGTTTGGTCACTCACCTTAGGACCAGCTGCAGCAGGACATCCTCACAGTTCAGGTTGAGCAGGGTACGGAATAGGGTGAGAGACACCATGCAGAGCTGTGGAGAAGCAGAGGAACATGAGGAGACGCCACCACCCGGGTGACAAGCCAATAGGACTGACTGGAGCCTTCCTCACAGCTGAGGGTTCATTACATGGTCAGCGCAGTGCTGATGCTTCGCTACAATGTATCAGTGCATCTAGGCAGGCCTGGAATACGGGGAGTAACAGAGCCTGAGCTGTGAGGAGCACCGGTTACCTCCACAGAGGGCGCTCTCACCCGGGAGTTGCTGGCGATGCGGCTGATCAGGGTGTGCAGGATGGTGGCGCTGTCATAGCGGTGCAGCAGGATGAACCTCAGGAAGGTTTTCAGCAGTGCTGTCTCGCTGATGCTGCGCAGGAAGAGCTCCAGGTAGGCGGTGCTAGCAATCATCTCCTCGATGGAGGTCTGCGGAGGAGGGACAGGGGTTACCCGGGGGGGGGGGGGGGGGTATGTCACACACACACACACACACACACATCACCCCCCACCCCGACACACACTCACCTTGTGCAGTGCCGGGCCCATCACCGGCACCAGGAAGCCATTGTGGATGTACTCCACCAGCTGGTTCTGCACCAGGGGATGAGCCACCTGTGGGCAGAGGAAACAGTCAGCATGGCGGAGGGTACCAAGAGAATGGCGCACACTCCGTGGCCACCTACCTGAGCGACAGCGTTACAGAACTCCAAAGAATTCATGAACAAGACGAGGGAAGAGACGCCAATCCAGTCCTCCCGCCGCAGGAAGTGCCAGTCATCCCCACGCACCTCTATCTTCCGGGGCAGAGAGGAGTAAAGAGCGCTGAGCCCTGTGGCCAGGATCTGGGGGGGGGAGGGATACAGGAACAGGTGTTACACTGGTGATGTATACGGCCTCCAGCAGGGGGCAGTACAGGTACAGGTGATGTATACAGCCTCCAGCAGGGGGCAGTACAGGTAATGTAAACTGCCTCCAGCAGGGGCAGTACAGGACTGGGGATGTATACAGCCTCCAGCAGGGGGCAATACAGGTACAGGTGTTACACTGATGATGTATACGGCCTCCAGCAGGGGGCAATACAGGTACAGGTGTTACACTGGTAATGTATACAGCCTCCAGCAGGGGGCAGTACAGGTACAGTTGTTACACTGGTGATGTATACGGCCTCCAGCAGGGGGCAGTACAGGTACAGGTGTTACACTGGTGATGTATACGGCCTCCAGCAGGGGGCAGTACAGGTACAGTTGTTACACTGGTGATGTATACGGCCTCCAGCAGGGGGCAGTACAGGTACAGGTGTTACACTGGTAATGTATACAGCCTCCAGCAGGGGGCAGTACAGGTACAGTTGTTACACTGGTGATGTATACGGCCTCCAGCAGGGGGCAGTACAGGTACAGGTGTTACACTGGTGATGTATACGGCCTCCAGCAGGGGGCAGTACAGGTACAGGTGTTACATTGGGGATGTATACGGCCTCCAGCAGGGGGCAGTGTGATGGCAGGTAGGGAATCTGGAGCCGCGGGCAGGGAGTGTCAGGTTACGCAGTGATTCAGCAGCTGCTCGCGACCGGGAGATTCGGGGAAGATTTGGTGTTGGGCCAGGAGCAGCCGCTGACACGGGGAGAGGCCGCATTCCTGCCTGAGGGAGTGTCGGGCAGCTCTGGCAGTGTGGCATCCCCAGGAGACGGGCACAGGACGCCCACACCACCACAGCCGTCCCTACACATTAACCCCTCCCTGCCAGGACGTTCCAGGAATAGCGCACACTAATCCCAGTGCCATCTCATGTTACACTGCTGCCGCCTAGAGCTCTGACTGTCAGGACACACACATCTACAGGAGACAGGAGTACCACCCTGAACACAACACCTCTACTCACATCAATGGCCACTCCAGAAGAGAGGTCGCATCATGAGGTTCTGCAGCAGCCAGGGTGAGGAGGGGGGCACAGTGAGGTTCTGCAGCAGCAGCTATATATGGGGCATGGTGCACAGTGAGGTTCTGCAGCAGCTATGGGGGGGCGGCATGGTGCACAGTGAGGTTCTGCAGCAGCAGCTATGTATGGGGCATGGTGCACAGTGAGGTTCTGCAGCAGCTATGTATGGGGCATGGTGCACAGTGAGGTTCTGCAGCAGCAGCTATGTATGGGGCATGGTGCACAGTGAGGTTCTGCAGCAGCTATGGGGGGGCGGCATGGTGCACAGTGAGGTTCTGCAGCAGCAGCTATATATGGGGCATGGTGCACAGTGAGGTTCTGCAGCAGCTATGGGGGGGCGGCATGGTGCACAGTGAGGTTCTGCAGCAGCTATGTATGGGGCATGTGCACAGTGAGGTTCTGCAGCAGCAGCTATGGGGGGGGCGGCATGGTGCACAGTGAGGTTCTGCAGCAGCTATGTATGGGGCATGGTGCACAGTGAGGTTCTGCAGCAGCAGCTATGGGGGGGCGGCGTGGTGCACAGTGAGGTTCTGCAGCAGCAGCTATGGGGGGGGCGGCATGGTGCACAGTGAGGTTCTGCAGCAGCAGCTATAGATGGGGCATGGTGCACAGTGAGGTTCTGCAGCAGCAGCTATATATGGGGCATGGTGCACATTGAGGTTCTGCAGCAGCAGCTATGGGGGGGGGGCGGCATGGTGCACAGTGAGGTTCTGCAGCAGCAGCTATGTATGGGGCATGGTGCACAGTGAGGTTCTGCAGCAGCAGCTATGTATGGGGCATGGTGCACAGTGAGGTTCTGCAGCAGCAGCTATGTATGGGGCATGGTGCACAGTGAGGTTCTGCAGCAGCAGCTATGTATGGGGCATGGTGCACAGTGAGGTTCTGCAGCAGCTATGGGGGGCCGCATGGTGCACAGTGAGGTTCTGCAGCAGCTATGGGGGGCATGGTGCACAGTGAGGTTCTGCAGCAGCTATGAGGGGGGGGGCGGCATGGTGCACAGTGAGGTTCTGCAGCAGCTATGGGGGGGCATGGTGCAAAGTGAGGTTCTGCAGCAGCTATGGGGGGGCGGCATGGTGCACAGTGAGGTTCTGCAGCAGCTATGGGGGGCATGGTGCACAGTGAGGTTCTGCAGCAGCTATGAGGGGGGCGGCATGGTGCACAGTGAGGTTCTGCAGCAGCTATGGGGGGCATGGTGCACAGTGAGGTTCTGCAGCAGCTATGGGGAGGCATGGTGCACAGTGAGGTTCTGCAGCAGCTATGGGGGGGCGGCATGGTGCACAGTGAGGTTCTGCAGCAGCAGCTATGTATGGGGCATGGTGCACAGTGAGGTTCTGCAGCAGCTATGTATGGGGCATGGTGCACAGTGAGGTTCTGCAGCAGCAGCTATGGGGGGGGCGGCATGGTGCACAGTGAGGTTCTGCAGCAGCTATGTATGGGGCATGGTGCACAGTGAGGTTCTGCAGCAGCTATGGGGGGCATGGTGCACAGTGAGGTTCTGCAGCAGCTATGAGGGGGGGGGCGGCATGGTGCACAGTGAGGTTCTGCAGCAGCTATGGGGGGGCATGGTGCAAAGTGAGGTTCTGCAGCAGCTATGGGGGGCGGCATGGTGCACAGTGAGGTTCTGCAGCAGCTATGGGGGGCATGGTGCACAGTGAGGTTCTGCAGCAGCTATGAGGGGGGGCGGCATGGTGCACAGTGAGGTTCTGCAGCAGCTATGGGGGGCATGGTGCACAGTGAGGTTCTGCAGCAGCTATGGGGGAGGCATGGTGCACAGTGAGGTTCTGCAGCAGCTATGGGGGGGCGGCATGGTGCACAGTGAGGTTCTGCAGCAGCAGCTATGTATGGGGCATGGTGCACAGTGAGGTTCTGCAGCAGCTATGTATGGGGCATGGTGCACAGTGAGGTTCTGCAGCAGCAGCTATGGGGGGGGGCGGCATGGTGCACAGTGAGGTTCTGCAGCAGCTATGTATGGGGCATGGTGCACAGTGAGGTTCTGCAGCAGCTATGAGGGGGGGCGGCATGGTGCACAGTGAGGTTCTGCAGCAGCTGTGGTGGGGCGGCGTGGTGCACAGTGAGGTTCTGCAGCAGCAGCTATGGGGGGGCGGCGTGGTGCACAGTGAGGTTCTGCAGCAGCAGCTATGGGGGGGCGGCATGGTGCACAGTGAGGTTCTGCAGCAGCAGCTATAGATGGGGCATGGTGCACAGTGAGGTTCTGCAGCAGCAGCTATATATGGGGCATGGTGCACATTGAGGTTCTGCAGCAGCAGCTATGGGGGGGCGGCATGGTGCACAGTGAGGTTCTGCAGCAGCAGCTATGTATGGGGCATGGTGCACAGTGAGGTTCTGCAGCAGCAGCTATGTATGGGGCATGGTGCACAGTGAGGTTCTGCAGCAGCTATGTATGGGGCATGGTGCACAGTGAGGTTCTGCAGCAGCAGCTATGTATGGGGCATGGTGCACAGTGAGGTTCTGCAGCAGCTATGTATGGGGCGTGGTGCACAGTGAGGTTCTGCAGCAGCTATGGGGGGCGGCATGGTGCACAGTGAGGTTCTGCAGCAGCTATGGGGGGCATGGTGCACAGTGAGGTTCTGCAGCAGCTATGAGGGGGGGGCGGCATGGTGCACAGTGAGGTTCTGCAGCAGCTATGGGGGGGCATGGTGCAAAGTGAGGTTCTGCAGCAGCTATGGGGGGCGGCATGGTGCACAGTGAGGTTCTGCAGCAGCTATGGGGGGCATGGTGCACAGTGAGGTTCTGCAGCAGCTATGAGGGGGGGCGGCATGGTGCACAGTGAGGTTCTGCAGCAGCTATGGGGGAGGCATGGTGCACAGTGAGGTTCTGCAGCAGCTATGGGGGGCATGGTGCACAGTGAGGTTCTGCAGCAGCTATGGGGGGCATGGTGCACAGTGAGGTTCTGCAGCAGCTATGGGGGAGGCATGGTGCACAGTGAGGTTCTGCAGCAGCTATGGGGGGCATGGTGCACAGTGAGGTTCTGCAGCAGCTATGGGGGAGGCATGGTGCACAGTGAGGTTCTGCAGCAGCTATTGGGGGGGCATGGTGCACAGTGAGGTTCTGCAGCAGCTATGGGGGGGCATGATGCACAGTGAAGTTCTGCAGCAGCAGCTATGTATGGGGTATAGTGCACAGTGAGGTTCCACAGCTATTGGCGGGGGGGGGGCATGGTTCACCCTGTGAGGTTCTGCAGCAGCCGAGGAGCCTACCCCCCATGGTCTCGTGCTGCGGTTACTTACAGGACAGAAGAAGGAGTTGTTTGTGATGTAGCGGGCCATGGTGGGGTTGTCTGAGGACATGGCCATGATGAGGAGCAGGGCATCGCGGGCCTGCTGGCCGATCACCCCCTCATGGTGGATGAAGGGCACCAGCAGGGAGAAGATCAGCAGGTTGGCGGCACCTTCCTGCCCGACAGAGTCCTGGAAAAAGAGCTCCAAGGTGGAGGGCTCCCGGGCCAGAGACACACACAGCTGGTTCAGCAGCAGCACCAGGTTATTCTCCAGCAGCGGAGAGGCCGGCCCCGGTGAGAAGGTGCCCAGGAGGGTGACCAGGGGCCGCAGCACAGGCTGGTACCGCAGGAGAGGCTGCCGCGACTGGCTGATCAGCATCTCATACAACTTCAGCTGCTCCACCTGCGGGGGAAAGAGGGGAGAGAGCATGAGAGGCAAGAGGGGGAGAGAGAGGCAAGAGGGTGAGTGAGAATATGAGAGGTGAGAGAGAGAGGCAAAAGTGAGAATATGAGAGGCGAGAGAGAGGTGGGGGAGAGGGTGAGTGAGAATATGAGAGGCGAGAGGGGGCGAGAGGTGGGGGAGAGGGTGAGTGAGAATATGAGAGGCGAGAGGGTGAGTGAGAATATGAGAGGCGAGAGGGGGCGAGAGGTGGGGGAGAGGGTGAGTGAGAATATGAGAGGAAGGAGAGAGAGAGAGAGAGAGAGAGAGGCGAAAGTGAGAATATGAGAGACTAGAGGGTGAGTGAGAATATGAGAGGCGGGGGAGAGAGAGACGAGAGGGGGAGTGAATATGAGAGGCGAGAGGTGGGGGAGAGAGAGAAGAGAGTGAGAATATGAGAGGCGAGAGGGGGAGAGAGGGTGAGTGAGAATATGAGAGGCGGGGGAGAGAGAGAAGAGAGTGAGAATATGAGAGGCGAGAGGGGGAGAGAGGGTGAGTGAGAATATGAGAGGCGAGAGGGAGAGAGAGACGAGAGTGAGAATATGAGAGGCGAGAGGTGGGGGAGAGAGAGAAGAGAGTGAGAATATGAGAGGCGAGAGGGGGAGAGAGGGTGAGTGAGAATATGAGAGGCGAGAGGGAGAGAGAGACGAGAGTGAGAATATGAGAGGCGAGAGGTGGGGGAGAGAGAGAGAAGAGAGTGAGAATATGAGAGGCAAGAGGGGGAGAGAGGCGAGAGTGAGAATATGAGAGACGAGAGGGGGAGAGAGGGGGAGTGAATATGAGAGGCGAGAGGTGGGGGAGAGAGAGAAGAGAGTGAGAATATGAGAGGCGAGAGGGGGAGAGAGGGTGAGTGAGAATATGAGAGGCGAGAGGGAGAGAGAGACGAGAGTGAGAATATGAGAGGCGAGAGGTGGGGGAGAGAGAGAGAAGAGAGTGAGAATATGAGAGGCAAGAGGGGGAGAGAGGCGAGAGTGAGAATATGAGAGACGAGAGGGGGAGAGAGGGGGAGTGAATATGAGAGGCGAGAGGTGGGGGAGAGAGAGAAGAGAGTGAGAATATGAGAGGCGAGAGGTGGGGGAGAGAGAGAAGAGAGTGAGAATATGAGAGACGAGAGGGGGAGAGAGGGGGAGTGAATATGAGAGGCGAGAGGTGGGGGAGAGAGAGAAGAGAGTGAGAATATGAGAGGCGAGAGGGGGAGAGAGGGTGAGTGAGAATATGAGGCGGGGGAGGGGGCTACTTACCTTCTTCTCCTCGGTGAAGTCTCGGTGGAGATGCCACCTCAGCAGCCGCTCCAGGATGCCCTCTGAAGCCACATAGGCCAAGATGGGTCCGGGGCCCTCAGCCTCCCGGGGCCGCTCCTCAGCCAGCAGACTCAGCATCTGGTAGGTGTTATTCCGCACACAGCTCAGGTCGTCCGGGGTCACATGGTCTGTGGACCCAGGACGCTCCAAGATCCGGAGGACCTGTCAAATGTTAAACACATGGTGATACCCGGACATGACAGTGCTCTCTGCTGCCACCTCTGTCCATGTCAGGAACTGTCCAGAGCAGGAGAGGTTTTCTATGGGGATTTGCTGCTGCTCTGGGCAGTTCCTGACATGGACAGAGGTGGCAGCAGAGAGCACTGTGTCAGACTGGAGAGAATACACCACTTCCTACAGGACATACAGCAGCTGATAAGTACTGGAACAATGGAGATTTTTAAATAGAAGTAAATTACAAATCTCTGGCACTTTTTGACAGCAATTGGTTTCAAAGAAAAAAATTAAATTGGCGCAAAACCTATTTAAAGGGATCTTCACACCTGGAACATTGATAGTCTCCATTATAGACAGCTTACCATTTCATGCTTACAGCTCCAATGCAGATCTAGGTCTCAATGGTAACAAACATACAAACCTGGTGTAGTTGGACCCAGTCTGTATATCTGGTAGAGCACAAGGAGCGAGAATGCAGGATCAGACTACACAGGGTGATCTGTAGTCTGTTACCATAGTAACACACACATCAGCATAGGCTGACACAAAACAGGAGGATACACCCCCCAAGGCTCACCTGGGACCAGTGGTTCTTGAACACCATGAGGCAGGTCTCAGGGTCTGCCGTGACCAGTGGCTGCAGGCTGGCATTACGTCCAGGCTTGCTGCTGGACCCCCGGGGGTTCAGCTTACTGAGCCAACTCATTGTAGTAGATGAGGGGGCGTTGTCACTGGATACAGGGGTGTCCGGGGCCCATCAGGGGACCAGAGGGAAACACCAGGAGCCGTGGAGACAAGAGCTGTGGAGAGAAGACACCATGAGACCCTAAGGACCCCCAAAACTATCACCCCCCCCCCCCCCCCGAATCCCATCACAGTCAGAGGAGGAGACACAAGGTACCGTAGGGGGGGGGGGGATATGTAGTGTATGGAGGAGATAGGAGGTACTGTATGGGGGGGGGATATGTAGTGTATGGAGGAGATAGGAGGTACTGTATGGGGTGGGGATATGTAGTGTATGGAGGAGATAGGAGGTACTGTATTGGGGGGGATATGTAGTGTATGGAGGAGATAGGAGGCACTGTATGGGGGGGATATGTAGTGTATGGGGGGGATAGGAGGTACTGTATGGGGTGGGGATATGTAGTGTATGGAGGAGATAGGAGGTACTGTATGGGGGATATGTAGTGTATGGAGGAGATAGGAGGTACTGTATGGGGGAGGGGATGGGGATATGTAGTGTATGGGGGGGATAGGAGGTACTGTATTGGGGGGGATATGTAGTGTATGGGGGGGATAGGAGGTACTGTATGGGGGGGGGGGGATGGGGATATGTAGTGTATGGAGGAGATAGGAGGTACTGTATGGGGGATATGTAGTGTATGGAGGAGATAGGAGGTACTGTATGGGGGGGGGATATGTAGTGTATGGAGGAGATAGGAGGTACTGTATGGGGGGGGGGGGGATATGTAGTGTATGGGGGGGATAGGAGGTACTGTATGGGGGGGGGGGGGGGGGATGGGGATATGTAAGTGTATGGAGGAGATAGAGGTACTGTATGGGGGGGGGGATATGTAGTGTATGGAGTAGATAGGAGGTACTCGTATGGGGGATATGTAGTGTATGGAGGAGATAGGAGGTAATGTATGGGGGGGATATGTCGGTATGGAGGAGATAGGAGGTATGGATGGGGTGGGGATATGTAGTGTGTATGGAGGAGATAGGAGGTAATGTATGGGGGAATATTTGTGTATGGAGGAGATAGGAGGTACTGATGGGGGGGATATGTAGTTTATGGAGGAGAGAGGAGTTTATGTATGGGGGGATATGTAGTGTATGGGTGGATAGGAGGTACTGATGGGGGGGATATGTAGTGTATGGGAGGGTGGTATGTAGTGTATGAGGAGATAGGAGGTACTGTATTGGGGGATATGTAGTGTATGGAGGAGATAGGAGGACTTGTATGTGGGGGATATGTAGTGTATGGAGGAGATAGGAGTACTGT